>CALSCE010009892.1:295549-347354 GCA_943593645.1 Bovichtus variegatus
AATAATGACTTTACTGCATTCTATCGTCGGCGGACAACATTAGTCGCTGTACTGTAGAAATAAAAGTACCATCAAGTTTTCTGAACATTATACCTGTTTACACATTCAGCAGACACACAGTGGCATTATCATTCATTTGAAGTCCTGTTTGTGTCCACCTGATGACTTTAAGTCCAATATCACTCCTTTTAGCTCTGGTTTGGTCTCCAGCAACTCCTGAGAAAGATCTGTGTTCTTTGGCTGCTAAATGCTCCAGTATGTTCACCAGCTAGTCTCTAACTGTGTCTGTCTGCTGTTTGCTGCTGAACAGGCAGGTACAGTGGGTTTATTAGCCTGCTGCTGCTGCTGCTGGAAACAAGGTGAGAGTGAACCAAAACAACCAAAACAGTAAATGTGATGCCAAACCAAAGAGCTAAAAGAGGCAAAAAGCACTGTAGAGCTGCAAGGAACTGCAAAGTTGTAGTTAATTCTCTGTGGGTAAAACATTCAACATAGTAATTTGGTCCATTTTGGAGTTCCATATACAGCCTGAACCTAAAACTATGAAATGTCTGTCTTGAACAGCTGCTCCTCTTTATTGTTGTTCTGTATTCTCTGTATTGTACTACACCGATCAGCCATAACATTATGACCACTGACAGGTGAAGTGAATAACATTGATTATCTCGTTACCATGGCACCTGTCAGTGGGGGAGATATGTTGGGCAGCAAGTGAACACTTTGTCCTCAAAGTTGATGTGTTGGAAGCAGAAAAAAATGGGCAAGCATGAGGATGTGAGCGACTTTGACAAGTGTGATGGCTCGACGACTGGGTCAGAGCATCTCCAAAACTGCAGCTCCTGTGGGGTGTTCCCGGTCTGCAGTGGTTAGTACCTACCAAAAGTGGTCCAAGGAAGGAAAACCGGGGAACCGGTGACAGGGTCATTGATGCGCGTGGGGAGCAAAGGCTGACCCGTGTGGTCCGATCCAACAGAAGAGCTACTGTAGCTCAAATTGCTGAACAAGTTAATGCTGGTTCTGTTAGAAAGGTGTCAGAACACACAGTGCATCGCAGTTTGTTGCGTATGGGGCTGTGTAGCCGCAGACCGGTCAGGCTGCCCGCCGAAAGCGCCTACAATGGGCACGTGAGCATCAGAACTGGACCACGGAGCAATGGAAGAAGGTGGCCTGGTCTGATGAATCGCGTTTTCTTTTACATCATGTGGATGGCCAGGTGCGGGTGCGTCGCTTACCTGGGGAAAACATGGCACCAGGATGCACTATGGGAAGAAGGGAAGCTGGCGGAGGCCGTGTGATGCTTTGGGCAATCTTCTGCTGGAAACCTTGGGTCCTGCCATTCATGTGGATGTTACTTTGACACGTACTACCTACCTAAACATTGTTGCAGACCAAGTACAGCCCTTCATGGAGGCGGTATTCCCTAATGGCAGTGGCCTCTTTCAGCAGGATAACGCGCCTTGCCACACTGCAAACGTGCTTCAGGAATGGTTTAAGGAACACGACGACGAGTTCAAGGCGTTTACTTGGCCTCCAAATTCCCCAGATCTCAATCCAATCGAGCATCTGTGGGATGTGCTGGATAAACAAGTCCGATCCATGGAGGCCCCACCTCGCAACTTACAGGACTTAAAGGATCTGCTGCTAACATCTCGGTGCCAGATACCACAGCACACCTTCAGAGGTCTAGTGGAGTCCAGGCCTCCACGGGTCAGGGGGACCTACACAATATTAGGCAGGTGGTCATAATGTTATGGCTGATGGGTGTATATACCAATAGCAAAAAGTAGTAAGAACCAAAAGGCTGTCATTTAATTTGTTGATTTTATCTCACTGTCAGTGCTTAGGTCAGAAGCAGTCCAACGTCTTTTTCTCAACAAGCTGATAGATGTGGGGCTGGCGTGGCATCAAAACTTTCCCAAGCCCCTCCCCTCCCCCTCACGCTTCCTCCACTGCTCCGTTCATGCCATCAAGAACACGAGGAGGAAGATGGAGGACAAACACTTGTCTCTGCCTGAGTTCAACCAGCTCTTTGGAGTTCAGGTACAAGACGTTCCCTGCAACAACACTGTTTCTTACTGGTTTTCTATTCAAAACGCCTCTTTTTCCCACTATACCATGTCCAGGACGGAGTGGAGTGTGCCTACTACGCTGTGTTTGACGGCCATGGAGGGTTTGACGCTGCCACCTATGCTGCCACTCACCTCCATGTTGCTCTGAGTAAACAGGAGACTCTGCAGAGTGACGCAGCCACAGCCTTTAAAGCTGCCTTCAAAGACACAGATGACATGTTCAAGGGCAAAGCCAAGAGAGAGGTACTGAAGCAGCATCCGATATCCTCAACACTCAGTTTTCAGCTGACATACATGCACTGTCACACACACTGGTATGGGTGTGCGACTGGTAAAATTACGTTTTTTATTTCCCTATTTGTTTGTATTTATTTCTATATTATTGTCTTTGCTGCTGCTACACCTAAAATTTTCCCTCTGGGTATCAATAAGGCTTATTTTATCTTATCCTAACTTAAATTGTAAACAATTATTTATCGACTAATTAAAAATGTATATAATATATACTATAAATCTGTTTTATGAATTTAAAGGATGCATTATAACATTGAAGTACAATAAAATGATAAGATCAGTACAATTAATAATTATATTCCTTATTTTGTCTTTTTTAAACAATTAATTGAATTTTAAAATGGAATCACAAAATACATTTTACGAAGGCTTTTAGATTAAACTTTGTTCTTCCATTTTTGTATGCGTCTGCGTCACAGCTAATTAAGATGTATTTTTACTTATTAACGTTTTCACTTTGAGCTTGGGTTTATTTAAACACAACTGTCATTGATTTAGAGACGTGTAAGCATTGTGGTATGTAAAAATGTAATTAGGTCCGACCCACAAAGCTGCAACCGGAGCTGCGATGGGCAAGCTGCTCCGTGTTGCCCTTCAGAACTCTTACCACTGGATTCTAACTTTGGGTTTAGGGATCTGAGTTTTTTTCTGCTCATCCCTGTGTCCAGTGCTGCAGAGAAACCCAGGCTGATAGATAATGTGTGTGTTGTCAGCGTTTGCGAAGTGGCACTACAGGCGTGGCGGTGCTGATCCAGGGACAAGAGCTAACTGTGGCTTGGCTGGGAGACTCTCAAGCAATACTGGTCAGAAAGGAACAAGCTGTAACACTCATGGACCCCCATAAACCAGACAGAGAGGTAGGGATACATCACACACACACAGCTCTTGGATTTCTGGGTATTTTGTATTCCAAACAAGGAAGGTCAATTCACAGCAATATAGCAGAATGTATTTTCCAACATATTTGCAGCCACCTTCAGGGCTCTGTAAACGTATTGCTGAACGTATTTGGTGAACTGAGGGGAAAAAAATTAATAAATATAAAATACCTCCAAAAATATATCCTGCTGATATTAATCAAATTCTCTACCCAGTGATAATTAGGTATCATTATAGTAACACATTTAAGGTTGGGGTATGCTTGAAACAAAAACTGTCATTATAGATACCTGTCAGACATGGTGATTTATGCATAATGGTGACAACGGCCACACTTTCACACTGAGACATTAATGTGTTGCACTGGTTTGTACACATAAATGTTGACTGAGGAATAAAAAGAGGCATGTGGGGCATGTCTCCTGCACCACTATAGGGCTAATTGTTTCATGTGTACATTGTGTGCACAATTATTAGGCAAGTTGTATTTTTGAGGATTCATTATTATTGAACAACTATAGTGCTCTCGGTCAATCCAAAATGTTAATAAACCTCAAACCGGAATATTTAAGGAAGTAAAAGTGAGGTTTTGGCTTTCTTAGGAGAATATCTATGTGTCCACAATTATTGGGCAACTATTGGTGTGCACAATTAATATGCAACTAAATGAAAAACAAAAATGTTCCCATCTCAAACATTTCTGACATTTCAAAAAGGAAAAGAAATCGGTGACCAATGTACCACTCTTCTTTTCAATAACTGTCACACGCCTTCCATTCATGGAGTCTGTCACTTTCTTGATCTGTTGACGATCAACATTTTGATCCAGCCACGGCCCATCCCTCTGGTCCGTCAAGAGTCACTCATCTCATCAGTCCATAAAACCTTTGAAAAATCTGTCTTCAGATATTTCTTGGTCCAGTCTTGACGTTTCAACTTGTGTGTTCAGTGGTGGTTGCGTTTCAGCCTCCCTTACCGTGGCCATGTCTCTGAGCACTGAACACCTTGTACTCCTGGACACTCCAGGGCGGTTGCAGTTCTGGAATATGACAGCACTGGAGGATAATGGGTTATTATGGGATAATGAGTTCCTGGTACCTTCACGTTTGATTCTTCTCAAATATTTGGCAGTTCATTTGCGTCTTTTTTTCTCAACACGTTTCTTGCCACCTTGTTGACTATTTGCAACAAAACGTTTGATGGTTCTGTGATCACGCCCCAATATCTTAGCAATTTCAAGAGTGCTGCATCCCTCTGAAAGCTTTGTTACAATTTTTGACTTTTCAGAGTCAGTTAAATCTCTTTTTTGGCCCGTTTTGCTTGAGGAAAAGAAGCTAATAACTAATAATTATGCACACCTTGATATAGGGTGTTGATCTCCTTCAGCCAAACCCTCCCTCATTACACAATACACATCACCTGATATGCCTAAATCCAATAAGCATTCAAGTTTGTAATTGTGAACACAGCGTATACAATAAACCTCTAATGCCACCATCAGGGCAAATTCATTTTTGATTTGGTGCACTCATAGACTGTATGGCACCACACTAGGATCAATTTGTAGACTTTACATAGAATATATTGCAGAATCTTGCAAAAAACTGTACTGCAAGAACCTGAAGTGACTGAACGTTTATTCTGTTGAGGTTCTTCACCAAATCACTGGGGGTCAATGTGATGAGTGGACTGATGACAGTCGCATATCACATGTTTCTTTTAGGGAGTTTTTCCTTGTGTGGTGCGAGGGTCTAAGTACAGAGGGGGTCGTATCCTGTACAGTCTGTAAAGCCCACTGAGACTAATGTGTAATTTGTGATATTGGGCTATATAAATAAACTTGATTTGACATGTGGAGTTATAATAGAATAGTTTATAATAATACATTATTATATAATAATAATTTGTAAAATAGTAACTACAAATGACTGCACATCTTCAGATAACATACATTACATTTAGCAGATGCTCTTATCCAGAGCGACTTACAGTGAACTAGTGTCTTGCTCAGGAGCACAATGGTGGCAGCCTGATGTTGAACTCATAAACTTCCAGTGTTCTATTTGGAAGCCTGACCACTAGACTACCATTATAAAAAAAAATAAAATAAATAAAAATGTTGTCCTTTACTCTCCAGGATGAGAAACAGAGAATTGAGGATCTTGGTGGCTGTGTCACCTTTATGGGCTGCTGGCGTGTTAATGGCACCTATGCTGTATCCAGAGCTATAGGTAAGTCAGAGAAAAATGCATTTGTTTTGCATTCCATTTTTGATTTTGGGTTTGCGTAATACAGTAAATTCTTATGTATTTATGAATGTATGAATGAATGACACCAGTTAGCTCATGGCCTTTGTACACGAGCCATAACAAACAGTATCACCATGGAGCAGCTAAGGAATCAACTCGTCTGTAAGATAGTTTCAGGTCAGTGCAAACAATTTATGTTTCTAATGAGTTGAGACTGGACTATCAACTGTGAAGCACAGTGTTCATGTTTGGACATGAGTTTGGACAAGAGGCCTGAGGCCTGGACTGAGTCAGTCTGAGGTGGTACTGCTGTATTTATCTGAAGCTGTTTAACCACACATCCACATCTCTCCTCAAGGTGACTTTGACCAGAAGCCTTATGTGTCTGGAGATGCTGACTGTTTGACAACTGAGTTGTCCGGGGACGAGGACTACGTGCTGCTGGCATGCGATGGCTTCTTTGATGCAGTCAAACCTTCAGAGGTCCCAAATCTGGTCCTGGATGCACTCCGGCAGTCTTGTGACCCCGAGGGCGTTGGGGGTGCTTCTATGGAACAGTCTGAGGATACTGCTGGCGTGAGAGTCGCTCAACAGCTGGTAGGTCACGCTAAGGCAGCCGGTTCTAGTGATAACATCACAGTGATGCTGGTGTTCCTGCGTCCACCGGAGCAGCTGCTTGCTCAAAAGTCCACCACAGGACCTGCACAAGAGGCACCACAGCAGTGAAGAAGAAAGTCTGCTCGCTCAGATACCACTGTGCCAAGCTACTGCCTGACTCGGCATTTCTCAACCTATTTTCATCCATGGAAACTGTCAGACATCCTGCAGACAACAAAACATATGAACACAGCAGGGTGTAGTCATACTGTCACTGCTTTTGAGGAAAAGTGTTGATTCAACTGTGTTTAAACAAGATCATTTGAAAAGGTTTGTCAGATGATGCAGGGCCAGATTAACCTGGGTTTAACCAGTGGGTCCCTACTGAGTCCCCAAACATGTTCCCTGCAGCCAGAATCCAACAAGCAGGTTATCACTGTTTGTGATCATTCATTTATTTAAGGATATGCACCGTGTCAGCATTATATAAACTTGTTGCGTACGTATGCATGTGTGTACAGAAGAGTATTAGGGCCAGGCATAAGGGGAAAAAAATTATACAAGAAAGATGCACTAGCACTAGTAGTTAGATTTATTCCTGACATTTACGACTTTATTCTCAACATTTTAACTTTATTATGCACATTTCCAATTTATTCTCGACATTTCTACTTTCTATTCTCAAAATGCAAAATAAAATAAAAATCTTCCTCCTCTAATTATTTCCCCCGTGTGTGTCGGTGGGTGTGTGTCGGTGGGTGGTTTTAATAGATGTCCATGACTTTTTTTTTTTTTTTTGGTCCTCATGCTCTGTATTAGTGTTTTTGTTGATCTTAAATTCTCATTTATCATATCTGATCCATATGTTCTCTATGCATCATCCATATTTAATGGATTCAAAAAGGTTCACTATTTCAGGTTCCGCAGTGTGATTGTGTTCACACTGAAACATTTTAGTGATTTCTCACAAGTGTCTTCAACTGACGGCCATGACGATGAAAATCCCTTCTCCTGTGTTGTGCTGCATTGGATACTTTTACAGTGAATCCTTATAGAAGCTATTGTTAACTTCAGTCTAAATAATGCCCTTCAAGAACTAATATCAGTCCATCTCTAATGCCAAGCAGTATGGCTACTAAGAATATTTTGCACTGAGCGTTATGCAGAAAATGACTTGGATTAGGTTAATAGATTGTGCAAGTGGCCCTGAGCTGTCGTTTTTAAGGAATAGTAATGGTTTGTTTTGAATCTCTCGTCCATTAATGTGAGGGTTGGTGGTTCAATCCTCGGCCCCTGCGGTCAAAGTGTCCTTGGGCTTACCCGTAGGTGTGTGTATACACTGCCACCTGTGTCTTGTAAAGTTGCTGTGAGACTAGAAAAGTGATATAAATATATATATATAAATGCTGTCCATTTAGCATGACAAAACCAAATACATAAACTTGGCATGTTGAGGTAAGGGAGTATTGATGTGGAAAATATTGCTTTACTCTGACAGTAAAGCAATATTGCTGACTGAATATTACTAATGAGCAACTCCTTTTTCTTTGTTTTTCTATCTTTAATGAACTGTCCCTTATGTCTTATTGAGAACATGTATAGAAATATTTCTGCTGTAATGATTTTGAGATGTAATATTCTCTATCACTGACAACATGGAGTGCTGTTTTATATAATATTTAGTATCAACCGGTGAATTAAAAGCAATGAGAAAACAAAGGAATTCGTCTTAATATTTTAAACCAATGTGAATAGATCTGAATCTGTTGACTGAATTTGACTTCATGTGTTCTTTTTAACTAAGTTCAATAAAAAAAAAAGTGTATCATCTGTGTCTTTTACTTTTCTGTAATTTTATTGTAAGCACTTTATTTTGACTGGTGAAGGTAAACACAGCTTCAGTGTGTATTATGTTCACATGCATGAGGCGGAACAAAATGGCACAGAAAGTCCAATCAGGTGGGTTTTATTTTTATTTAAAAAGACAATTTAAGTTAAGAGGGCAGAAACGGAAGACATTGAGAACAGTTGGATCATTTATACACACTTATTATATTTACATGACAAGGCAATGATAATGAACAACTCCTATTATAACAATAGATACACATATATACATATATGTGTGTATATACATATATATATATATATATACATATATATATATATATATATTTAACTTCCACTGTATTGTCTTCAGTGCAGTGGTGAAGTCTTTGAGCTCCAAGTATTTGTTTGCCTGGAAGCCGTAGTCGTGCTCACAGCTCCATTCTTCCCAAGCCTGAATCAACATATGACACTATTAGTGAAATGCAATGGATCTGACACATTCACAGTAGCATTTTATATTGGAGCCCTTGAACATGAACACTGCTATGTTTTGTGAAGTTAGTGCAGGCTTACTTGTTTTTGTTTTTCCAAATGAGTTTTCCGAGTAGTGACTGTGGATTAACACATTTTTCCTTATTTGCTGTGGTAATACTGGGAGAGAAGAAAGCCGTGTTAGAGAAAAGCTGAAAAATGCAGAAAAATTACATATTGCTAAATGTGGCTTAATTCAGCTTATTTACTCACATAATCTCTGTCCGTTGGCAGAAGATACTTGGGCTGTGTATGACTGGCTCTCCCTGTATGAGCTGGAAGCTGATCCTGCCAATGTACTTAAAACACTTGCACTTACTGGATCTGTTGGCTGGTTGCCCTGTGGGAAGAAAAGACACCCTTATTAACTGCTGATCATCTCTTCAATTCTTTGACATGAACATGTACCTGATCTGGAATATATGTAATGATCTTTCTTGGTATTAGTATAGTGCACCATTTGGTTCCCATAATGTTCACAGATCTAAAGACATTTTTTTCCTGTATTACTGTTTAAATATCATATATAGATGCAACGGAATTTGAACTTTGAGAAAAACTATTGAATCTTGTGTTAACAATAAAAAAAAAAACATCTGTTGTACTTTAAATCAAAAGTTTGTTTTTGTTGTCTCTATCAATTTTTTATTTTTGACATTGTCATATTATCTCCTGAAAGTGGTTATAGCGAAAACAGTTCATCCAGCAGACACAGAGAAGCCTTTATTTGGAGTTGTGTTTGTGTCCACCTGATGAATCTAAGCCCAATATGAACTCTCCTTTAACCATAGTTTGATCTCCACCTATTTCTGAGAAAAATATGTGGCTCTTTAGCTGCTGAGTGCTCCACTAAGTTCACTAGCTAGTCACTGACTGTGACTCCCTGCTGTTTGGTGCTGAGCAGTGGCTTTATCAGAGCTTTTTCACTGCACACAGCTGCTGCTGCTGCTGAAGATGAGAGTGCTGAGACTGAACCAAAGCAGCAAAGTTACTGTAAGACCAGCATAATGACCTGATTAGTTCAGCTTTAAAGCTCTATTCTCTGCATGTTCAGCTGAAACACATTGTTAACTTCCAACCAAAGTGTTAAAACACATTTTTGAGCAACACAAAGTTTGCACACAGATCAGCCACTTTGAGCTACATTGCTGTAACCCCCCCATTTACAAGCCAACCTGAAACAAAACGGTATGTTGATCTTAAATTATATGAAATACAAGATGCAACATTTACAGCAAAATAACCCATATTAACATACAGTTACAAGAAGGGTGAGCATGTAAAAAATGGTTCAGCTGCTGTACTAAAGTGGGGTGTAAGCTCCATCACAAGCACAAGATAATTACACAACACTAAACTGTTCACAGTACCTTGTGCGTAGAGGGCAAGCAGGCAGGTGAGAAGGGCAACGGCAGCTGTATTCATAGTTGTTGGCTGTAGACAGGTTATGGCTCACTCTTTCTTCAGTCTGGTCTTTGATGAAGTGCAGTTTAAGAGATGCTTCTCTTTTATACACTGGACAACACCCACACAAGGCTGCTGTGCAACATGACACAATGCTTTCACTTTCCAGTATGGGTTTCCCTTTTTCTGTCCCTTTCTTTTTCCTCTAAGAAGCCTGTTTCCCAGAATCAGAGAGAGAACATTGTTGGCCTGTCAGCTATTCAATAGAAGTAGTGCTGACTTGCATTGGTCACAGGCTTCAATTCTACTGGCTGTGACCAGTTCAAACAAAGGGTGATTTTTTTGTTTTGTTTTACTTGAACAGCAAAAGTGTCTAATAATTCACCAGAAAACAACACTTTTGTCCCATTTGCCTTATGTCTTTCTAAAACTCAATAAAATGTCATTCACAAAAAAGAGAGTGAATTATATAAGTGACACAATGAATTATAAAAATAAATAAAAAACAGCCATTTTAAGCAGTTTACGCCAACATTTAAGACATGAGAAAACATAAAAATGAGGATCACATTATGAGATAGGTATTTATCAAAAGACTAAATCATGTAGTTACATAAATGCATTTACCGATAGAGTCATATTTCAGATATTAGTGTAGTTGGCTTCCAACCAAGTGAAGTCAAACTTAAATAAAATAAAAAACATACACCTAAGATATATTCTAATGAATCCCCATTAAAGTTTTGCTCTGCTTAAACAAAAAATGCAAAAGATATTTGTGCTGATGGGCTAAATGAATGTGGTTGTTTCAGTTTCACATTTTGCATGTCTTGCCTGGCTCTTTCCTTCCGCTGTGGTTTAAGGGAAATTCCCCAAATCAGACATGACTTGCTCTACAGGATCTGCTAAATATGGACAGGTGGGAGGATTCCCATTGGTGTCCATGATATTGTCGATCTCACAGACTCTAACAGCTACCATACCGGCAGTCAGAAAAGTGCTATTCTCAATTTCTAGTTTTATGTCAGACAGTGTTATTGTAGTAAATGTCCACTACGCCTGACAGACATGTAGAAACACTGCAGGAACAAAAGATATACCAAACCCAGAGTTTAATTTTGATCATATTTCTGTCAAGATAACTCATTGTTATTTTTTGTTAAGTTTTCAGAAATCCTGCTCACACTCATTTCACATAAATAAAATATCAGAACAACAAACCAAGATCTTTTGGTGAATTATTGACCGGGTGTCAACATCAGGTACTAAAGCAGAACCCACTCATTGGCCCTCTTGTCAGTTTGTAGTTGGTGCATATTCCCAGATTTGCAATTAATCAAATTACCCCAACTGGGGGTTTTAGGGGGCCCCAGAGGTTTTGAGGTCCCGGAGCAGTGGCCTGCTTTGCCTGGTTGGAAATCCAGCCTTTAGAAACCCACTATGTGTGTTAATTGAATGTCCTATGTGACCTTGTTTATTGTATTCCTGTTTCACCGGATGTCATGTCCCAATGCCTCCCAAAGATATTAGCTGTCAGTTTAAAACAGATTGAATCTCTGATGTTTATTATTGCCATGAAGAGTGAAGCTAGTCAGTGTTACAATAGAAAGCAAGGCAATGTAACATTTGCTCAATTGTGGCCACAAGTGACATTTAAGTGACAATGCTAAAATGAAGTGTAACAGTAGCACAGGTCTCTAAACTGATACAGTAATGTAATGCCAGAGCATGTTGAGTTGATTATTCATCTTTACATATGTAAAAAAAAGATTATACTATTTCTTCAAATTAAAATAATCTCCCTGTTTCTTTCCTTTTCCAGCCAAAAAAATGATTATTTATTTTAATTTTAAAATGGCCTTTTCAAGGATCTGATTACCCATTGTCTGGTTAGCCAGGAATCCAAAAGTATGTGCAGTTAAGACATCATCATATTAAAGTTTAGTTCTGTATTTATGGAGGCATGTTCTGATGTCATGCAGTGTCAGCATGTGTTCTCCTTTATTTTCAGCCTTAAGGCTTCCAAAGAAATGGGATGTGAGATTGAAACAGTCTGAGGGAAAGCCCCGGTCCTGATGTCTACCTTGAAGCCTCAGCGCTGAACCTAAAGTGTAATTAGGAGTAATGGTGTTAAGTCCTTGGTATTCAGACACTTGAATGGACATCGGGTACTGGTAGTTGAGTGGTCTAGTAGACAGGCTTTCAAATAGAACACCAGAAGGTTGTGAGTTCAGCACCAGACTGCCACCCTGAGCTACTCCAGAGGACTGTCCCTGTAGTTAGTCACTGTGAGTTGCTCTGGATAAGAGCATCTGATAAATGACCTGTAATGTATCATAGGACCAATTCCAATGTCCACACTCACAGACTTTGAATTGATGCAGACTTGACTGACCCACAATTCAAGTGTTGTGTAAAAAAGGTAAACAGAGAGGACAACATTGAGGACACATGTTTACATTAACATTAAGCACTTAAAATGGAAATAAAAAAACAGAAATAAAAAAACACTTGAAGGGGAATACATTTACAGTACATACACAGCTAGTTTATTCATTGCTGGTGAGCAGCGTGGGGTGGAACATCTCAAAGAGTCCTTCAAGTGTACTTCTGTTTGGGAAGAAGAACCGGAGACCCTCCCATTCCCAAGCCAAGTCCCTACTCCCTAGATCAGTACATCTTAAAACATAAACATTACCAGCACAGTAATACATTTCATATGAATCTGTTAAATCTGAATTAAATTGAATTAAATTGAATTAAACTTAATAATAAATTGTGGGGTGCCTGATAAAAACAAATCAGTTAAGAAAAGAATTACCCGAAATAATAAGCAAACAATCTGGTAAATATGAAATGAGCTCTCATACATGGAATTATTTGAGATTTGTTTCAAAATGTCAACTATAAACATAACACAAACCTCCACACTGGGGCTGAACATGAACACATGGACACTACCAGTCAAAGTTTGAGTACATATTTGCTGACAGCCGTCCGACAGCTCTTTGTGTTTCGTCTTCAACATGCCTTTAAAAACTGTAGCTGACTTAAGGTTAGGGTTAGTTTTTAAGTACACTGTCAACAGAATCCACCAATCCCCTGTAAATGCAAAGATGAACATACTGTTTACCTGAGAGGAGCTGCACAGTCACTACCAGCAACCCCTTAAACTTACACATAATCATTGGATCCATTGTTAACATAAACATATTGATGAATGCAGCTCTAAAGCTCTATTCTCTATGCGTTGTTAACTCTATACAGTATATTGTTAACTGTAAACCAAAGTGTCACTCTTCACTGACTTTCTTAGACATTTGTTGAATAACACAAAGTTGTGTGTGTTTTTGTGCACTAAAATCAGCCACTTTAAACTACAGTGCTGCTTATGACTGGAAAAAAGAACACTCAGTGTCCTTTATAGCTTGGGAAGACTAAAGTCTCGCCTGTCTGCATGTGATCAAGCTAAACTTGAGACATGCAGACACGTGGGGGGGTCGTGTAGGAAAAGCATATATTTTGCGCGGAGGATTTTCTATTTTCTATCGTATTTCACACACATTACTGGGTGCATTTCATATTTTGAATACACAAATATTGACAATTTGTATAATTTATCATTATTATTATGGTTCAGGGAATGCCCTCTATTGTCCGGCCGCCCCTGTTACCAAGGTCCAGACGTGAGACCTCAGCTATGGTAGTGATCCTTACAGAGGAGTTACAGTAACACATATAACCATACATACACAGATACAGCAAGCAATCTGGCAAAAGAAAGAAGCAAAGTGTCTAGTGTGTATACTGGCTCTATGGGGCAGATATGCAGGCAGGAGATACGTCAGTTGTACATTTGATTAAATGCTGTAATTTCCATGTTTTTTCTGATGGACTAACTAATGTGAATTTGACATTATTTTTGTTTTAATTTACAAATGTCTACTTTAGATGGTTGCTCTCCTCAGGTTTCAGTGAAGAAACGCCTACGCCACACACCTTTTTGTACATGTGGCACACCCTGCTGAGCTTGCCTAACCTACCTGGAATGTGGTGTTTAATGTAGTTATGAATGGGAGGGGCCTTATGTACGCATAGACAAGGCTCACTTCAGACACCATATCAACCATTTGCTGTGTTTTACCGTATAATCCAAGCAAGAACCTCAGGTAAGAGTATATAGTGATGAATGACAACTGAGACTAATCATAGCTTTTAACTTATTGGGCTGAGAATGCTTTTTTAGATGTTACAGTGTACTGTATGTCTTAGGTATAACAGCTGAGATGTGTAATAGTGCTGTTTAATATGCCCGAAGGGAGCGGAGAGTTTTCTTTACCAAATTTAAGTTTGGCTGTTTTAAAACTTAAAATATCTCTCTTGTATATTGAAATTATAATTGTCTTTTTATATACATATCCTTTGTCCTCTAAACATGTATGAGACATAGATGTGACAAGAGTAGACTGATATCTATAACTGAAATAAAACTCAATGTAGTCCACCTAAAAAGAAGGCTGTGGGTTTGGTTCTTCCTTGTTTATATGATGTGTAACTGAGTTCACTATATATGTTTTTATAGTCAACCACTCAAACCCTGTCGGACCTAGCAGTAGCATCGTCTTTACAAACAAGAACGAACAATGTTCATATCCATAGGGATACTATTGCAGAAACGGAAAACATTGAGAACAGTTTGATAATTTATACACACTTATTATATTTACATGACAAAGGCAATAATAATGAACAACTCCTATTATAACAATAATCAGAACTGATCAATAGTCAGATGATCAAAAATATCAATAAATACATCAGGTTTGTGTTTTTGCATTTTGCTGTCATTTCGGCAAGGTCTCAAATGTGTCTGATTTGTTTGGCTTATTAAACTCACGTTAAAACTGGTAAGACAACTATGGATTCTTAAAAAAAATAATAATAATAATTAGACACACAAAAGGTAGAATTAAAGTTTTATATTTAAAGTATTTAGTTTTTCTTTCTCGTGTAGCATAAAGGAACTACAACTTGTATTTTGTTGTGCAATCTTGTAGACTTATAGAAAATGACCCTTGACCTTTAAATCAAACAAAGCATAGTCTTTATGGTGGATCCCAGAATACTAGAATACTAGTTGTGACACTTTACATTGACATCAGGGCCTTAAGCATAGTAGTACTGGAGCACATGCTTTTACTTTTTTTTTTTTTTTACATCTTTGCTCTTGGCACATGATCATATACTTTAGAAAAGTCTATGTATGCAATATACTGTAGCGGAATGTCATTCTTTAACTTGTTAAACTGATGTCTTCCCAGTGTCACAGATGGAACATAGAAAAGCTGCTGGCACCTCCAGAGCTGCCAGGCGGAGACGCTGGTGGCATTTGAGACAGCGATGGAGAATGGTGGGGGTGTCTGAGGTCAACCCAGAGCACGAGTTCTACCATCTGACATCAATGATAAAAGAAGGCATGCATGCTTCCATTCAGACCACAATGGACACATTAGGCCAGGTGAAGAATCTTCTCATTATAGTCCACAAACATGACACATTGTAGACATAAATTCACTCATAAACACCTTTGGCACAGGATACACCTGCAGCTGAACATTTCATGGCAGAGGAAACTCAAACCCATAAGGCAAGTGGTCATTTCCAGCTGAAAGCTTATGTTTTCAATAACTCAGCATTTTTTAAGCTTTCTTATGTTTTCAGATTTGGATAATATTCAGTCATGCTCATATATTCAAGTCCTCGCCCATTCATAATTCAATTTTGTTGCTCTAAGAATTCCTATCAAGCAATTCAAAAGAAACACTGTGACATGTTCAAGGCTTCTATTCAGTCCTTGCCTTCCAGGGGTTTGATATGCAGACATTTGCAGCATCAGTGTTTGCCAAACAGAGGCGTTCTCTGGACATCACAGAGGAGGGTTATATGAAGTCCCTCTGCTCAGACGACTGCTACCTGCAGTTTGTCAGTAACTCCAAGAGCAAGGCAGATTTCTTTGTCACGTAAGCATAATCTTCTGTTACACACAGAGCTCTTCCATTGACTAATCTTTTACCTTATTTCATCCTTATTCTAATTCAAACTCAACTAACATGCACGTTTGGTGAAATATGCTCACATATGTGAATGTCTCAGAAATGACATCTGCACTGGAGGATTCTGCACCTCACCATTTATGTCCAACTCCAACGTTCAGTGCCAATTCAGGAAGTATGGCCTTTGCCAAGTTGGAAAGAGTGGGGAGGTTGGGTTGGTGGATGGGCGTGTATAGTGTGCAAAATACCAACTGACAATCAGGTCTTGAGTCATGGGTGGTACCTCCAAAACAAAGTAGGCATACATCGACCATTTATTACACCTGGAGAATTAAATTAATTATAAAAATAGATAAATAAGAATGTGGAGGCAAGAAGGCAAGATTCCGAGTTTATACTGTGAGATTATTTGGCAGCTAACTAACTTTGATTCCCATTTTTATTTAGTTTGGTCTAGGTCTCCTTGTTTTGGCCATGTTTACTGTTTACATGCTGACTGTTTGCTGGGAGTTTTACTCAGAGTTACAAATAACATGAATTTCCCAAAAACATTTAAATTAAATAAAAATAAATAAATAAACACAATCACAATTGATCAATACTCATATTTGACTGAAGAGCTCCATGTTATACAGGCAAATAAATGGAGAATGCAAGACCCCCATGGTGCTTTGTGATATAGCCACAGATCATCCAAGCTGTCAGTGCATCAGTGCAGCCACCAGGTGGCCACAAAAAGCCAGTAACTCCCTGTAGGTCACACAACCTCGCTGTGATTGGCCGTCAGCCTAAACTTGACTCATTTTAAAACAGTGTAACGTGCATATCTTATATCAACTTCCATCGCAGCTTTTTGTAACTACAATACAGTACTAGGTCTGTTGGGTTTTTATTAACCATAATCATCATCTTTCTCTAACCTTAACCATACTGTAGTTGTCATGCAATTGTAGAATGTTTTTAAAATGTTAGCATTTTTTGTTGGCAAATGTTGGGTTTTGCAGAATCGTCCAATATTGAAGTCTGGTTCTTGTTCCTGTCTGGTGATAAGGTTGTTCTTGGTTTTAGGAATGACAAAAGGTTCTTCCTGAAGACGCAGAGCAAGCGTGAGGTCAGGTTTCTCCTGTCCAATCTGCAGGCATACATGGACCACTTGGAGAAATACCCTCATTCACTGATGGTGAAGTTTCTAGGTAAGATTAGCTTCAGTTAATGCTGCAGTAGGTTTTTTTCTTTTCTTTTTCAGTCAACTTTAAGAGAGGTCATCTCCACTACTGACACAGATCTACCCTGTTCCACCCTGATATATTATGTTGCAGGATACCATCACTGTTGAGCACTATAGTTCCTCATGAGTCAAAAAAATTATGATTGTACAATATAAAGGAACTGTTGTTTATTGTACCCTAACTGAGTGCTTCCCAAACTTTGGCTGTCACATCCCCGTTTTGCGTATGAAGGTATGATTAAGCACCCACATAAACACACAAACACATCATTTGTTGGGACCTTCTTCTACATTGTCTGAAATGAATGCTTAGCTGAAACTTTAGTATTTCACTTTTTCATGAAAACGTGGCAACAACTAGGTTGAGGCCTTACGAGAGGGACACATGAGTGATGATGAGTAAAAATACATGGTTCAAGACAACCTGTACGACTTGTTTCATCCTTCGGGAAGACCCATCGTGTCTGGAAACAGATCTCTTACAGAGCCCCTTTCTCTGTATGTTGAGTCTCATATCAAAGACTTGGTATATGCATTGCCATCGTATCTCAAAGACACCACAGACTTTTTTAATACGTTGAAAGACTGTCATGTGGACTCTAATGACTTTTTTTATGTACTATGGATGTCTCTTGCTTGTAGCCCAGTATACCTCACAAAGATAGTCTAGAAGCTATTAACTACATTTTGAATCAAATATGTGAATCATATCCTTCTACTGGATGCATCGTTATCTTTAACCAATGAAGTATTGACAAAGAATTATTTTGTGTTTCAAGATCAATACTATCTTCAACATCGGGGCTCAGCTATGGGCTCATCGGTGGCTCCGAATTATTCCAATTTATTTATGGGAGAATTAGAGTTTACAATCAATCACAATCCCCATTCTAAATTCATTAAAAGTTACTGGATGTTTATTGATGATCTATTTGTACTGGTAATGCCAAAGACTAAAAAAAGGATTCTATGCTTTCAAAAAATTCAAGCAAGGAATCAAATTAACAGTGTGTTATGATGTTGAACACATTTTTTGGATATTTTGGTGAAAAAAGAGGGAAACTCTCTACACACTGCTGTATATAAAAAGGAAACAACAGTTTAGCAGTTATCATTGACCAGCATTAAAAAGAAGTCTAATTTACAGTCAACTACTGAGGATTAGACGCATCTGTCATTTTGATAAATCTTTTGAGTCCTTTGTGGTAGTTTTAAACTGAGGGGATGTAGAGATGAATTATTAGACAATCATCTCAATGAGGTAGGCCAAGTTCACCGGTCTGATTTACTCAAACCTAAGATTCCTCTTCTCAGGATCTTGCATATGTTTCCATGTTTAGTCCTCTTTCTAAGTCAGTTTACTGAGTAGATATTGGCACATATTGAAAAGTGACCCTCAATTTGCAAGTTCAGTTCAAACTCTGTCTAGATACTTTTATCAGAGGTCTTCCAGCTTGTGTGATTACCTAGTGAAATAATATTTGCCTCAGAGACCCCCCTCAGATGGGAATTTACCTTGTCAGAATTGTATACACTGCTATTCTGTGATTAAAGGTAATCAATTCACCCATATGTTGTCTACCTGTTAAAATGCCCATATAATCTGTATTATGTTAGGAGAACAAAAAGGGAGTTCAAAAACAGAATCTATGAACATAATAGTTCCATTCAGAACCACAGCTTTACTGAATGACACTACACGGGTGTTGAGGCAGTGAAGATGCCATAGAGAGGTGGTAATAGGGACAGAATCCTTCTACAAAGGGAGGTGTACTGGATGCAATTACGAGGTACCCTCATTCCCAACGGGATGAAGGAGGAGAGTAAATGAGCTTGTTTCTTTTGAAGAGTATATCATTTGTGTTTGAGTAGCTTGAGTATTCTGGAGACAGGAAAATAGTTTGACTCCCCCTGTTTTCATTACTTTGTTATGCTGGGTGCAGTTACTTATAATGATCATGGCCTAAGGACAGAGACCTAGCAAAAGGCAAAGAAATATCACGTATGATTTAATAATATGCATCATTCTTTACACTTTCCAGGTGTCCACAGGATTGTTGTTCCTAATCAGATAAAGGTATTTTATCAAGATAATAACCATTAGGTCATTATATTCATGATATCCGTGAATACCAGTATTTACAATGCAGTGTTGTCTGTCTACTCTCCAGACGTACTTCATTGTGATGCAGAGTGTGTTTTTCCCTGATGAGAGGATCAATATCAGGTACAGTATCTATGTTTTCCCCATGTTTTGCTCTGTGTATATCTGATATATTTTATGGGTGTATGAAAGTTGTGATGTTTTTGTTGCCTAGATACGATATTAAAGGCTGTGAGGTGGGTAGATGGACTAACCCTGACACAGGGGGGAAACAAATAATAAAAGTGCTGAAGGACAATAACTTTGAAGGGCATTTCATTGCATTAGGTAAGTGTCTGCTCCCCTATACTTACTTACTGTTCTAATGTATGTAGTCATATGTATGATGCTGTTGAGCAATGCAATTAACTTTCAGCAGCAGAACTAAATTCAGTCATATGCAATTGTGTAAGGCAACACTAAATGGAAATGTTCATGTTGTTGCTGTAGGTCAACATAAATCTTGGTTCGTTAATCAAGTAAAAGTGGATGCTGCCTTCCTTCAAGAGCTTAATGTGCTGGACTACAGTCTCCTGCTGGCCCACCAGCCTTTGCACAGAGATGAGCTGGAAAGGAAACACTCATTGGCAAACCTTGTTATTCGCACCACAAAGTAGGTGTTATATGTCCTTTGAGCAAGTGCAAAACTAATTGTTAACTAATAACTAAAACTAAATTACTAATTTTTAAAGTCTGACCCTCCGATTCCTGAAGATTTTTATTTTCTTTCTTTCTAAGAACTATAATTGACAGCATTAACAAACATTTTTGTAACTTTTCTTTCATGGAACATTTTAATTCAATTGTAGGCTATGTTCAATAAAACATATTATTAAATAACTTACATTCGACAAAACTACACAAAGTTACAGGACCTTCTCTCACTCTCACTCAAACATATCTCAAAATATAAGTGCTCCAGGTTACAACAACTTACAAATACAACAATTGCAGTATATCCCAATTTATCTCACAGGTCTTACTTTCCATAAACAAAACAAGTGCAACATATCTATAACACAGTTGTTCCAAAAGTTTTTAAAGGGAACATTGAGCAATTTTAATGGGCTTTGTATCGTTGCAATGTGGATGGTATGACGTGCGGCCCACGTGATCTGTCGGACCTGCGCGGAGATCCGGGCGGAGTGAAGCCGATCAGCCTTCATTTGCACATACCCCCAGTGCTTATACAATACAAAGCTGGTCGGAAATATTCTTCCTTCGCAATGCTTATTTTGGACTTGCAAATTGACCACTTTTATATTCTTCCACACCAACAACATTCTGTGTGTGTGTGTGTGTGTGTGTGTGTGTGTGTGTGTGTGTGTGCGTGTGTGTGTGGCTGTCACATAACTGTAACTGTGTGTGTAAATTTCACCTGCAAAGAAAACGGAAATGTGAGACTGACCTTATTGTACTGGACTCAGTCAAAGTAGCGTATAAGGCTTATAAGAATGACAGCCGACTGGTTTCGATAGGAGGTCATCTCTGCTTATTTTTCATCTATTTATTGGTCCAGTGAACTCTAGAAAGAAGCTTTTTACATACTAACTACAGAAGACAATTCCTGAAAAAAGTGCATTGTTAATGCTGATGCTGGGAAGCTACACTACATTGCTGGTTTAAATGTGTAGAAAGAAGGTGAAGTATATGGAGCTCAATCCAGGCCAAAAATCATTTGAAGCCAAGCATTATTATATTAGAGAGAGGTTCTGTGTGAGCTCATTTATAAGACTGTGTGTAGCTGCAGCCTGTCAAATTATAGTAACGTTAGACACTCTGACAAACATCGATAACAAAGACAAAACACGGAAGAAACTTGAGCTATAACACTACAGCTAACAGCATAAAGCTAGTTCATGCAATGCTTCGTGACCAGCTTTGGCAAATTCCCCACTTAGAATCGTATTTTCCCTGTATGTAAGTCCCCATGTTACAACAATGACCCAACATCATAATATTTAGGATCATTTCCCAGAGTATCTATTAAAAATAGTGAGCAGGTTGTCCTGGTGGAATGGACAGCACCAAGTGAATACTGCGCTGCGTTCACAGGATTCTTTTACTGCCGATCACAGGAATATAGTGTATAGAAAGTGTTGAATCATACTTCTCGAGGTACCTACGTTTCCTGAAGGCAACATGATTGAGGAAGATCACCATCCTTCTTTGTTTTACTGTCTCAGCTGAAGCCACACACCTCTCCGCTGAAGCCACGCGCCCATGCCAAAAACAGGCCTCATCCTGAGCATTCTTATAGGCTCCTTTATGTGGCTTTTATCTTTGAAACATCAGGTGCTAAAAGTTGTAAAACGTGTTAATAGCCGAATCCAGAAGTATGTTGCCTCCTCCGTTCATGTGAATAAGCCGAGACCGGTCGAGACAACGGCTGCTCTCGGGAAATCTCTAGTGCACTTACTCCATGGGCCCATAGATGAGGGAGATCACCGGATGATCCAGGTCATTTTATCGCTCAGTAGTCGAGCCATTTTGGCTTCATGCACCACTGAGCAACTTTCACAGGAATGAACACTGTTGACGGACTCCCATGGACTGCATGGCTGTCTTATAAGTCAGGTGATCTGGCTCTTTGACTGTGCCGTCACGTTACCAAACCATACAGAGATACAGGTACCATAGCGCAGGAGGCTCACTACTGCATGATATATTGTATTTTTAACTATGTTGTTTATTCTGTACACACAACATCTATTACAATCTGTGCGTCCTGGGAGAGGGATCCTCCTCAGTCTCTCCCTGAGGTTTCTTCCATATTTCCCCCACTGATTGTGGGGTTTCTTTTAGGGAGTTTTTCCTTGTGTGGTGTGACGGTCTAAGTACAGAGGGGGTCGTATCCTGTACAGTCTGTAAAGCCCACTGAGACAAATGTGTAATTTGTGATATTGGGCTGTATAAATACATTTGATTTGATTTGATTTGATGATAGAACAGAGGCTGAACCTCCTGGATCACACGAAAGGTTCTGAGCCTTCTCAGGAAGTGCAGCTCTGCTACACCCTGGAGCAGACATCCTCCAGCTGGACCTTCCCCACCAGTTTGCTTTCATGTAGATTTCCCAGTAGGGCTGGGTATCTTTAAAAAAACGATGATGCCAGTACCAATACCAGTGCTCTTAAAGTGACACTGATATCAATAGAGTACTTAATTTCATACTTTATTTGATACCCATCATGTCAATGGAAGTATTCAGTTGTGTAAAGTGCCACCACCACTCCCCTTGTATTTATGTAAAAGATTTTTACACAAATACATTTAGAAAGTATTCACATTATTAAAATATTAATTTATACAGCACTTGACCTCACCACATCACAGACTGTAGCAGTGTATGGGCTGTATGGAGGCCTATATGGCCAATCACCAGTCGTATTATTCAACGCTTTGCTGGCTGCGAGCGAAACCACACAAATAGTTATTTTTACAGGTATCATTTGACCTGAGAATTTTCGAGTACTTCTAGTCAAACGAACAAAAAACCTTTTATAAAACCTGTTCAGTTCCTTTGCGGACAGAGTATTTACAGCGTGTAAAGGTTTCTAAGTGGATTCCCACGTTAGGCATAGTTTTGACTAAATCCCATAGTTTCCTAGTGTTCGTGCATTAAATGTTTTGCTATACAGCATAATATCACTTTATGCTGTTGTTTTGCCACCATCAGTCTCTGGATTAACTGTACAGCTCTTAACTGTAGTTGGTCATTCTTCTTGAATGCATGTTGTCTTGGAATTTGGGAACATCTTAATTGTCTATATTGGGATCACAATGTCATTGCAGAATTTAAGCAGTCTGTAGTGACCACTATAACAGAGAGAATGTGGCCCACTCAATGCATTAAAAAACAGCATTTCAGTGTTTCAAAGCTATCATTTGTCTCTACATTTAACCAAGGGCTTGCTTCTCTTAAGATCTGTTTTGGTAGGGATCAAATAGCCATGGTTGGTTTCGCAATAGCTTTATATGCACATTTCCATAACACTTGCCTGATGTCTTGTTTTTCCTTGTGTCACATTTTATATATTGTTCAAAACCAGGCAGTGCAATATTCAAGCTGCAATGGTTAAATTCTTCCATAATAAAGATAGGGGCATATGGGGTGTGTTGACACTCAGCAAGCAGCTCTGGACATGTTACGGTCGGGGGGAACATAAACTGAACTGTGACTCAACACAAGCATGACGCATAGCAGACATCTTTTTATCTATCTAGCCTGGATGTTATGTCTTGATTGTCTCTATTTTGGATTTTTTTAAGCATCAATGCATTTGCACTTTTCTGTGAGCATAAGGCTTCATCTCGTTTTTGTCCTTGTTCCACCTGTAATGATGGCTGATGCTTCAGTGGGAGCAGAGGGGGTCACACATTACATTCTGGTGGTGCAAATTTTTCCCATTCTGAAATTCCTTTTCCTGATCTCACTGTTTCAGTCATCATTTTAAAAAAAATTTTTAAGCAAACTACCAATCAATCTCAACTCCTTGAGCAGTTCAGATTTTAGGAAGATTAGATGTAAACTTTTTGCCATTTGAGAATAGCATGAAATTTTGATTTGTCTGCATTTGACACCAACTTCAGTTGAGTAAAATGAGACTGAACAATATCAAAGGCAGACTGCAGGAATTCAAGGGTTTGTACAACTGAAGGGGATGAACAATAGATAACTGTATCATCAGCATAAAAATGGAAAGTAGCATTTGATAAATTGTCACAAAGATTATTCACATATATGGAGAATAGCAGTGGTCCTAGTATGGAGCCCTGGGGCACACCTTTTGACACAGGGAGGAAAGAAGAGAAGGCCCCTGCGGACTGAACACATTGGGTTCTTGCTGACAAGTCATTTGAAAACCAACCTACAGCATGCCTGGATAAGCCAATGTTGTAGAGTCTATCTGCCAGGGTGACATGGCTGAACCACAGGATTAATTGGGGGTGGGGAAGAGTGAGTCCTCTGCTCATTTGACTGTTTTGGATCTGGATGTAATGGATCTGGCTGTAAAGACTCAAACAAGGAACCTGAAGGAATAAAATGTTCATTAAAGCAGTTAAGAATGGCGGATTTATCAGTTAGAGTACATGAGTCTTTCACAATGCAGGCTGGCAGCCCATTTGTAGTAACATTTCCAAATTAAGTTTTTATTACTTCCAAAATTTATTAGGATCATTTAAGTTACTAGTAGTTTTGAGAATTCAGATTTAGCCTTTTTGACAAGTGCGGTAAAACAATTTTGGAGCTGTCTGAAAAGCAAGTCAGCCTGGGATTTAGATTTTCTGGATTTCGCCCTGACAACATCCCTTTCTTTTAGCAAGCTGGACATTTATTTATGAATTTATGGGAAGGAGCATGTTTATTTATCATTTTAGTAAAAGCATCATGATATTATTTCCACGCCAGTTCTACCTCATTGATGAGAGAGTCAATGACCCACAAATCATAAAAAAATGTATTAAAAAAAGGCTTGTCCACAGAATTGCTTAAGATCCCGTTTAAGAACAATTTGTGGTCTTGACTTTGGGAGCTTAGCTTGTCTGACTGTGGCTATAACACAATGGTCGCTCATATCATTTGCAAAAATAGCAATATCAGAATATTTATGAGGAGCATTTGTTAAAAATAAATCAATAAGAGAGGATTTCTCTGGGAATTTAAGATTTGGACAAGTTGAGCTATTTATAATCTAATCTAAGGTAGATAGTTGTTTACTCAATGAAGATAAAACCTCACTGTTTGCTGTGGGGGTCTATAACAACCTACAATAGTGATAAAATGGTCCTTAAGAAGTTCCAATTTCAAGGCAAGAAGTTCAAATTGTCTGATGATTGAAATAGATGATATGATGGTAACGTGAAATTAGTTTTTTATATAGATGGCAACAGCACCACCTTTTCTGGGACGGTCACAACGAAAAACATTGTAACCCTCAATTGCAATGTCTTTGTCTGTGATAGTTTGTTTTTACCAAGTTTCAGACAAAACAAGAATATCAGTATCCGATGATTTTGCCCAGATTTTCACCAGATCCAATTTAGGAAGTAGACTTCTGACATTTAGGTGAATAATACCAAGCCCAGATATAGCTTTGAAATCACCAGGACTATTCAAACTATTCAAACCTGGGCCAGGGTTAGGTTGAATATTTCCTGATATTAGAAGCAGGAGAACAATGAAACATTTTCTTTTCACTAAGTTCTGTGTTGGCTGTCTACTGGGGGGATAAGACTGGAACGATAACATATGGACTAGCTAAATTAAAAAGATAGGGTAGAGTCATGAGATCCTCAGAGGTATGTGTGCTCCAATTTGGAGCGTTCCGAAAAGGTTTAAAATCCCAGTTTGTATCTTTTCTAGGGAATAAAAAGATAAGGCACATTTTGTCCCCCACACCTTTCATGTACTTCATGTGGATATAGTACAGTCAATAAAAGGAAAAGGCATGTGATAGGGAGCAGAGATATTGAAGAAAATCAGGTCAGTGCAGTCACAATCCGAACTGTTGTTTCCGGCTTCCTGAGTCAGATGATGACGTTGCGTGACGTCTCACGTAAACAGGAAAAACAAGCCCAGCAGCGAAGAAATGGTAGGTAGAGACGCGCTGCTGCGATCTTGTAATTTTCACAGATCAGTAACAAAGGAAGAAAAATAAAAACATGAAACAGATGCACTTGAGGTAGTTCTGGTCTCCTATGTTCCTAAAAATGGTCAATAAAAGCAGCATCAATGACAAAAACCAACACAAAACCAAATACTCAATGCAACAAAAGGCTTCTTATGAATTTAAAATGCAAATTGTAAATCCAATAACTGTGGCAAGCTGTGAGTTTTCTCACTGCACACACATTTTCTCCCCACCCCCTTTTTTCAATTTTTTGCTCCCGAGTTCAATTTAGTAAAATGTTTACATTTATTTTTCCATGATTCCAAAAAGCGGTAAACAGGTCATTTAAAACAATCTTTTCACATTAAGCCCTGCTTTTCTGTGCAATCTTGATGAACACCCCTCTGATTGTGTTCTATGTATTGTTTTCTGTCCTTTCCATAGGTCTGTGGACTTGCAGGACAGTCCCACAGGGTCAGACCCCACCACCATTCCCTTACTGAAAGAGACCATGTGTGAGGTGGCAGCAGATACTACAGCCTGTGGGTCGGAGCAGCCACAGGCAGCAGCTGAGGGCACTGCTGAAAGGATTCCCCTCCAGGAGATAAACTGCCCCACGAAAGAAACCAGGTCCGACTCGGAACTGCAGGAATTCCATGAGCATCATCGTAGGCTACTGCCCAACTGCAAAAATGGCATTCATGTGATCGACGGGCCAGACAGTCGCTACTTTGTGGGCATTATAGACATTTTTACTGTCTACGGCTGGAAAAAAAGACTGGAGAACATGTGGAAAAGCCTCCGCTACCCAGGCAGGGCCTTTTCCACAGTCAGCCCCACCAAATATTCACACAGATTCTGCCAGTGGATGCAGGACCGCTCTCAGTGACAAAATACAGAAAACTGTCAGCACCAATTATACAGAGCACTTGCTGTATAACCCCCAGTGTCCACAGGATGGGGCTGGCTCTCACTCAAAACAGCCTGGTCTCCTAAAAACTACTTTTCCATACAATCAAACTGCATTGTCAATTTTGTCCCAGATCCTGTTTGTTTTTGACGTATCACAAATACATTTGTAATGCAAGTTTGGGTGGACAGAAGGGAAAAACACACAGGACTCTGGGTCCCGTGTGAAACCAAAAATCTGCCTTGACTTTGTTGTGATTTGTATCCGTAACTGAAATAATCTGACACACTTACTTATTTGAACACAAACAATGATCTTTAACTAACCCTAAACATGTTGCCTCAACATTCATAACCACAAGCTTTTGTTTTGAATTATTTTAATTTACAACGTTAACTACGTATTTAAAACAGCGACCATAATCCGGAAGAAAATAGGTTTCCCTCAAAACGTTATTGAGAATGCAGTATAGTTGTATGGGAAAGTCATTTTGTAGGAGGAAGCATTAATCAGAACGCAATGAGCTGCATCCAGTGGACATCTGGGGTACGATGCACCCAGTCAATAAGTGCTGATGCTGATCGGGACTGTCTTCATGTTTGTGTAGAAATTGTAGCCTTTTGTGCAATTTCAGGCCAGCTTGTTGCATAGTTAATATAGACAAATGCTAGGGGTGTACTTAAGGGGCTGGGCTAAATGACTATATAGACAAATTAATGATACAAATACTTAACACCTTTGCAGTGATGAGTGCACTCCCCGTTGATTATGTTCACTTGGAATTACACTGCTCAGACCAATCTTTCAAGTCTTCCAGTTAAGTTTGCCTCTTTTTCATTATTATACAATTGTATGTTGTGCAGTGGGAAATGTATATAGAAATACAACTTTTAATATCGTTAAAGCTCTAATGGGTTATTCTTACAAAACAATATAATTCAAAACTGTTTTTTGAATGTATAATGTCCTTCATATTCAGTCAATCAAAAGGGATAGTTCGAATGTAATCATCTTTAAATGATATTTGTAATTACCAGACAGATGTGTCTACATCTACGTCATACACTGACTATGTATAAGTACCTCATACAGACTCTACCCTCTAAATACCTGCAGTCATTCTACAGCAGCAGTGAGTTATTTCTGAATAGTCTACACTCATGCGTGTCTGACAGATCAGATATCCACTTGAATGCTACGTTGTCCATTTACCAACAGCCTTGTTTTGTATGAGCTCAAAGTTTTGAAGCAGCTGTCTAATGGCTCTGTTGTGAGGAGTGAGGTCGCTGGGTTCCAGTTTGACTCCACAGGGTTTATTTGGCAAAGTGACCAGACAATCTCTGACCTTGCCCCGTTTGTGAACTCAGCACAGCACACACATAGCATTTCCAACACAAATGGAAATGTTTTTTTTATTACCTGTTTTCCATCTGTGTATCTATAAAGGAATTTCCGTGATTTCACAGATTGATAAAATGATTGCCCGGGGTATGAAAACAATGTCTACAGTCCATGGATGAGTGCTGTGGCCCAGGGATTAGTTCTCAGTCGCCATGACGGATTTCCATCAATCGGATTCCAGAGAGGCCCGTATGAGATCAGTATGCATGGATGTATTCAGTGCAGATAAAAATGTCATATCATGATATGCTCTTTTTATGTCAGTAGGTGGCGGTAATTAGTAGTGAATTCGCCAGGGTCGGGGTCAGTGGGCATGGGTGCCATTCTGGCTCATAAAGCAAACTACGGCTAAGAAACAACAACGGCACACTGCATAATTACGGCAATTTACAACTTTTTCCAGGTAAAGAAATTATATAAAACCTTTATGAAATAAATAATACATAAAATGTACACAAAAACGTTGTACAACTGTATAATTGGTTTCATGGTTGAAGTTTCATTGTTTTCCCAATTAGGTTTTAAAGGCATATGAACATAAAACAATGTGGATGGTCTCTGGACGAGCTGACGCACGGGACGGCACAAGAAAAGGAAAGGAGGGGGAACATTATTCATTACAATGCCGGTTGTTTACTAATGCGCAATGAGGAGCACTGATAAAAAGATGTTATCACACCTATCAAGGGCCAAATAGCGAGATAGTTATCAAGTAAGTACAAGACTGTCGCTTAAGTACCTTATTAATGTTAATTTTCTAAACATATATACAACAAGCCAATGCTTTGCGGTAGTCCATCTACTGTACACACCGCTGTCATCATCATGAGTTTATTGGCCCTGAGCAGTGGAAAATAAATCAATAACACAACGATAGTAGTTAGAAACTTACTCATTGCGTTATGTTTTGAACACACCTGATGCAACTCGTTAGCCCTCACTGTTGGAGCAGGTGTGCTTGAGCAAAGAGAAGTGGGAAAAGGACAGCGAGGGGTGCCTGGAGCTCTGGGTCTAGCTATAATAATAATAATAATAATAACAATAATAATTATAATAACAATATTGTTATTATTGTTACCCCTCTTTAAGAACGGTTTCAGTTTAAGTTTAAAATGTTTCCAATCAGGATCCAGTTTGAGTTCTGTAGGTAGGGAATCCCCTTTATCCAAATGACGATTTAGATAAGGGCACCTTCCAACTCCCATTGGATCCTCCACGTGTTACTGAGCCCGAAGCTCTGAGTGGAACCACAAGGTCACTGAGCACCTGGGAGCCTGGTAATGTAGGCATTTATAGATGCGTTAGCACATTTAGCATACTAGTATGTTAGAGAAAATATTCTCAGCCGACACCGTCTTCAAAGTTCAAACAAAGTCTCTTTATTATTGCAATAAGGTTACTCAGACAAACTTCCTGTCACACAGAAACTGGAAAGTCAATAAAAAGTTTTGTTAAATGTTGAATGGATGCACATTTTCATCCTGCTGTTGCCTCTACCCTGTTTGCTGTGCCACTCGAGGTGGACAGTGGAAAATTGAACTGGAGCAGAAGCACATAAAAACACAGCAATCTGATCGTCAAATACCACTGCTTTGTATCACACATACACTAAACGGGCGCCTTATTGTGCCTCGGTATCAGCAGAGCCAAGGAGACCCTGAGGGCCGTGGCAAAGTGGCAGAGTTTGGCGGCCTGGGGATGAGATCGGGCTGCACACCGTAATGGTAAATTTCATCTTTCTGTAATAACTTTCCACTGTGTGCAGTAAGCTTTGATTATGTATTCTGTATGTTTCTATTTGTATCATCAATTCATCAACATTATTAATGTTATCTGTATATCCAGAGAAGAGCTGACTGTCCCCCCTCCTCCTCTGTACCTCTCTCCCCATTCCTCTCACCACCGACAGCCTCACTTTTTATGTCCCACCAAAAGAGCTGGTTTCAATCACACCTGTCTTCCTATTTCTATTGTGCTCTGTTGTCTCTCTAACATGTGCGGTCATCAAGACTATAAATATTGTAAAGAAATCTCCGTACTTTGTAATTCGCTGCAGAGTGCTTGACACTCTGTATCGTTGTTCCTTCTTGCAAGAATAAAGAATTCAAAGACAACTAATTCATCAAGTATCTTTATTTCAGTGTAATATCTCACCATCTCTTATTTTAGTTTGTATCGGCTAAATTCCAAGACAACACCCTGCTTGTTGGCTGGGTGATACTCCCCAATGTGGGGACCAATGGCTCTTTGTTGATGCCCAGAAACATCCCAAACACAGCAAAATAAGAAGAAAAGAGAAACTACAGGCATAGGGATTCAGGGTCTCTTCAGATAAACACGCCTACAAACTAGTGGTTCATAAGTGATAATTGAGAGGGAATATTTTTATATATTTTGTCTATACATTGTTTTTTAGGAAATTGCTGCATACTATACCTTTAATGTGTTAACTGAATATTGAAATTGGGAACATAGGAACATGGGAACATCTGCCAGCAAATCGCTCCAAGTCTAACTTGATAGCTGATAGCCATTTCCTCCTTTTGTTTCTGTAGCCTGGCCATCTCTGCATGGAGATCTTCAGTGAGGTCCAGGGCAAGATTTAGTGCTGGTAGAGCTGGTTCAGTAGAGGAGCAGTAGTCATGATTTTGAGGATCTACATCCTTATTTTGCTTTGTGTTTTTATCATAAAATATATATCAGATTTACAGAAGGTATTGGGTCAAAGAGACAAGTTGATGGCGTTAGATGAAAATATCGTCGAAGTTAGTAGGTGAAGGTCAATGGGAGAAAAGCAGTTTAAATACATATCTGGTTTTACAGCTGTTTCCTGTGAAAAAGTTCCTGTGTTTGAAAATAAATTGGTGCCGGTAAAACCAGATTAGTACCATCAGGGGTCGCTGGGCACTGAAGCTCATAAGGCCCTATTTATCCGCCCCATTTGCTTTTAATTGCGGTCATGTGCTTTTGTCTATGCTTATGTGCTTTTGTATGTTTTTTTTATGCTATCAACCTGCTAGGCCTGCAGATGGAATATGGCACTGTGCACAATGTGCATTGTCCCTTCTTAAATAAAATGAACAAGAACAACTAAACTAAAATAATCTGGTATCGCAGAGAGCATTTTTTATTTTTACTTTTTTTGTATTCCTTTGCTGCTCCAAAGTCCAGTCCAGCAGGTGGCCGTCATGCACTGTCAACCGCAAATATACCAGAAGAAGAAGACGAAGCAAAATAAGTGAAAAAAGAAGAAGAAGAAGAAGAAGAAGACGACGACGACGACGACGACGTTACTTTGTGGTGCTTCCTGTCTTCATCAGGGCTTCGTTAGTTGTCAGTAAACTCCAGAAGGAAACATGGATGTGTTCCAGACGTCCTACATCACTGTGTTGGATACAAATAGCCAGTCTAAGTGTATTTGCTACACGCGCAGGGAAAATGGAATATTAAATCTTTGGTGAGTCGTGAGTTTGTGTTAAAAATTAGCATAAATGTGAGCTTTAGTGTTTCAGAACGGAGAGAACCAAACCTTTCTCCTTTTTATCTAAATAGAACATTATATTATTCCGCTACTTTTGTGTTAGAACATAAAACAAAACAGAATTGTTAACTCTTGTTACGACAACATATCGATATTACACCTAGCAGCGTGGACGTTTCACATAATGTTCAACGTTAGTGTCGTTTATAGTTTATAGTGTTCAAACAAGGTTCTTAGTATGTAGACATATTGCCTCCAAAATCAATAATGCAATTTTCAATTGTACTTTCAAAGTAATTATCTCCTTAAAAGAGTGCATGGTACAGGGGTGTACAGCATTATGAACATATGCAACACAGGGTAATGACTCCAGTCGGATATGATGTCCAAGAGATGATCCTTATTCACTTCACACATTATCAGGAAGCTGTTATTCACTCTTCTTTATGAGACCCTGTAATGAAGTGTACATGTGTACGTTTATTTTAGTTGTCTAGCCCTTGTAATGACATGTTAGTGTGATGTAATGTAACTGTTTTCATCATCACATTCTTGTTAATCTTATGGAGTTTGACAGATGCCGCTAATGTTTGGAGCACAGACTACAGCGAGGAAACGTTGAACCAGTTTGTAAGTTTCACCTGCAGACCCTGTGATTTTTGCACCAGTGAAGGCAGGACGTGTTCCCTCTATGGTGATTGGTTAACTATACCTCTTTGTTTAGGGACAGAGGTTTGCCTTCAAATCTACAGAGGATTATATCCTAAAACTCAGGTGAGATAACAATATGTTGTCCTTTTAAAACCACTTTGTGTAATATTCATTATTTCTAGCAAGATACCAGAAGAGAGTGTGAGTGCGAGTGTGCGTGTGTCTTGTGTGATCATCATTATTCAGTCATAATTCAGGCTAATTATTCTTCGGTCTTTCCCTCAGGACGGCCTGTGGTAGTGGGATTGTGTCTGTTGTGGTGCATGACACCAGTGCAGAGCTCCATGTGAGCTCCAGTCTAGGTGACCTTAGTGTGACCTTATCAAGGCTGGAGGGCCAACAGGCCACAAAGGAACTGAAGGAGCTGCTGTTTAGGATGGCTGACAGCCTGACTCAGGCTGACGGTAAATGTACTTTATTTTTGTGACTCATTGCATTTGTTTCACATAGATTACGGGGTTTGTTTTTATAATAATATTAATTATTATAATAATTACGTACTTAATCCCATTGGAGTATTCATTACAATTCATAGGAGTTTATGCAGATTTAAAAGTCATTGTCACTTTGGAATCAATGCTGACTGTGTTTTGTCATTTCCCCCAGGTGGTTCCCCCTCTGTCAGTCCAGTGAAAAATCCCCAAAGGCGTTCCGCAGGTATGTTTCTAAAGCTGTATACCAAAGGGTGTAATTTTCACTGGGGACGGGGTGTCGTTTTTCTGCATGCAAACTAAAGGAATGGTTCTTTTTTTTTCAAACACATTGCAGTATGATGTTTGGAAACACATGCATGTTTCCTTCTCACTGCCAACTAATGAAGACAGAGGAAGCACAACAAAGTCCTATTGTCCACACTCACAGACAAAGTCTGTGAGGGCTGTCACACTGTCAAGTGCATTGGGGCTTGCCCTCCCCCTTTATGCACACTTTCCGTAAGTCCGCATTTCTGCAAACTTTGCCTGAGGGAATTACCTACAATTCATAGATTTGTGACGTTAAACATGGGGTTACCAGGGGAAACCCAGACGCGTTAAAAACACAACCTAGTTTATTCATCAACCATTTCTTTTAATTGTGCTTAATTATGTTATTTTGTACGGAGGCCATGGGGGCAAGGTGAAAAGAAAATGTTTTCCATGGCAATGTTGGCCATAATCTAAGTATCTCATACGTTGGAGATAAACTTTTTTTAGCCCAAACTAAATAAATGAAGGTGCGTGTGTGCGTGCGTACACGCGCGCTGGCTACTTACAGTATAACACAGAATTATGTGAAACAAATGAACAAATTAGGATAACTACAATTTAAACAAACCTTCCAAATAATATTTCAAATGAATCTTGCTTCATCTGTCTATTGTTCACACTGAATCTTTCTCAGACAAACATAAGCACATGGCTTTAGCAGAAGTACAGCTGTGGCACCCATCGATCCTGAGGGTGTGGAACATTAGGAGGCATCAGGCTGACTGACGGCAGGTGATGGTTCTTTCTAATTGCAGGGAGAGTGTGTGTTTTTGGAGCAAGTTTAAAATTTGGCCAAAACTCTTCACCTTTCAAAATCCATTGTTTGTGTCCCACAGCTTCACAGTCTCAGTTTTTTTTTTTTCATCTTGGGTGCCTTGAATTATTATTATTATTATTATTATTATTATTATTATTATTATTATTATTATTATTATTATTATTGTACAATGTGCTTTGTTGACATTGTTTGCCCCTGATTTTGGCTCTCAAACTACATAAAAGCTGGGCTGTAGGTAGCATTGAGGACACCACGGTTATGTCCTCAGTATTATGTCTGGAAATATGGGGATTTATTGACCTGGAAAGGATTTTACATTCTACAACTACACACACATTACACATGGTGGCTTCCAAAGGCCTTTTGTGATATTTTTAGACTAAAGATCTCAAATTTGATAGTAGTTAGTATATATGCTTGAATAAAAAAATGAATAATAATATCCTCCCCCCAGAAGTAAATCCTAGCTTTGAAGTACATTTTGGAAGAAAACATTTACAGAATATATACCGAAAGTAAGCACGGAAAGTAGTAGGACTTAAAGTGTCAGCTGACATGTAACAGGTGAAAGCAGCAGAAGCACGAGTGCAAGTCAAGTGTAAACAATGAAAGCACTTTAATTCTACATTTAACATTAATCTAAAGTGTAAATGAATGACAGTGGGATGGCTCTCCCATTGATTTGAAAGCCATTATTGTCAATGTTAAAATCTGACATTGTGTGAGAGTCTGAGAGAGGACAAGTACAACGGGTTTGAAGAGGCTGCGTTGTTGCGATGCTAAGTCCTGCATCTGTTGTAAGTGCACATCAATGGTTTTAAATAGTAATAGCTATTGACAGACTGTCGGCTAAAGCACACAAGAAGCCCAATTTTCCTTTACAATAATTCACTACATGTTAACAATCAGGTAGGAAGACTCATTAAAATATGCAATAATTAGGATCAGTGTTTGATATTGAATCTTCTGAACACTTGTGGCTGTTCTTCATCAAAGAATTTCATGTTAAGATTTCATATTTGTTGCGTTGTGCTTGTTACCTGCAGATTACCTGAGGAATACAGGAAGAGGCTTGTGGAGGATTGTTGATGCTGTTGTTTGTTCCACCAGTTTACAGAGATGTTTTTTCTCCTCAGAGTTTGAGCCCCAGCAGCAGAATTGTGCTCCATCAGTGACAATGAAGAAACGACCTCCAAGGGCTTCTCTCATCAACCCAGGAACTAAAAGGTACAATATGTCATTGATGAACCTCTAACGGTACCCACATTATTCAGATATCTGTGAATGTAAACAACTGTTCATCCTTTTTTGCAGAGAGCGGCAAGCGACTGGCGTGGCCTTTGATGATGTAGATGAAGTCTGATCCTTCAGACCACACTAACTATTTTTCTCCTCCATGTTCTCACATTGCTGCACAACCAAAGATGAATATTCTCTGAATCCACTAACCCAACATTATGAAGTTGTGCAGTAGTAGTGTGTAGTGTTTGGAACATTATTCTTCATCTTTACAGAAACCACTATCTTCATATTCAGCCGTTCTTCAGATATTTGCAGACTGAACTTCTCTTTGTGTGGTGCGAGGGTCTAAGGACAGTGTGTGGCGTATGCTGCACAGTCTGTAAAGCCCCCTGAGGTAAATGTGTAGTTTGTGATATAGGGCTATATAAATTAACTTGATTTGATTTAGACATTATGTGCAAGGGCCCATCTCCAAATGCTATTTACACTTTTCTTAAGGGGACATACTGTAGTATGTTCATTTTCAGGTTCATACTTGTATTTTTGGTTTCTACTAGAACATGTTTTCATGCTTTAATGTTCAAATAATTTTTGTCATACGTCTAAATAGACCAGTATTCATGTCTCTTCAAGCCCACCTCCCGAAGAAGCCCCGTCTGGTCTGATTGGCCTGCGAGAAAAATATGGTGCACAAAGGGTGGTTCTCAAGCCTTGGGTGGAGGTATTCAGACAGGAGGTGTTATATTCTAATGAGCATGCATGTGACATAGGAGGGGAGCCACATGTTTTTTGACTGGATTGTCTTATTTCAGTTTGTGGGTTGGTAGGCACTCCAGATACTCAAATGTATATGCACCAATATATAACGTACTGTTAATGTAACAGTGACTTTTTCATAATATGTCCCCTTTAACCCATTTGATACAGGGGTGGTTTCTACTATATATGACCTGATATCAAGATGAACTCTTCCTCCATGAATTCTTGATCCAGAGTCAGGATTTGTCTCTGACTCTTCTTTAGGAATTTTTTTTACTGATGTGTCCACTTGCGTTTTTAATTTGAATTAAACATGTTAAATTGCCAAAGCCCTGTTGCATGCGTCTCTTACTCAGACTGCTGAAGAAAAGCACGTTTTTAGTGGAGTATGACAGTAACTCTTTCATACAGCAAAATAAAACAATAACCATCCAACACAAAGCAGAGTTCAGAAACAACTGTTACATACATGAGCTTTAATGTCACATGTTTTGTCCAAACCAGAATCTGATGTTTACATCCCAAAAAAACAATCATAAATAATCCATATTAATTATAGAGCAAAGTTAAGAAATAGTTGAATTATAATGTTTCTATGATTACAACTAACTCCAGTGGTTGCTGGTGACATGAGTTACTGCTTCATTGTTTAAGTCATCTCACAGGTTTAAGTAAAAAAAAAAAAAGAGTTTTATGGTCTTCAATAGGTTTAATGAGATTTTTGTTTCGACTAACATAATTAATTTAAATATATTTCAGTGATCAACTTACCTCCAGCTTTACATTCTCAGTAAATAAAGAAATGACAACAGTCAGTTACCCTTTTTAATGATAACCCCTTCAAGTAGGAAAACAGCCCACCAGTGCCATAATAATCACCAAAAATATGACTGCAATTAGCTGTGAAAGAAGTAGTGAAACAGTTATTATTTTTGACAGGACAGGTTACAACTCAGTTATCACAAAGCTCATGAGAGACCAGTTAAAAACCACATGCCAACATTGGTCAGAGAAGCATCCATGTTTTTGTAAATGTGGATATTTTGCACATTTTGAGTTCTCCAAATTCAATAGAAAATTACAAATACGTCTGCAAATCATAAAACATAAATGTGTTGTACCCAGGTAAAAACAATAGATTATTCTGATCTGAGAGTTCCCTTTAGTATCACAGTGATGCTAGTGCAGTTATTGTCGGGGAATAAAAGCAGAGTTCACTGCTGTTTCACACTGTTACATTGCTGATTACCTTCACTGGAGATAGTTATTATCTTTATATTATTTTACACTGTGTCCGGTTTGTAGACGACCTTGGCCGAGTCCACAACATAATGATATGTTAAAAGCACAAAAGAGAGCATTCAGTAGAAAGAAACCAAATGTACAGTGTAAAAACAAGTAGATATGATGGAGGCACCATCAGGACAATAACCATGCCATGTCTCTGACATCAAGTTCAAAGAAAAGGCCAACCGCTCGCACGTATGTCCACATCTGGCACTTCCCAAAGTGCATTTCACCTAATCCTCTGTTGTTGCAAAATAAATCACACACGCCAGCCCATAGCTGCTTCAATATCCAAAATAAAGCATTCTTCTTGCCACATAAAAATAGACTGTATTACATTACCAATGGGGATCAATTTCATCAAAGCATGCTCTCAAGGAAGGTTTAGTTTGGTACAGTAACAAGGGCCTTCTGGTTACATGAGGCCCTTTGGTAGGAAGCGGGTACATCCAACTCAAAGTAACCTGTGCTGTCAAACACAAATCACTAACCAATGATGTGTTCATTCACTAACAAAGGTGCTAACCTACTGTATTCAGCAGCCATTTAGTGAGATACATTCTCAAACAAAGTAAATATGGAAACATTCCAGGACAAAGTCTTCAAACCAAATGCAAGTGCCCCTGCTGCCATGTCTCCACCTTCAGACTGGACTCTGCAGGTCATCACCTCTGTCTGTATGATCTGACCTAAACCACCTTTGTCCCTACAGGGATTAAAAATTTGAGGCTGAAATACTGAACTGTTGTTCCATGTGCAGAGAGTTTTGGTCCTCTTCAGGGCTAAATCAGCAGCTCTGTTCTTCCTCCAGACCTCAGAGCTCAGAAAGACGGGTGGGGGTTTTCTTCCTCTCTTACTCTCCACGTCTCTGCTCGTTTCAACAAAGAGTGTCTGTGTTGAAGGAGAGCTGCACCTGCCAAACACACACATCACAGGTTATCCTGTGCAGCAGCAACATAAGGAATCAAAGCTAATCCACTGGTCATGTTTAGTACGAGTTAGCCTGTGAAAACACTTGTATAATGTTAGGAGAATGGACAAACCAAGGGTGCATTTTGCTAGGGCTTCATACTTGACTTGGCCTGAAAGGTGCACGAGAAAAAGAGACGTGCCCTGACTGAAACTACTTATCTGCCGCGTTTAAAAATGGCAGGTTTGTGCAGCATGTCCCGTGTCGCGTTGGTGACGATTCTCTTTGACCAATCAGTGGTAACAGGTACCAGGTAACAGGTACTCTCCGCAATTTTTTGCTCATGGAAAACCAAAAAAGAGCGAGTCAGTCATGTTGAGTAGAGCCGTGCTGTGGAATTGCAGCATAGGCTATGGCCCCATGTTAGATTTTACAGAGTACTGTTTACAACTTTCTCATCCGCTTTTGATTTTGATTTCAAAATCGTGACACCTCTAATATATATATATATATATATATACAGTATATACATTTACATACTGCTATATTCTCAGGGAAACAGACAGTGTTAAACGCACTTTTGCAATTTTTCCTTTTTGGCTGCTGCACCTCTGTACGTGTGTGCTTTTTCTGTAGCTCATGTTTCCTACAACATTTTAATGGAATACATTTTAAAAAACACAGGTGTGATCCACTCACCCTTTCCTCTTCAAAGCTGATGAGTCCTTCATCATCGTCGCTCTCCAGCTCCTCCGGTGCCTCGCTGATCAGAGCATTGAGCTCCGTGTTGGCCGGCCGAGACTTCAGTAAGTTGAGGATGCGCTGAAGGGGGGACTGACCCCCACCCGGGGGAGACACTTCCTGCTGCTCCAGGTTGTCACTCTGCTTCTTGGCAAAGTTGACAAACACCTGAGCAGAAAAAAAAGGAGATTTATTTTATTAATTCCATTTTCCGTGTTGAAGTCCAACAAGAAGTTGAGCCAGAGATACACGTTGACTCACATTGTCCAGAGTGGTCTGACTGACAGAGTAGTCCTCAATGCCCAGCACCTCCACCACCTGCTCCATCTTACTGAAGACCTGAGCGAGGGAGATCCGCTCAGATTTCAACTGGTACTGGACCTTGGTGTGGTGACGCTCCTGCAAATATGACAACAGGCTTAATGTCTGAAGTAGACAATAATCCCTTAGAGGCATTTACCAAACCTCACTCTGCTCACAAAAGGAAATAGGAAATGGAAAATATCCAAGAGGACAGAACCAAACTGGAATTTCTTCCTCACGGTTGTTTGCCTCCGTCAACCAGCCAAGTTGCAGTTTACATTCAAGTCCGTCCAAAATGTTATCACTTCTTCATTTATATCGTATCAGACATTCCTTTGAAATTATCATATGAATTCTTGAGTCTTGGCCAAAAATATTTTTGTGATGTCACAGTGACCTTAGAACACCAAATTGTAATCAGTTCATCCTTGAGTCCAGGTGGAAGAAACAGATGGATCCAAGCTCCTCTGATCTCTGCTGGGATGGTTGTGGACAAGTAGCAACCTGATTCATGTGTGAACAGAAGTGTTTCATACGATTTCAAAAATAATGAATATGAACCTCTCACCTTGTCTTGTTGTTTGCTTGCTCAGGTATAGGGCTGCACAGCTAAGGTCAATAAAAGACAGGAAAGTAGTAGGCTTGGCCTTTTTGGCTGCTAAAACAATAATTTTGTTAAATTGGAAGATTCAAATGTTTCTCATGGTTCTTTATTTTATCTTATTGGCATGGAACGAATAGATGATATGATCAGCGACACTAAATACAGTTCTGGAATTAATTGGGATCATGTTTGGGAATCCATCTCAGCACTGTGTATCCACAGTTATTACAGACTAAGCAGCACTACAGTGTGTGAGTATATTATAAAACCTCAGTTCCCCCTCTACAGATCAAACACACACTATGATAATGAAATGAATAATTAATTGTGAGGCTGTTAATCCCCTTCCTATGGTATATAACGTGTCATTCTATACTTGTGTGTTGTGGTTGCTGCTTGTTTGCTTCATTGTTTGTTTACTTTTTTTGTATGCCAATCTTTAATTAAATTGTCAAAATAATAAATTAAAAAAACAAGACGATTTGTTCATTTTGAACAAGGGGGACAGGGTGGACGGGGTTTCTTAGGGGTGAGATTTCAACAATTGGGGTAAATCTGTTGCTGAGAGGTGTGGTGGGTTTATCACATGTTCACTTGAAAAAGCTTACAGCTGCTGCTTGATAAGAGTGATGAGCCTGAAGCACAAACGTAAAGCTATGGGCTGTACAACAAGTCTAATCTCCAGTGGTACTTCCTGCTACAGCAGGTGTCTCCAGGACACACACACAGACTTGTTTACGGTGAAAACAAAACCAGCTTCGCTATCACGGCTGCTAATTACTTTACACACTTTAATGACTTGTATGGTTATCATCAATATTTTCATATTAACAATGGACTTTAAGATACCAAATTGTTTACTGTTATGACAACATACCTTAGCATGTAAAGACGTAAAGCTCTTCTGTGATAACATGCACTACAAACTAAACAGCTGTTACAAAATGGTTTGAAATATTTTTTCACTTTAACACATCAATAAATTAATCTACTACGTGAAAAATGAAAACTGCTGTGCAAATGTGACTGGATGTTCAGTCCAGTCTTGTCATTATCAAAGGGGAAATCCTTGGTTGTTTCACAGTGAAGTTTTTGATCCAAAGCACCTGTCTGTAAGACTTTCTAGACTTTGTCGTCATCAAAACAGAAAAAAACACCAATTCACCAATCCTCTTTCTGTCGCTCACTGGATTAACAGGTACAAAGGACACAGGTAGCTGCAGTAATCTACCTTCAGCACGGCTTCAGGGAAGTTTCTATTAAAGAATCGAACCACCTCCTTCACATTGGAACTGCTCTTGGTCCGCACTGTGATCATGTAGCCATCCCCAAACCTGAAACATCATCAAAGAAACATGATTGCCCAAGTTATTTTTATACAAAAGAAAAACGTTTTTTGTATGATAAGCAACAGTAGCATATATATATATATATATATATTTATAAAACATAGAACAAATAGTAGTGATGAAATCACAGAATGAAGGTGGAACTTTCTCCTTCTGACCTGTTCTTGAGATGCTGGATGCTGCCCAGGCATTTAAACCTGCCATTCACCATAATGCCAAGTCTGGTGCACAAAGCCTCACACTCCTCCATGCTGCAGAGAACAGCATGACATAATATATTAAGGTACGGAAGGCCTGAAAGGCAATTGAGAAAAACATTTTCTGAGGATCTATTTTCTAAGTCTGATCTAAATAGTTTTCTCTCCTGTGTTTATGACTTAAGAACAGGTGAACATTTATTTTTTTTGCAAGGATAATCTCTCTAAATTGCTTAAATCTTTTTTGTGAATAGTAGTAAAAAGACATGGCTTCATCAACCACTAAAGGGTACTTACAAATGTGGCTTTTGCAACCATCGTCCTAATGTACAGCTATGGAAGCAATTCAGTGACTCTCAGACTAATAAGGTGTATGACATCAAAACATTTATCAACTGTAACACTACGTTTGTACACAAAGTGCAGGAAACAGCTTATCCAGGAATAAATTAATTGTAATTTGTAATTGCTCTGAAGCATGTGGCCGGGGGCTTTTTTGTCCTGTTATCTTTATATTCATATTGTATTATTCTGTTGACAGTATCTTTTCTTATTATCTTGTTACCTTCTATGCGTTTTTGTGAGAGCCATCAAATGGTCTCACTTTGCATTTACCACCAGTGAGTTTACTGGCTTTTGGTTCAGATGTTTGCAATTATCATGTGTTTGCAATCAGCTTGTATCCACAAAAGGGGAAACTGTGTTCTGAGGGGTTTGTGCCACTACAATCTATTTTAGCATGTATAATCAGTGTCTATGTTTTTACATTTCATTCTAAAATAGCCGTTTGAATAAAGTTTTTTGCAGTTTTAGTGCATCGCCATGACATGTGTCGTAAGCCCTGTTAACTCTCGCGAGACTTAACGTTCACGTGCCTCAGTTACAGAAGGAACATTTCCGTTCACCGTTCACCAAAACATGAGCAAGTTCAATGAACTTTTAGTGCGTTCATACACAACACTGGTAGTAGGTTTCTTCCATATTTCCTCTTTAATTGTGAGGTTTCTTTTAGGGAGTTTTTCCTTGTGTGGTGTCAGGGTCTAAGTACAGAGGGGGTCGTATCCTGTACAGTCTGTAAAGCCCACTGAGACAAATGTGTAATTTGTGATATTGGGCTGTATAAATAAACTTTGATGAAAATGTTGGTGAATTTGGTGAAATTAGTATTAGAAACAAACAAAAACAATTCACATGCCAAAACTAGCTTTTTTTTTTTTTTACTTGCCCTTGCTTTTTTTTCTCCACTTGTTTTCACAGATGAAAAAAAATGAATTAAGGAACTTAGAAAGGTTATTCGGCAAAACCTTTTGACATCTGTTCTTAAGTCATAAATACAGAAGAGAAAACTATTTGTGGATCACCAGCATTTGTTGTTGCTTGCCTTTCAGGGTTTCCTTACTATGGTCAAAAAGAAGTAAAAATAAGTCAAAGTAAACAGTAAAACCATAAAATTACAGTAAAAGAATGTCCATCAGAATTCCAGTGAACGAGAGGGCTGAGCTTCTCACCTGTGTGATGTCAGCACTACAGAGCGTCCAGTCTTGATTATGTCCAGGATTAAATTCCAGAGGAATCTGCGGGCCTTCGGGTCCATGCCAGTGGTGGGCTCATCCTGGAAAACCCACAAATTACAGTTGAGAAGTTTATTGGGTAGATAAAAATACCGTATTTACAGTTTAGTCTTATTGTCGCCTTCTACCATGTAGACGTGTACATTAAAGGATCATTCCAGTTTGTCCATCATTTAGATTTAGATAGTAAACTTGGAGGTCAAGTTTAAAGTGAACATACCTGAAATGGTGGTAATAATCCCTCAATACTCAGGAAAGCTGGTCTATAAACTGCGATTGATGTTTACGCATTGTTTGGGTAACAATTTTACTGTTTGCCATAATTTACTTTTCCATATATTTATATTCCATTTTTGCCAATAAATCCCCCTAAATCAGTGTGTACACTTGCTCCTTTAAACCTACTTACGTACTTACATAAGGGGATTTGAGGAGGCACCTGCCCAAAGTGGCAAACAGGCAAACAGACGACTAGAACTAAACACTGGCTGGAGATAGTTACCTGAACAAATTTCTATTAGCTGTGTTCCACAGAAAACTCTGAGTGCTTCACCTTCCTGCTTCAGCCCCCAGCTCCTCCTACTCTCTAATCTCTCCTCCAGGAGGATCAAGCTGCTTTCTTTGAAAGGATTTTTTTTTTTAAAAGAAAGTCTGAAGAACCTCAGAAATAAGGGAGTCAAGGATGAGCTCAAGCTGAGCTCATTGTGGAAAGTCCCTAACATCCCAGACATATAGGAGTCAGTCACTATAATTGGTCCCATACTGTTTGTATTCATTTGTGAAGCACTTTGTGACACTCACTTGTGCTTATTTATTATTACTAGTAGGAATGATGGTTAAAACTGCAAAGATCCAGGTTGTAAAAAAAGAAAGATTGGTGAAATTAAACAATTTCTCGTTTTACATGTAGTTTTTGTACTAATGCTAACTCAGAGCGTACAGCATATAAAACATCCATTCAAAGCTCTCACCAGGAAGATGAGTGAGGGGTATCCAATCAGAGCGATGGCAGTGGAAAGCTTACGTTTGTTACCTCCACTGTAAGTGCCGGCAGGCTTGTCTGCATACTTTGACAACTCCAGCTTTTCTAATGCCCACTGCACCACCTAGAGGAGGTAAAGAGTAATGTCAGTCAGTGAGGACGATCCATCTGTTTAGGGTGTGGAGGGGACAGAGCTCCGCTCCCGTCACTAGTTACCAGTGGCTGCCCGAATCTGCTTCAAGACTCTGGTGCTGGCCTACCATGCAGTGAATGGATCAGCCCCTTCCTACATCCAGGCCATGGTCAAACCACACACCCCAGCTCGCTCACTTCAATCGGCATCTGCCAATCAGCTCGCTACTCCCTCACTGCGAGTGGGACCCAGATCCCCCTCAAATAAAACATGCCTGTTCGCTATCCTGGCCCCTAAATGGTGGAACGAGCTCCCCATTGATGTCAGGTCAGCTGAAAGTCTTCACACCTTCCGTTGCAGACTGAAAACCCCCATAAAAAAAAGAAAAACGTATTTCTGTATGTAGCACTTGGTTTGCCTTATTTAATGCTAATGCACTTGCAAGACTCTTGCTGTTTGGAGTCGTATCCTCATGATTAGCACTTATTGTAAGTCGCTTTGGACAAAAGAGTCAGTTAAATGTAATGTAATAATGAAGTTGTGTGAAGATTTCCGACCACCAAATAAATAGTGGAGCAGGGAGTGTGTGCGTGTGTGTGTGTGTGTGTGTGACCGACCCTCTCCTGGTCTTTCCAGGGAATGCCACGGAGGCGAGTGTAAAGCTCCAGATGTTCTCTAGCTGTCAGGTCGTCAAACAGAGCGTCAAACTGCGGACAGTAGCCGATACTCTGCTGCACACGTAACAGGTCCTTCAGGATACTGCACACACACACACACACACACACACACACAAACACACACACACACACACACACACACACACACACACATGCACACACACACACACACACATAAAAGCATTAGTGGGTTGGGTTAACAGTCACTAGTTCATCCTGAAGATGTTGGATGGGGTTGAGGTCAGAGAGGCATTATTATGTCGAAACAGGGAAGAGACAAACACAAAGTGTAAACACAAAGTTTAAAGCACACTCAGGGGCCAGTTCACAAACAAGGGACTGCAGCTGCTGATCTGAGGCATGTTGACGCAATCACAAATGGAAAACCCTTTCATGACGCCTGTGACGAACATTTCTAGTGCTTACATGCTGAGTGATTGTTGCAACCTACTTACATGATTTGTATACTATAAACACCTCAACACTCTGCTGAGCTGATGACGTTTCTGCTGCAGAATAACAGCACTTACAGGTGACCCGTCAAATACTGTACAGCCAAACTTTCCATGGTGGTGGCACATTGAGTCACTGAGCTCCTTAGTACCAACAATCATGTCCATGAATATATTTGTTCACTCAGAATGAAGTCTCTCCTGATTGAACCGCAGATGTTTATCAGTGGAGATCACATGAATGTCTGCTTGATTTTATGCACCGAGTTAGAGATGAGTGTGGCTGATGCAAATAAAGGAGTGTCCACATACATTTGACCATAGTGTGCTTTTTCTAACTGATGTGTGTTTCTAGATTTGATTCTGTTCTCTGTCTGATGAGTCTTGATGCGTCTGTTCTCACTGTATACAGAACTCAAAGAATACAGAAGAACACATGAACATTAAAAGTTATCTTATTTTTCTGGTACCGACCTGTTTCCGTTAATAAAGGCCTCTCCTCCGGTGGTGGACTCGTCTCCTGTTAGCATCTTGAAGGTGGTGGTCTTCCCGGCTCCATTCACTCCCAGCAGTCCAAAACACTCACCCGGCCGGACGCCCAGACACAGCCGGTCCACTGCCAGGATACGGCCCATCTTCCTGGATTTATAAACCTGAACACATGAAGATATTAAAGGATTAAAGCTTCTTAACTACAAATCATTTATATTTTACATCTATAATGGACATTTAAACTTAAAGAGATAGTTCGTAGTTTTATATATATATATATATATATATATAGTGTATGAAGTACTTATCCATAGTCAGGCACGCCCCCAGTTTGGAGAAACAGACAAAAGTACGGCACGTAAGTAAAGAAATGTACTACTGTGGGCGGGGGCAGCAGCTAAACAAATTATAGCCTCCTTAAAGAAAGGCTAAAACAATCTTTATCAGTTTAATTGTACGCTGTACTTAGAATATTTATACCGCCTATCCTTGCTGTTTGACAGCCCTTTCCAACGGGGTAACTGAAGCAGTTATTGATGCTTTCTTCAAAGCCACCAGACTCCATTGACAAAACAAGTAATTTTACCTCGCAGAACATGGGGGTTGCAGGTCTACCGCTGCCTGGGTCAGTTAGTCACTTTGTGTTATTGTGTGACTTTGGTTAGTTCGGATTCATCAAATTCAAACACTGCAGCTATACCTGTTTCAGTTCCCCGTTTAAAAGGGCTGTCTGACGGCAAGCAGTGAAAATATTCTAAATATAGCGTACACTTCAACTGATATAGATTTCTTTATGTGTCTAAAATATGTTTTGCTGACGGCACAGCAGCACAGCGTAGTAGCAGCACGGCAGCTTAGCTTCCGTGCTGCTACTCCGGTCCTCATTTTAAACAATTTAAGCCAGTATATAGCTGGACACACAACTTAAACATTAGTGATCTTTGAGTAAAATGTACAAAATTGTAGCCTCTATGAATTTTCGAAATGTTGCTGAGCTGAATGGTTAAACCTTTGTGAGGTTGTCAATCTTCAGCTTGTCGTTATCGGCGTCTCCTCGCAACACTCTTCGTCTCTCACAGGCCACGTCTACATCATCATCGTCTATAGGCTGGCAGCTGACTGGCACCCTCCTGGATGGACGGACAGATAAACGCACACATTATTTTCACACACAAATATCACTGTGAAAAATGAGTTCTGCCAATAGTAGCACTGAGTGTACTGTGTCTGTATGTTTGGGCCGAGTTAAGATAAGATAAGATAGAACTTTATTTATCTCGAGGGAAATTGTTGTGCAACAGTTGCAATATACAGTAGGAGACAGTATAACAATTCTAAAATGTACAAATAGTGCAATGAATTTTTTACAATATATATATATATATATATAAAAAAGATGTAAACATAAGACGACTCTGAGAAGAAGTGATGGGACATATGTGGCAACATTTGTCTCAGTTGGGGACAAAAAAAACAGCATTTCTGCATTGTTAAGTTCTGTTTACTTTGGAATAATGTATTCACATATGTTTACATCCCACGGAGAGGGACAATACTTAAAGTAAGAGGAATAAAACGCCTTTTTACATTTTGAGATAAAGTAAGTCTTTAATCAATCATCAGTTAATCATTACTCCAACTGCAAACATAACTTTCTTGTGAGTGCATTGCATCATGGTATAGTATATACTGGTGTAGCCTTCTCTTTGATGTATAATTGTTGATTGTAAAATGACAGCTCTAGAGAGAAGGTCCCTCTTCATTATTGACACCTCACACACAGAAACACAGAACACTCACGGGGGTTTCCTGAGGAAGTTGTACTGGCAGAGGATGGTGATAAGGAAGCCAACAAAGCCTTCGATTGTCATGGCAACAAGCCCTCGAGTAACAATGTCCCACTCAAATGGAGACTTCATCTTGTGAAACTGGCCTGAAAGCACACCATTTACACCAACGTATATCATCTTACTTAACGCTCAAGGTTCTTTCAAAAATAGTTGTCTGAGTCTGAAGTAAAAGAATTACAGGTCAACTTAAGGAAATCTATTTTTCTTTTTTACTGTGAAAAAATCTTGTGAAAAGATGCAAACCAACAATGAACATATCCAACTAACAAGTATTGTTGTTATCTCTTATTCATCTGTGCCATAAAGCTCGATTGCTGTTGAACATACCAGGGTCGTTTTGGCCTTAGTTGACGAAGATTTCTTCAATTGATTAGTCATTTGTTCATGCTTGTTTCATGATCAATGACTTATTTCCAAAAAACGTATGAACACATCTCTGGTAAACATATTATTTAAAGTGGTTTCTTTTGCATGATTCTTGGTGGAGAAACTAAGTTTTACAGATCTGCCGATTATATCAACTAAATGATTAGTCTGAGTAAATTTCTTTAGTCGAGGACAACCCTGGAACACACATACTGTCCTTTATTTTGACTCACTGCTGCTGGATTTGCGCACCAAATGTGAATTATTCTGTGGCTAAAAACTAATGCAATTTTCCTTCTTCTTTAAAAAATGTGTGCTATAAATTACAGTGGCCAACTGTTTTATGAAATTACATTTCAATATTAATTTTAAAATAAAAACTTTATATGTGTGAAGCGTTTTTAAAGATTTAGATCTACAATAGGCTCATTTTCTAAAATTTTTTAAGCGCCAAAATTCTAAAATCATCCTGTTTGTACTTGACATATAGTACATTAATATGTTGTTTTGTATGTACTGTGTATCACACAGAAGTACACGTATTATAATTCTTTCTTTTCACTTATTCACAAGCACATGCTCTAATTGTGAAACTGTCTACACTGTTGTACCACAAGAGTGGTAAGAGAAACAAAACATTGATCAGTGATGAGTTTACCTATTTTAGCATAGTATTCATTGATGTACTCATTGTAAGCCATCTCCATCAGGCCATGGCCTAGGTTGTAGTTGGGGAAGATGAGGAAACAGGACTTCAAGTAACTGTTGACTTTTTTCAGATCCTGGAGGAGATGAAGATAGAGAAGGAATAAATACAAAACTGCTGCAGTCTACTGCACAATGCTCTTTATCAATTTATCTTTATTTAGTAGGATTTATTTTACTCTTTATTATGTTCTAAATATGTGGCAGATATGAGGAGTCTGACTGTAACATCTCATCTCTAATCTTTACTCCAACTGTAGTGTGAGAATCAGTTGACATTTGACATGAGGGGTCATCCTCAGAATATGTTTGACAAGCTGCAGGTTACAAGAGTCAAACGGACCTTATCATGCTCAAAGAGCTGGAGTAGGAAGGTGGCAACAGTTGCAGTGATGCCTATGAAGAGGTTGATGACTATGAGGAACACGTAGGCTGTACTGGGCACCTCGAACCAGAAGGATGCTGGGTACATGATAGGAGTGATTGACCACCTGGAAGGAAGAGCACAATCACTGAGGACAACCAAAGCCAAAGCACTTTGAAGATGCAATAATTCAATTTACATTAAGTGGCAACAGCTCAGTCTGAGAAGTGAAGCCAATGAGGAAGTGCCTTTAACCTGCATTCTTTCTAACGATCAGCGGGGGGCGACTCAACTGGTTGCAAAAAGAAGTCCGACTGTATAGAAGTCTATGACAAAATGATGATTTATTACCTCAGTAAACATTTCCCAAATGAGTTTATGTTCTCAATCTCTAGTTCAAGTCTCCTTCAATACAGTATGATGTTCATTTAGTACATTTTGATCCCATTTAGAGTAAAATAGACACAGGCTATCTTGTCATTGAGAGATCGCTTCCACGGCGTCACTTCTACGGCATCATTCAGCATTCAGTTGTACTAAAACACACTCTAAGCAGTTGGCCGAACTCAAGGACAGTAGACGGTAGATCACAAACCAGTAATAAAAGTCATGGTGACTACATCCACTGCTTATATACAGTCTATGATTTACTTTTAAGTAGTCAGAGTTCTGTGATACTACATTTCCGACAGGCAATTTAGAATTTCATTAGTGTTAGTGACTGTAATAAAAGCCACAGCCTGCCCTGGTAATGTCTTTCCAGATCACATATACAGGCACTTTATTTGTCATCAAACATCAGAATAAAGGAAAAGCACTGGGGAGCGTGGTCTGCAGGCGAGTTGAGAAACATCAGGAGAGATGCCTTGAATCGTTTCTCCCTCTCTTTTGTTCTCTTTCTCTCTCTTGCTCTTGTTCCTAATCTTTAACCACTTTAAGGCAAGAATAAAGGTTCCATGGTCACAGGCCTTTCAGCCTTCACATCTATGTATTAGTTGTTTCCCAGTTTGCTGATCTAGGAATCAAAACTGCTGCACCCATGAGTGTTTCTACACAATGAAAGGTTATGGTATGAAACTTCACTCTCTTTTCTTTTCACCATCTGTGCAACATGAAACTAACAACATTATGGGCACACACTGTACTTATGTCAGCAAAAATATGATTGCTGAATTTACTATTGATTACTGCAGGGGTTATCATATCTTGCCATTTAATTGGAAGTAAAATATTACTACTCAGAGAGTGGACATATTCTGTTAATGTTAATATGGCTCAGATCCCCCATATTATCAAAAACAAATCTCTTCCCTTTAGTGGCATCTCTCTAGTTGGACAGTTTTGGTTTTGAATTTTGTTTGTTCTGCTCACAGCTTTGAAACATGACATTCTAGAAGTCTAGTCTTAACACGGTCTCTGTTTCTATGGATAATCCAATGAATACACTGTAAAGACTGTTTTCACACGGAATATTATTTCGATAGATAGTTCAAAAATGACAAATAAACTCACGCACACTGTCCAACTTGCAAAAAATAAATACTTATTAGCAATGTTTTGATGCTAGACCTTCATCAGGCACATAGTTTGTGACAATAAGAAGCCATCTTAAATATAGAGTGGCTGTAAGTCTGCATCCAATCACCCATTACATTCCCCAGGCGCATAAGGAAGGCATAAATACCAAGCAATTTACTCTATGACAATCACCAATATTATATATGGAGCTTGAACAATTCAAATAAAACACTCTGTATAAAAGCAATTGTAAATGTGCCTTAAATTAAATTCGGCTGATAACTGTAAAATATTTTTTTAAAGCCCCAAAGGCAGAAAGTCACATTTACAGTTGGGGGAAATGTAATGGGTGATTGGATGCAGACTTATAGCCACTCTCTATTTAAGATGGCTTCACATTGTCACAAACCATGTGCCAGATGAAGGTCTAGCACCGAAATGTCAAGATAAATATATATTCTTGCAAGTTAGACAATGTGCAGGAGTTTGTTTGCAACTGTTGATCCACTCGTCTCACCCCTGTCTCTTGAAATAGATGTGCAAAGTGTTCTTCTGGTTTGAGTAGAACGTAGTTCATCATCATCATTTCATGGAAGAATGACTGTCCTCTAACCTAAGAAGGTTATACTCTCTGTTTTAAGCTTAGGATCTGACATTCACTTTCAATCAATCACTTAAAAAACATTGTGTGTTGCAGTTTCAACAAAACAACTTTGTTTTGCCATTTATTGACTATGTGGAGGATCTATCTATATGGGCTAGTATTAAAAAAAATAGTAGTTGTGGTGAAAGTCTGGATTTTTGAGAGTAACAGCAACGCTTTGGAGAGACAAACTGCTGTTTTAAATGTGTGTGTGAGAGTGTGTGTGTGTGTGTGTGTGTGTGTGTGCAGTCAAATGTCTCACCCGTAGAGAAGAAAGAGGGAGAGGACAGCAGGGAAGTTCGTTGGGGAGGTGTAGGCCGGCAGGTCGAACACAAACAGAATAATAACACAGCATGTGGCAGGTACCAAGTAGTTGAGCTGAGGAGAAGAGGGAACATGTTCAGACCTGGACAAACACAATATGGTCCAGAAGTATTTACAGGATGACAAACATAGAATCAGTCACACACACATTGCATCCTGCTCACCATGTCCCATATGTAATTAGCCAGCCAGTAGATAACAGGGTCACATCCGCTGACAAACTGCAGGTGTTTGGCCTTTGTAGATTTCTCTGCAACCAGGAACACCACAAAGCTGGCTGGCACAAAGGACATGGCCACAATAATGAAGATGGCAATCACCACATCTGTCCCCTGGAGCCTGGAGGTACAAGGGAGAGAGAGGAGAGAAGAGGAGAGGAAGAGAGGAGTAGAGAGAGGAGGAGAGGTGCGGAGAGGAA
>CALSCE010009892.1:358038-399731 GCA_943593645.1 Bovichtus variegatus
GATGGATGGATGGATGGCACTAAATATCAGTGCTGCTGGGCAACTTACAAGTAGTCTAAAGAGAGGCTGGCACTGGTTCGATTCATTGGGTGGTTTGTCAGTGTGAAGCCTGCGAAACACAAACACAGAACACAACAACCTCATTTGTGCAGATGATAAGAACTAAACGGCCAAAAATTACACAACTTTAGTTAACAACACTGTCAATTATATAACATTTAACTGAGGAGAAACATCAATTTCTTCAAATAAAAAAAAATCTCTTTCCATGTTGTGTCTTATGTAATTACCATAGGCAGCAGGGTTGCCCTTGGATGCAGGCAGGTTGGCACGCAGGATGGCGTTGTTGAGGACATTCAGATATGTTGGCATGCTGTGGTAACCTTTGTTGTTGTACAGAACCTGGACACAAGCGATTGCTCTCTCAGTGTTTTTTTCTAATGTATTTGTGAACTTCTTGTCCAGTTCAGTTTGCTCGTCTTACCTGAGCTGATCTGCGAACTGCTATCTTGCGAACCATTGGAGGTATCTTTCTCCCAAAGGATGATGGGATGGATTTCTGGATGTTCCCCACTGTTAAACCACCATATCTATTGAGAACAAAGTCAGTGAACAAAAACAAAAAACAACAACTAAACTGTCAAAAGAATACACTTTTTATGGTTTTGCATGTCTACTGTATCACTATGTAATCAAGCATAATGTAGTTACAGTGCATTGACATAAGAGTATGAACATGGATGTGTATGTATTTAAAAGTATGTAGCCTACATAATCGGTATATATTTTTGGTCGTTTGAACAATGAACAACTGATACTACATTTACTAATGCACAACTGCATTTTTGGTTGATTATTAATTATGCATAGTTGTATTTAATTTTATTTTCCTTTCTTTAATCTGATTTTAGTCTGTTTATTTGATTTTATTCAGCTTTTTATTGTTTTTTCTTTGTGGTATGTTAAGCACTTTGAATTGCCTCTGTGTTTTTATTTTATGAAATATCTCCTGATCTAAATCTTTGCTCTATTTTACTGTAGTTTACAGTATTTAGGCAAGATTTAGTTCGGACTAAAATGAATAACTTTTTATTGCTTAAACATAATATATTTAATTACCACATCTTTCAATGTCCATGAATTGTTTTCTTGCTCTAACTCAACCACCACCAAACTCTGTGTATTTACAGTCCATTTTGCACATGGCTAGTAGGCTACTATATTAAAAACTGTTGCAGTACAGATGTGCTTCAGTTATTTTGTATTGCAACTTAATAAAGTTGGGGAACAGATATAACACGGAAATATACAGTATATTATATATATAAAATAATGGTCACAATGGAAGCATCAACGGCTGAGTTGTCCTGACTAATCCCTAATACAGGCCTTACCCCGATGACCCCAGGGTTCTGAAGCTTGTCTCCACTGTTTCCTCTGCTCCAAAGCTCTTTCCATATCCGGCCCAAACATCTGGCCTGGCACAACAGGGAGCTTTCACAGCATCTGTCTACATTTGTCAGACATCAGTGCCGTGCAAACCACACCTAACTTTGTGTCAAATCCGAAGGCATGAAGTGTTGCACCACTTGTATCAGTAACTCTGAAACATAACTCATGTAACTCTCTCCCTTCACGGTCTGGCTGTGACATTGTGGACTGGGCAGGGATAAACACAGAGAGGGAGTTTCTAATAAGAACCATCCGTGTAGTATTGTATCCAGCATCTTGGACAGCAGGCTTTGACTTTCATTGGTCCACAGGAGGCATCTGAACTAGGCCAGTGCTTTTCAAACTCTTTCTGCCAAAATCTCAAGTCACACCTGTATTCATATCATATCCGTGTCTTATCACTCTATAAATGTTTATCTTTATTTACTAGTGACAAATTAAATTTGACAAACAACTATATTACTCATGAAATGTTAATTAAAAAAATTACAACAAAGCAGCAACACATCCATTTAAACCAGACTTCATCCTTGCCAGATTTGCCCGTCTCCTGTATCACACGCTGGACCAAAGACACCCTCCTCAGGACTCACTCTGCCTGGCTTGCTCTGCTCAATCCTCTGGCTCACTAATCAAGTACCTGCTCTCTCCTGACTAAGTGACTCCCTGGACCTATTGCACATTTAGTATTATACAATAAATTATTCACTGCACCAGCTCCCTGACTCAAGTGTTCTGTGTTCTGCATTTGGGTTTAATCAGTTATGCTGCGTAACACAGACAGGTCATAAAATCAACTCATGCAGGTGTGTGTGGAACTTGCATGTGGGGCTGCAGGAGCAAGTCGAACAATGGGGCTGCCCACAAGATGAGCAGCTAGTGTGTCATCCAGCACAACCTAAGCCTGGGCTGCACGCAGTGTCGCCAGCTGTGTGCAGAGTCCCTCTCCCAGCTCAGTGCTGACAGAAGGGAACTCTCTGAGCCATCCTTAGCCTCTACACTTGCAGGCTCAGCCACCTGAAAATACAGTACAGGGTATGGATCCTCCCTGGTGCTAAATGCACCTTTGCTGATTTGAAACAGAAAGTTGAAGTACATCATCCCCATCCTAACTCAATCCCAGGCATATACCTGAGGATTGGGTGGGGGAGATGAAGCTATATAGCAGCTCTATATCAGCTTGTAAAACCTCCATCTCGTGGAGAGAGGGAGCTTGCTTCATTGCCTTTTTGCGTTCTGGGCTACTGTGCTCCTCACGCTGGATGCATGGTACCAGAGCTTCTATGAGTAAGCCCAGTGGGTGAAAGGTCCTCTTTCAACCTGATGCAGTCTTTCCTCTCTCACACACTGGCAGAATGCTGCAGTTAATACATCGTTCAGACAGGGCTTCTCTTCCGGACACTTGGAAAACTCATGGCTATCCTTAACCTAAAGTTGAGCTCCACAAGAGGCACATACCATCATACCAGCAATTCAGATAGGCGTAAGGATAGTACATCTGAAGGTAAACTGTGACTAGGCCTAAGACCGGGAATCAGAACCTCTAGCAGACGTATTATCACAAATACAACCAGGAAAACAAGTGGCTAGCCAGTCAGGCTAAGCATACCTACTGATAGTCTGTTCACCTGAATTGCAAGTGTAGCCAGATTATCCAAGAGAGAACTGAGGCTGCCAATCACAACCTCCAGCAATATCTCAACAGTTAGCTAAAGACCAATTGGCAACGAGTTCTTGCCCAACATTAAGTCTTAGGAGAAATTTGCGCATTTTTACAATGAATCTGTCATATGATGTCAATGATCAAAATCATCGACAGACGGAGAGTCTTTCTTTTTTAAATTTCTTCCAGTCCCATTTCTTCGTGTGGCAGAGAAACGCTCCATGGAGGTATGTGGCCGGGACTGGGTAGTGAGGTTTTCACTGCTGGTAGACGGAGGGTAGATACTCAGTTTTGATGCTCAACAAAAAAAGATAAGAAAGAGGAGAACTGAATGTGCATTTATGCGCACTCCCAATCACCAGGCCTTCAGTTCAAAACGGTGTCGGGGGTTTGGGGGAGCGGATGAATGTTCCGGTCTTGTCAGATAACATCTTTGCGGCGGGTAGCCAACATTGCCCTGACTGATTGAGAATCATTGACAAAACGTACAGCTCAAATAAAAATACAAACTTTGTGTTAGAAAGTGTGTATGAATGTATTATTTGCTGCAGTCTAAAATCAGTCTTTGGACCTCATCATTAGAGCAATATAACATATTCAACAACTAAATCAAAATCAATTCAAATGAAATTCTTCCTCTATTATTATTTAAAATACAGACTTCTACACACGTTGCATGTTTTTTCTTGAGGAGATGACCACTGCAGACTCTGTTTTGAAGATAATTTATTTATTTTCTGTTCTGACAGCATTATTTGATCATAACTGTTTTGTTGTTTTATTTTAAAATCCAACAATGCTATTTAAGAATTTTAGGCCAAAAGGATAATTTTGTGTTATAAGGTTCATACACTGAAAATATGTTGTGAAATATCTGAGCCAAAGCAACTGCAAAAAACTGTAAAAAACATATTCATCTTGCAATATTGTTAATATTGTATTTAAGGTAAAGCCAAAAGTATAATTTTGGCATTGAAAATTATTCAAAACTTCAGTTATTGTCCCACAGCAGTCCTACCTGTGCAGGCGCAGTCTGTCTGATGTGAAGAGCAGATACTCAGAGACGTTCCGGCCTGTGATGTCCACCAGGATGTCACCTGTCACCACCTTCATGAGGGGGGGGCGTCCTCCTACCCCACTGGAGCAGGAGAAGCCTGTCCCCTGCATCGAACAGATACAACGCACCGGCTCATGGATGGACAGGGGGAGGGTGGGAGGAGACGTCACAGGCTCTGAGCAAACATGAAAGAGTCTTTTACTCGATATACCTTTTTTCCCATTTTCACTCGTTATAGTAGGAAAAGCACAGGTGGAATCAAAAACATTAAAGCTGCAACAGAACACTTCTTTCCTCCTAGCGTTTCCAAGTGTTATTACTGTTGGTGCCGCTGTCACAAAGACAACCAGGTCACTTCATGCTTCCCTCAGAGCGACCAACAACACAGCACACACTGCATTAGTTTCAACCTGTGCAACGGAGACTATGATAACATATTTTCTGTCTGTTGATTTTCATATGAACAAGTAGATTGATCTACTTTATCTTTATCTATCTATTTTTAGCAACATGGTTACCGCTAGCAGCCTGGCACTAGTAGGGCTCATAGAAAATGAAATTTCTGGAGTAAGGATTCTTTTTATTCTCATTCTTCTTCTACTTCTAATCATCACATTATTTTATTCATTGATTATTCTATCAATAAATGAAATAGCATCCGACCAGTTAAAAAAACAAAAAAAGAAAAGAAATGAATGTGAACTTGTTAAGTTGTTGGGACTGTGAGCTTAGTTCAAAATGTGAACTATGAACATGTACTAGTTCATTTAAAACTGTGTGAACTTACACACTGTTTGTAACTACACTACCTGTTGTGGGTGAACATGGAGTTGGGAAGTGGGCTCTTATTTTATCTTATGTGTTTATTATTTGTATGTATGAACTTAATAAAATATAAATAAGAGAACATTGCTTGTTCAGGCTGATTTATTTCAGTGGAAGATATATTTGAAACTGCAAACATCAAGTGACTTGCTCTTATGAAAGTTGTCACAAGCTTTTTGAGATGGACTCACCATGGACTGTGGTCGGAGGGGCGACTGTGAAGTTCCACAGTCCGTCCTCAAAGCGAGGATCTGGGTCATCTGAAGGTGCAGGTGAAGGAGGTGGGGGTACAAAGTTTGAGAGTGGGACCCCCTGTGTGAAGGAGTCCAGACACATGGAGTCAAAGTAGCGCGCAGCCAGGGTCTTGGAGTTGTTGGCGCTGGGATTTAGGGTCTGGGCCAGTTGGTCCAGGGTGCTGTTGAAGGGGGTTTTAAGGACGCAGGTGGCACCCACACCCGAGGGCAGACGAAGGGTGTTCACAATCTTCTGTGGGCTGGAGTCTGGTGACAGCCTAATCCTGAGAGGGGAGGCCAAAGAGGCTAAGATTATATTCTGAACAGGTTATTGAGTCTTTTCCAAAATGTAATTTGTCCATTTTGACTCTAACAAAACCACTGTGTGTACTTTAATTTACTTTATTAAAAACATTTTAAATTTTTTATAATAGGTTATTTCAGTTGTTAAGGCCCTGGAAATCATCACAGCTGTTTTCAGTTACAGTATCTGTTCTAATCATTCCTCTGCTGGAGATTGCAGTCACAGGACTTTATGTTTTACATTACAATGAGACCACCGTCTGTGCAAGGCAGCACAATAAAGCTGTCAAATAAGCCAAAATAAGTCAAGTATAGTCTGCAAAGGGTTTGTACAGTTAAACTATTTTGGCTGCCAATGGATTTACAGTATTGCAGAATTATTGTCAAGACAAAACAGTTTTAGATTTTTTAAATTATAACTAAAATCCAAATAACTGAGGTATCTTATTTCCACATTTGAAGAAGCAAAACAGCCAGTTGCTTAGTTTTGTTGGATATTTATCTCTTTAGTTTCTCCTTTAAGGAGCCCGCCAATGGTCATACGTAAAAAAAAAAAAAAGATTCAATATGATATATAATATTCAACATACCTCTCTAAAGGGATTTTAATACAAGTGATCTGTGTAAAATATGTTTCAAAATTCTTGATTCTTTGCCTTCAGCAGTCTGAGTTAGTCTTAGTTCAAAGTAATTATCTTCCAAAGTTAGTCAAAGTTAGAACCAAATTCTCTCTTTATGTTACTATCCTTCCACTGGCAAGGGAACACTGGAAATTGGTAGTAAAACGACTGTAAATTTCGAAGATATCCTCTTGACCACTGAAGACTCATATTAGGCAGACTGTGGCTTAGTGGTCATCTACTAATTGGAAGGTTGGTGGTTCGACCCCCTGGCCCCAGCAGTCAAAGTGTCCTTGTGCAAGATATTAAACTCCAAATTGCTCCAGATGGCACAGCCATTGGTGTGTGAGTGTGTGTGAATGTTTATCGCTCCTGATGAGAAGGTGGCACCTTGTGTGGTAGCCTCTGCCACCAGTGTGTGAATGTGTCACTGAATGGGTGAATGCTGGTTGCTGAGGTTAGAAAAGTGCTTTATAAACGCAGCCTAATCACCATTAGCCTCAGCTGAATTATTGAATGTATTTCAACAGAATCTTACACTGAAATCAGCAATGTACACATGGGCAGGTGAGTATTGTTTTAAGGTGATGTTGGTCTCTCCAGTATAATATGTTAAATGTTATACTAGATATTGTGCTCAGCTATTTTAGAATGGGAGCATGTAAGCATTTAGCTGATCATGTTGACAGTCATACATTCTGTCTTCTTCCATTTTGGTATTGGTATTGAACTCACAAACCTCTGGTGTTCTGTTTGAAAGCCTAATCACTAGACCACTAGACTACCACCCCCTATGACAGAACACTGACATCTTAGTTTGTACGGCACTATCACTGGGAATAAAATAAATAGAATCTTACCTGTACTGGGATCTGTCTTCGTTGGCGTAGGGGATGAAGTTGCCTCTGGGTTGAGTATAGTTATGATACTGAGATGGAGACAAGATCAAGGGTGGCAAATCTCCTGTAAAACAATACAAACAGAATGTTCATCCACCTGTTAGGGCTTCTTTTATTCATTTTAAAAGTAGTGCAAACCATCCGCATTTACAGACAAAGAAGATCAACAAGCATGTTATTATTGCTAAGCCCTTACTGCGGGAAATTAAAAGTTTAAAAATGACGCATTATCTTAATAAATATGTACTAATTTGCATACATCAGGTGAACACAAACAGGATTCCAAATGAATGCTAATGTTGCACTGTGTCTGCTAAATGTACGAGCCAAAACTCCTTCCCTCCTCAGCCACTCTCTACTCTGGGCTCCTGGTGAATAGTCTATTATGCTTAGGAAGGTTCATAACTGAGTGAAATTACCCGGCAGTATTAAGTGGCAGCCATCATAACAGCTGTTTTAATTCTCTAAATGCTAAAGAATGGTGCTGTAGGGGCCACATGTAAAGCCTCCGTATTTTCTATGTTCATTGTGTTTTGACATTGACAGAGAGAGGGGGTGAGCATGGAAGTGCTATTTTCTGTTGACTACACTCAAACACAGCAATTAATGATCAGGTAACTGGTACCGGTTGTATTTCTAAGTTTTTTGTGGAAGAATAAATGGTAAATCGATACAAGATCATACATGGATCAGAATTATTCTTGCGTGTCAGTGTTTTCTCCCATATTTATTATTATTATTTTTTGGACTGCCTACAGCCGCTATAGGCGCCTCGGTGCTTCCTTTCCTATATCCTTTAGCATAGGATACAATGGACCATCCTTTACGAAAGGAAAGGAGATAATGCTGTCCCACAATTCCTTGCGGCAGCACCATTTAAAGTGATGAATGGTGACGGCAGATTGACGCTCATTTGACCTAGATAGGTCCCGCCTATATCTGTTAACCCTTTATGGGTTGTATTTGAGACCTTTTTGACAAGAATTGATAAGTTATTGGGTAAAAGAAAAAGATTAAACTTGTGCAGAATATGTATTTTTTTCATTATTTACTTAATCTGATGTATTCAGCAATACCCAGTATTGAAAGTAAGAAAGTACATTTACTCAAGTTCTTTAGTTAAATACAATATTGAGGTACTTTACTTGAGTATTTAATTGTCTACTACTTTCATACTTATTTATACTTATATGTAAAATCTCACCAATCTCAGGCACAGATAAGGCCACGGTCATGGCCACACAGACGAAGAAGGCAGGTAGGAGTATCTGAGAGAAGAGGCCTTTGGTGTTCCTCTTGGCACAGTGGAACCTCTTGACGATGAGGCCATGAAACTGACTCAGCTTTAACCACCAACCCTCCAACTTGAAGCTGCCCTGCCCCTCCAGGACCTCTGGCTCTGGGGACGAGGGGTTCTCTGCATCCCCTGGAGGTGGAGGAGACATCAGATGAAAAAAACATGGAAACATGAATGAAATGAGTTGAGATGAATAGCAATTGCATGTCTGCCTATCTGGATGATCCTGCAGACTTGACAAAACACATTTTGTAGTGTAACCCATATGATGAGCTTTTCTCATCACTATAGCTTTATTTATTCAGGAAGTCTGATTGAGAAAAGTTCTCTTTTACAACAGAGACCTGAGAACAAATAACACATTCAACATTGCAACAAAACAATCCAGTCACAGAAAGCAATCATGGATTTCAATTTCAATCTCATATAACTTTCATATAACTGCCTTGAGTAATGAATAATGGAACTGTGGTATATTGCATCCAGTGGTTTAAGGATAGTGGCAGCATGAGCAGGATATCTCCCCACAGTGGAGATGAACTGTATAATGGTTTTCCTCCGTTATTTAAGGAGAAACAAGCTCTGTTCTGGTATTAAAATCCATTAAAATGGACAACAAATTTTTGTTAAGAGTTAATATCAGAGGGCCTTAAATTGATCCTTGTGGAACATCTTTATCAACAGTATCCAAGCTGGTTCCACAAATACTTCTTAACTGCAAGAACTTGTTTTAAATTACTTGTTTTAACTTGAATAGGTGCATGTTTGTGAGATTTGATCATAGCATAGTCAGTGCCCCCATATTAAACAGTTCTGCTCCATTTCTAAGTTTCACGCGCAAAAAAAAAAAAAAAAAGAATTTCTTCACAGAGAAGAACTTCAAGTCCTGCTGTTGGATATCAGCAGGCATATTTATATTGAGCACCAGTGGTGGTTTTAAAGGATACTGCACAAATTTACATTAATACATTAATTTCACATATATATGGTTGTATAGGTCCCACAACATTTATTTTACATTACCTTTTACTTTAACTTGTACCACAAGTGTGGATAACTTGAAAATTAAGTTTGAAACCTAAGAGAAAATTCTAAATACAAGAAAATGGTTGATTTCGATGTTCTCTTAAATCACTTGTACATGCCACTGAAGGTCACATCTGTTAATAAGAGTAGTTCTTGCAAGGCCCAATGTTAGCAGTTAAAGAAACAATACATATGTGATGTATCAACCAATATCTCTTGGTTGGAGCTGTTGTGAGGCTCTGTGACTGACACAGCACATCTGCTGCTACCCTGGTGTCTTACCCCTCAGGCTGCCAGAGTCAGGCTCTTGGCTGTTGTCAAAGAGTGGACAGTAATCTCCATAAAAGTCTGCGTAGAGTCCCCCTTCATCCCCCCTCACTGAACCAATGGATGAGGAGGATTTCAAGGAGGACTGGCTCTGGCTCAGCCTGGAACACGTCACCAGATTACTCAGCTCCACCTCCGGCTTCTCACTCTCCACTGAAGCTCCAGTATCACCCTGTGGCGCTCCCAGGCCTCCTGAACCAACAGAGGATTTTCCCACTGAGCTGCCCCCTGGGGAACCCTTTATGTCTGCCAAGGGACGGAGAGAGAGAGGGAGAAGATTATCAACTCAGCCTGGAGCCAAAGAATGAGCTCAAACAATATCTCAAGTCGGAGCTTTAATTCACAACATATTTTGCAGACATGTATTATTGTTGGGAAATTCATGACTAATTTCTGAAAGCTAAAAACATGTGGAGGCATGATCTGGAGACACAGGAGAGGAACAGGGTCTCACCAGCGTCACTGTTCTCCAGAGACTGGTCCTCCTCAGACACTTTGAGGAAAACCTCCTCTAGGGTGGTGTCCATCACCCCGAAACTGGTCAGGGCAAGACTGTCCAAACTCTGCTCTAAAGCCTGGAGGCACACACAACAGCAGAGAAGGTCACATTACTATAGACTGTATTCATTTGCCAAGGTCCCCAATAACACTATAGGGCTGGACAATATGGCTTGTTATTTGTATGCTGATATTGTCAAATATACCTTGGTGTATATTTACATATACTATATAGCATATGAGAAGACCATAATCCCTAACTCTACTCTGTGTAGTGCTGCAGTTGGGACCATACATTACAGATGCAGTGCATATTTGCAAGTTTGAAAAATAGGATGTAAATGTAAATATTGTTCATACCCCTTTTGTTTTACAGTCATATAAATAGCACTTCTAACTGCATTGATATAAAAGTGTGCTTAGTTTTGCTACGCCAAGCGAGATGACTGAGGAGGATGAGAAAGACTCTTGTGGATGCATCATTTAATAAAATGAAAATATTCTAAATGATTTACACATAATTTTATAGACGTTTACCCAAAATTCAGCCTGACATATTTGGTATCTTTGGAAACTTTAAAATCCCTACGAGAATATCAACGCTTTTGTGAGTTTGCACTTACTGACCCACAGTTGTGAGGGAAGTCTGAGGGTTTTTTCTAAAGGAGTTGGCTACAAATTACAGTCTGTTTTAAGGGATTAAGATGACATGACTTAAACAAGGTTGGTAAAAAATGTATGCCTTTGTTAAGATACAGTAAATCTTCCCTATGCCCAACCATACACTATGCTGGATAAAGTGAATGTGCCAGATTGAAGATAACTGTTTTGACATATTCTTAGTGCATTTCTTTTCCCTGTTTATCCAGTAACAGAAGACAAAAAACAAGACAACATTTCTTTGGGTGTGTCTGTGTACCTGGAACAGCCTCTCGAAGCAGCCCTTCTTGACAGCCTCGGAGGGCAGGACGTAGGACAACTCAGTGTTCGAGTCCGACACCAGCAGGCAGGACGCCACAAACTGGCGGATAAACTGGGTGACCCGAGCTTCTGAGCAAGGTGACAGAGAGGAGGATGGAGAGAGAGAGGAAAGAGGCTGCAGCTGACTGCTCTGTCCTTAAAGATGAAAGGAACACACAACATGATGGATGGATGTAACAGGGGAGGACAGGATGGTTAGAGGGAAATAAAGAAGAGTCAGACAGGTAAGGAAAAGACAAAGAAAACATAGAGCTGTCAGTTAAACAGAGGCAACAGTGTGGATGCTATAGGCTTAGACTGTCGGGGGACTCACTCCTCTCCTCCTTTCCCTATTTTTCTCTCCTCCTCTCCCTCTCTATTTATATGCATTCATGTCTCTTAAATGCATGTTACTAACTCATCATCCGGGGCATCACCCCGGAGTTTCTGTGTCTCTCATCTGGCAGGCTGCCACAATTAAAGGTTACATCTGGATCATGAATCGTGGCTGCACCTGTTGCCCTGGTCCTGCCTGACACCAGGAGCCTTTATTGACATCCCCCTGGATTTATCTTTTTTTATATACGATCGTATCATGTTTTCTGTTACATAGATTGTCTACGCTGTATTTTTAACTATGTTGTTTGTTCTGTACACACAACATCTATTACAGTCTGTGCGTCCTGGGAGAGGGATCCTCCTCAGTCTCTCCCTGAGGTTTATAACATGTTTCGTCTTTAATTGTGGGGTTTCTTTTAGGGAGTTTTTCCTTGTGCGGTGTGAGGGTCTAAGTACAGAGGGGGTCGTATCCTGTACAGTCTGTAAAGCCCACTGAGACAAATGTATAATTTGTGATATTGGGCTATATAAATAAACTTGATTTGATTTGGATGAATTGAGAATAGGTTGAAAGCACTAAGATAATTAGTAACAGCTGAGACAGGTTCTATGTCCTAACAGCTAACAAATGACTGGCACACACACATTTATTACACAGTGTTAAATAGAAACACTGAGTCCCACAGGTGACTTTCAGCACACAAACAACCACAAATACAACAAAATGTATTCATTTATAGTTATTAGAAGAGTGTTAATGTGCCCTTTTGTCTCAATAACAATTTCAACACATCATACAGATTCTCATTGTCATAACTTATTCAAATTGGAAAGCACAGCATGTTAAAATCTGTGTCACTTAGTTTTTACAGTCCAGTAAAAATTAAATCGATGTCCATTGAGGATAAAAAAGCTGCTCACAAATTATAGACAACAGGCGCTCCTTATAAATAAGGTCTTGCCCCATAAACAATTCAGACTTTTTCTCCACTATCAAAAGTCATCCAAGTGATTTGTGTGCACAATGACTTCATGGTGCATGTTCAACAAACTGTAGAAAAACTATAGGATAAAACAAACAAGCTTCGAATTCATTCCACAGCTTATTGACTGACCCCATAGAAACATTTCCTGCTTACATCACCCAATGCATGATGGGAACCGTGGGGGCAACGCACTCATCTCCAATAAAAAGAAAAAGAAGAAGTGACACAATCCAAGACTTTGTTTTTTTTTGACTGTCAATGCATTTTCTTTTACAGAACATTTATGTACCACTTACATGCAAATTGATTGCTTTTCTGAGTATCCCAACATATAGAGTACAAAAACAATATAAGTCATGTCTAAGACATGTAGTGACTAATAAATAAGTAGTTAGTGGGAGTGAAAAACAGCAGGAAAACAAAACAACAACAAAACAAAAGAGAAAACAGCTTCGGTTTGGAAAGGTTCCTCCTGTCATTGGCATTTTCTTACCTTAGTATGAATTTGATTGTAAATCTGTCGATGATTTTCAGTACGACAACATAACAGGTGGGAAAACTAACGAAAACAAGAGCAATCTAGAACTCATACAAAGAACCTGCACACACCTCTGCCTTCACTCTGCTTTTTGACCAGCGTCAGTTTGTATCCGTCTCCGTATGTGCTCTTCAGGAAGAGTGGCGAGCCACAGCACTTGAGTTTCCCATGTGAGATGATGGCAATGCGATCTCCCAGAAGGTCTGCTTCATCCATATGGTGGGTGGACAGCAGAATTGTACGACCTGGGGGAGAGGTAGAATACACACTTACATACACATACAGCAGCCGGTTTGTGCTGCAATTATCAAACAAGAAATTAAAAAAGGACAGGATCTGAAATATAATATAAAAAGGAGATCATTACATTCCAAGAATGTTTCTGCCACTAGGGTTCTCTCGTCAAAACAAGAACAAAAGATGGAAGTTGTGAAGTAGCGTGGGATCATGGGAGTTTATCACCCACAGTCAGCTTCTCAGGTTAGAAGAGTTCTCCTCCTCTCCCAAACAAACGGTCCTGCTGAGTAAAACTGCTAAAAACACTGAATAAAGTGTAAATAATGTTTTCTGATGCTGTTCGGCTGCTGCAAATGTTTGTTCAGTTTGTTTCTCTGATAACTTAAGATCCAGACAAATCCTTCATCCAAATATCGAGTTAAAAAAGGACCAATATAGTAAAAATGTACCTTAAAACTGGATGAAAAGTCAGATTATGAAGCTTCTGGCAAACAATCACAACACTGATGCATGTGTAATGGGGATACAACACCACAGGAGTTTGAACATTTTGAAAACTGTTGGAAATTTAGAATTATGTACACAACTCAACAACATATATAACATAGGTCTAGCAGTGGCCATTACTTTCTTTTCTTCAAAACTATGCTACAATAACAACTCTTTGAAAACAGCTGTTAGCCTCTGGTATTGAGTCTCCGCTCACCCTGTTTGTACTTGAGTATTAGGTCCCAGATGGCCCTGCGAGCGTAGGGGTCCACCCCCGCTGTGGGTTCGTCCAGGATGACAGCCCTGGAGCCGCCAACGAAGGCGATGGCCACAGACAGCTTCCTCTTCATCCCACCGGACAAAGTCTGCACCAAGCTGTGGCGCTTGTTGGATAACTCCAGGTCCACAATCATCCTGGACACACACCCACACACAACAAAGCAATGTGTTACTTGCTGTCGGGCTGATTTAGCTATCTACATCATTGTCTTTTTAACTGTCAGCTTTACAGTATTCATAGCACCTACTGTACAGAGCGTTATCTGCACTATAACGGCTAACACAATACATTCAGTATAATGTACATTTCCACAGCACTAATCCCATCAGTGCAACAATAGTCATTTCATACTCATCTTTATGTTGCTTCAGTGTATCACTTTTTTATCTTTTTATTTATCACTTCCTATCAAGGAAGTGTTGAGTGTATTAACTATTATCAAGTGAATTAACTGGGGAACAGAAAAAGATTCCTGTTCCAAATAAAGGCCCCAGTATCTATTTCGGAATTTATAGGAAAGAACTACAACTATTATACTTTTCACACAGCGATCCTGAGTCTTCTATTGTTCATTTGAGAATATTTTAACACTCTGTTTTATTGTTTATTTATTGTCTGTAACTAATCCAAATCTAAGTAACTATATCATGAATGTGTGTAGTAAGACATACTTAGCTGTTGGATTTGACTGACCATATTTGTAATGCTTTATTGTATCTGTCAGAATGCATCATGCAAAGAATGCATGGTAACTCTTTATATGACGTCCATGTCTATAATGCATTATAATTTCACTTATAGCACTGTACAATTATTAAGAGTTATAAGAACTCATAAATATTCATAATGATTATATATAAAACAATAATCAAAAGACTTTATAAAGTATTTTATAATGATTTATAAGGTCAAGTATCATTGTATTTCATAATTGCTGTTCACTCACTGAATTCTTTTATTGCAAGTACCATAGTGTGTTATAATTATTTTAGTTGCAATACATTTTAATCATTTTATAATGCATTATTATCACTGTTATAATGCATTAAAATGTGATTATAAGTTATTTCTTTTAATTTACTTTTGAATGACCACAAATTACACAAGTATTAAGATACTAATGTGTTATGATTATTGATATGATTGTTATTACAAAGCATTTTTAATAGTTATAAGTGTTTATAACTATGACTATACTGTGTTATAAGCAGATTATAACACATTTTAAGTATGTTTACAATGCATTATAGACAAGTCGTGTTACCGAATGAATTTCCATAAACTAACTAACTTTAATGTAGCAGATTTCTACTGACTTGTCCATCTCCTTGCGTATGTCTTCTTCAGCCATGCCTTTGAGTCTGGAGTAGAACCACAGGTGCTCCTCCACACTCAGCTTGTCGAACAGGACATTGTGCTGTGGACACATGCCCAGGTTCTGACGAATCCGCTCCATCTCTGTGCGGATGTCATGACCATATATGGTGGCAGAACCGGAGGTGGGCGGGAACAAGCCTGTCAGGATGGACCTATGACAATTCAGAGTAAGCAGTCAGTAGAAGTAGCATTGGTTAAACTGTCATGCAATTCAAGCAAGATGTTTATGTTATACGCCTCTATATATTGGGTCTCTGGCAGCTTACTGTATTTGGAGTTTTTGGCATAAATTGGTCTAGTAAGATAACTTTATTAAAATATCACTCATTATTTAAAAATGCTTGTTTTTTTTTTTTAGTATTAAAAAACGGCTGATAGATGCTCCATATTTTCATGCATCTGGTGAAGCCACAGCAGACCAAACATCCCTCAGGGATTGGAGAGAAGTTGGTGGAAGTATAAGGTTTTTTTTGTATACTTTTTTGATGTTCTAAATGTAAACATTCACATATTTGTCTGAACTTCAACTTCGATTGTTGCTTATTTTGTTATGAATATTTAATATTTGGAGAAATACTTGAAACTAAGTTTTCAGGGTCTTTAAATGTGAAATGTGCCCATCCGTTCATGCCAAAATTCTATGTACCAATATGTGACACTAACTTCGAAAACTAAAAAAGTGTACTTGTGTGATGACTGTATTTTAGGTGGGATGGCAGGTTATACAGAGTGTCACAGCTGGAGAATAAACACTTATTCAAGTTGGATGACATTGATAGTCTTTTTTATATACCAGTATTTTAGTTGAACACTGATCTTCAGTGTGGACTTTTGTCCTCACACACATGAACAAGCACACACACACTAGTCCCCTCACATGGTTGTGGTCTTGCCAGCGCCGTTGTGTCCCAGGAAGGAGACTACCTGGTTTTCATGAAGGTTGAGGCTTAGTTTGTTGAGGGCCAGTTTGCTGCCGGTCTTGTACACCTTGGTCAATTTGTCTATACACACCACCAACGAGAGGTGGCTCGGCTCCTCCTCTATGCCCCGCATCTCCTCTAGGGTTACAATGAAAAAGGAAGGAATAAGTGGTGTACAAAAGAAATTGCCTAAATATAAAAATAGATATTTAAGAAACGTTTAGCTTTCTTCAACAGTATAATTTTACTTATTTTCTTAGCACTCTCACTATCCTGATTGTTTTGTGTACGTTGGCCTTTACTACTTTTTTAGTCAAAATGTGAGCGGTAGTAAGTATGAATCTGGTTGAGTCAGTGTATAGTAAGGTCAGGATACAAGATTCAGAAATATAGCTAGGGATGGCTGAATACCACTTTGTCATGTCAAATGTTGCAACCTTAAGTGTCTGCTAGTACCGATACCAATCTGATACTCACAACATGACACAGTTATGACGTATCTCACAACATGACAAAACAAAAACAACTATATTATGTTAACCTGTTTATATTTTAGTTGTAGTAGTTTGTCATATTTATCTTTTCTAAGTTTCTAAGTTTTAGAGTATTATAGCGTATTCTTTATATTGTGTATTGTATTCTACAGCTACATATATATATATATCTCTCTTCTAGTGTTGATATATTTACTGTGTATTTTTTAGTCCTGAGTCAGGCAGCTGCACTTCTTCTCCCTCTGTACTGAGGCAGACTGGAGCTACACTGACTATCACCTCTAGAGGAACAAGTGGTATTACAGGCTGGACAGACAGCTAGCTGTTAGCATGCTAATGTTTTTGACATAATGTCATCACTGTTACCTCTTCATATTGTCTTCATAATGTTAGTTTATTTATTTTTTTTACTTTTTTAATTTAATTTCTGGCTTATCTTACACATTGAACCTTTAAGTTGATCTATAGAACAGAAGAATCTCGTCCACAAGCTTTCCTCCTCAGTACCAAATAATCATTTGTCCATACCAGATCTCCGCTGGTCCATAGCACAAGCCTGATCCTCCTCCATCACACTGAGCCTGGCCGCTCCTCCTCCACACCACGGCCAATCCCAGGTCTCGACACGCCCACTGCCTGACCAATAGGACCTCTGCAGGGGGAAGTACCATGGGCGGGGAAGCCCATACATTCCTATAACAGAGGGAAAACACATTTGAGCAAATCTATCTGAAAAGATATGTTAAACATTGAGAACAGGATGGGGATTCAGAGGGCAATCATTTCATACCTGGATGCACCGCCTCGATGTACCAAGTGAGCACACCATACACACCGGCATCGATGATGAGCATCATCATGGATAGACCCAGGTTAAAGTCATCACCTTCTACCGGTGACTGGCTGATTGTCCGCCACTGGATTCCAACACCTGCTACCTCATACAATGCAAAATACTTGGAGCCCAGGCCGAAGGCTGTGGTGGACATCAGAGACTGGAGGGGACAGGTGATAGTATCATCTTGATTATCTAAGTAATACCTTCCAGTTACAACACAAGGAGCAACTTTTACAAACACCCCCCAAATGTAGTTGGATTTAAGTAAAAAGATGAAGAAAAAAGGGAAAAGGCCTTACAGCGATGCACTTCTCAAAGGCTGTGATCTTATCATGGGCCACCTCCTCCCTAATGGCCACATACATGTAGGGCACGTAGCTGAGGAAGTAGATGATTCCTCCACAGGCTGAAGCCAGCTTGGCCTTAGAGTAGATTACTGACACCAAAAAACTGGAAAACAAAGTTACATGGGCTTCTTTATAACTATTTTATTTTATATATGTTTACCTGCATAGTAGTCACATTGTAATGCCTTAACATTTTATTTCTTGAAATATTGTAACTTTATTCTCGAACAGAAATCTTGCCCTAACACATATGAGCTATCAATGTCCAGGGGTTTATAAATGAAATAAAATGAATTCATTTATAAGGTGAATAGGTACCACATGCACATTTAAATATGTTACTTTCCCAAAACAAAAGACACAAAAGAGACACAAAATAGACCTACATGTGTGTTGACTTAGCAGGGATAACATTAAATGAGAAAAGTTTATCTCAATTCCTCAGAATGCAGGAAATTGCAAAAGGACCCCCAGACCCCCCTTTTAATATGTGTACCCCCCCCCAATGGAAACAAAAAACTACACCCTTGCTTGAGCTTTGGAAACTGACACATTTTGAGAAGTCGGGATTCAAAGCAAGTTTGGTGGAACTGGGAGATCTCACCAGAACATGATGGTAGCCACGGCGTAGATGGTGAGGAAGAGCCATATGATGAAGGGGTCGCTGTGGAGCAACACCCGGCCATACTTCAAGATGGCCGTCAGAGCGGTGACGGAGATGGACAGCTGGACGAAGCCAGTGATGAACCAAGCCACCCAGTGGACAGCGTTGTTCAGACCCATCATCTTCATCACCTGAGGAAGAAGCATGATGCTTACGTGTCTGAATTAGAACTACATTGTCCAACACTCCCATTTCAAATCGCTCCACTGTAGAATCGTTGGTTCGGTCTCTGAGTGGTGGCAAGGACGTTTTTACTCTTCAGTTCTATGTCTCAGCTTTTGAGACACAAACTAAAATAATGTGAATTAAAAGCGTGTGGTAGCAATTTAGGTTTGAACTTACATAGAGTAGTAGTAGTAAGGATTTAGAGAGATTATCCTGGCAAAAGCTTATTTTTCATAAACACAGGAGAGAAAACTATTTAGATCAGACTTAGAAAGTGGATCAGCAGAGTTGTTGTTCCTCACTTGCCTATCAGGCTTAATGTACATATAACTGTCCAACTTTAATATCTTCACAGAGCTGGCACTGATGGGAGATTTAAGCAGAGACAGGGTTAAATCGAAAATATCGGAGAAGGAAGGACATTCGGCTAAAAGCCATTGAGAATGCAGGTGGCATGAGAACTCTGTCACTTGCTGTGATACTTTACATACTTTAGTTTGTCGGATAAATATATCCTCCTAACTATAGTATTATATCCAAAGCCTGATATATATTTTACTCTGTGCCATAGAGCTCCATTGTTGTTATTAAAAACATCAATGTACCACATTGTTGCACAGGGTGACATGTTCCTTCATTCCTAGAAATATAAAACATTGCCAGACTTATCCTTTAAAATGATAATACTAATATAGTTATAAACAACATGCGACGGCCAGGGAGGAAACACTGGGATAAAACATACCAAATATCAGTCTGAGAAGTCACACCCCTCAGACTGATGACAGATATACTATCACACAGTCTTACCTCTTTCAGCCGGTGCTCCTTCTCAGCCACAATGTGCTGTATCATCATGGCTACTGAGTAAACCCAGGAGATCACCATGCACAGAGGCATCATGTGCTCAATCACAAACAGAAAACTGAAAAAAAGACCAAATATAAACATGTATAGTCCATTACTGCATTTCAAATGCATGGGATCTCCAGAATTTCTAACATGTACAAACAAGTAATATGTAAACAATATAATGATCAGATATTAAATAGGCAAACTTTTCAAAATACACGTATTCCATACAACATTTTTATGACAAACATATTTCTTCTATCTCTGCATAATGATTACTTGTCATTGCTATGCTCAACATTATGTCCTAAACAGAACAACAGAAAAAGAGAACATGACAAAGCATTTCTTACTCGTCTCTGGTGTAACATGGGTAGGGGAACATCTGAACGTAGTTACCAGGCTCCACCACATCATGTCCCACAAACGTGTTGATGATGGCTCTCTCTATCATATCTGGACACAAATAAAGTCAAAGAGTTACACTTCTTTCTCTCTTGCAGAGGTGGGGAACTCGAGTCACATGACTTGGCTCGAATCAGACTCAAGCTGCACCTTTGAGGACTTGGGACTTGCTTGACTAATTTGTCAAGATAGAAGACTCGACTTGACTTTGCCTTGTTATTGACGACTTGAGACACATGACTCAGAAGGACTCGCATTTTTCTAGATATTGAGTAGTTTTTTTTGTTTTTTAAACATGATTGGGTGATTTCTAGTGCAATGTGGGCAAACCTGGCAACCTTTAGGACAGACCAGCAGAGGCCAATGCACGAGGCAGCTATCATGGAGGGAGCTAGTCCAAAAATCACAAAAATTTAGATTCAGTTGTCAACGTAGAATTACGACAGAGTTAAGAGGCGGGGGAAAAAAATGCGGCTGTCAGGCAGTTACAATTGTGTCCCGAGGCGTTGGTGGGATCTTACGCTTTCTGCTGTCACACTATATGCACAAATGAATGATTATGTATTATAATATGTGAGCTAATTTATAATTTAATCAATTCCATTATGGGAACATTTTATGAAGAAAAACAATCATTTTATAATAGGGACAGTTTAAATTGGGGTAGATCATCAGAATTTCATATGACTTGACTGTCTTGCTTGACTTATGGCATGAACTCGACTTGACTTGCTTGATTCTGACCCCAGTAATTTAAGACTTGGAGGTTAGGAGTTTCCTAAATTTTGGATGTTTTTATTTGTTGAAAGATTGTCCAGTATTGTGTTGCAGCAGGTTCGCCCGACCTCCTGAGCGGGTTATGTCTTTGATCCCCGTGTTTCCTTGTGTTTCCTCGTTCCTGCCTGGTTTGTGTTTTCAGTTTTTGCTTTTGCCTGTTTGCTTGTTTGTTGGCAGTTAGTTGTTTTTTTGTAAGCTTTTTATAATAAAGCTCTCTTTTTGTTAACTCGTCTTCTGTTATCTGTGTTTGGGCCCTCCTCGTTACCTCACTCCCTGACACTAATACGAGTATTATAGCAATGAAGGGCATCTATGAATCATAATGGCCGTATTGGCGTCGGCGCGACTTTAAACACACTGTCCAGCTGTCTGCAAAGTTTCACAAACGCTGACAACTAAAGGAATTAGTGTTTCTAAAATTCCTTAGTTTGACCATTTGGTTTTCACATACGGTATGTACCTTCAGTGTATGTCTGTCAAGTAACTCTACATACACGCAAAACAGCAGCAATGCACACACATACCTATGAGGATCATTGTGCAGAAGAGATATTTGTGTAACAACAAAACCAGCAGAGTTCACGTTACAGTTACACTTCCACAAAAAGCAACATGAAAGTACAGCGCACTTTAACAGAACAAACTATTTTCTTACAAATGAAACACTGCGTCTTTCCCCCCTGTGGATCTATGTCTGGTTCTGTGACTTTATTTATAGCACAGGCTGTTGCCGTCTGCAGACTGCACTAAAGCAAGAAGAATTTTTTCAGATTTCAACCATGGTAGGAATTAATATAACCACGTAAATTAGCTATTTTTAAGCCTGTATCATAAATATATACTCAGTGCTCAGGAATCACAGCATTTTGATCACTTACCTTGGATCCAAACAAAACCGTAGAGGAAGTAGAATTTCCCCCCGGTGTTGGGCCCAGGACGCCAGTAGGCCCGTCTGATTTCATTGGTCTTCTCTGTAAAACTGGAGTTTTGTCTAATTTTGTACAGAACATGGGGTGGCAGGGAGCCATCTTTGTTGGTCTGGACAATCACACCTAAAGAAATAAGAACATATATGAGGTCAGTAGTGTCCTGGTGGCTCAGCAAGCATTTCAATATCATGCTGTAGGTTCACGGCCAGTTTCTGTTTTTACACCACTTGCACTTATTTCGCTTCATGTTACGGTTCAGATGTCCACTGCGTTTTAAATCAGTTTGTTCTTCAGTAGACACATTTTGTCGTGTTTTGTTGATTTTATTTGGTTATTCTGCTTCAAGTGTTTACCAAATACTGTATACTGTTAGATGCTTTGTAGTTCTGCTGGCATTTTTGTTGTGCGAACATTAAATACACATTTTCTCCACTTGTATTGTATACAGACAGTAAATGACCCCTAAAAAAAAACCTTGCCTTAACCCCACCGGTTTAATTTTCATATAGAATATTGCATTGGAAATTAGACTTTTGTGTCATATATACAGCGGTCCAAAGAGCTGAACCCACTGCTTGGAAAAAACACAATCTTTTCTTCATTTGCTTGTGTTTTGTCTATTTGCTAATAACTATTTTGATAAAACATATCACATATCACATTTTTTATACAAATATATATATTTTTTTAACCTTTATTTATTCAGTGTGAGGTTCACTAAGAGCAATGTTCCTTTTTCAGGAATTCCCTGATCACATTCACACAGTTACACATTCACACCTGGAAGGTGCTGGTACAACCACAGTTTGATTTGCTGGCCACTGAGCAGCTCCAATGCAGCGGTTGGAGTTAAGGGCTTTGCTCAAGGGTAACTTTATTGGTGGTAATGAGGGATGGGAAAGCACTGCTTTTTCACCTTCCCCACCCAAATGTATCCTGCCAGTCTGGGGATTGAACTGTATCTCTCATTCTATATATTTTATAGAAATGATGGCCAAGGACAGCAGGCATCAGGTCTCAAGACAGCCTCTCATTGGTCGACAAAATGAGGGAGGTAATAGATGGCTGCACAGTTTGCATCCAGTCCAGTCCGTGACTGCTGGCATTCTGCAGGGAAGCCAAGGCCCTGCTGTCATTGGTGTTGAGAGGAAGAGATTTGGGGTCTGGCCAACTAACTGTGGCTTGGGCAGCCTGCGAGGCCATCCTTGACCCACTTCCAGTCTGCTCGGGACAGGTGTCAGAAGCATAGGTGGAAGCCTCTATTCCCTGTCCAGGCCTGTCCTTGAAAAACTGGCTAAAGGAAGCTCTTGTTGACAGGGATTCTCATTCTATCCTTTTGGGGTAGGGTTCCTGGGCTGCAGGCTGCCACCTAGTTTGCAGTTATGCACCTACATGGGATAAGGATAAATACATTTTGTCCTTGTAGATAATTACTTATTGCCAGGTGTAAATTCTTGTGAATACCACATAATGGTAATGTCAAGATAATGGAGATTGAACTTTTCTAACCAAAGCTCCTTTTCAAGAATTCCTTGCTGCACATGTTTTCTTTGACCAACGATTTCCCCGCTGATCTAGATCCATTGTATATGTGTAGGATTCTGAATGACAATTATGGACATAATGACATTTTCAGAGTTGACAACTATGGCTGGCATTGCCACTGACTTCTCAAATCGATTCGATGCTGATTCACAAGGTGCAGATTTGATTTGATTGTGGATTATGGAGATGTCTATAGATGGCTGCCTTGTGTGTTGGTGCGCCCTGTTTCGTCATTGTGTTTTGTTTGTTAATTCAGTGTTTACACACAGTAAACACCACAGTAAGCAGAGAAGAGCTTATAAACACCAGAGAATCAACTCCAGCAGATTTATTTCCAACTTTTTTCAGCTCTTCAGTGGAATTACTGGACATTCTTGTCAAAGATGCTCTCACCTGTTGTATTCAAGCGCGGGCCGGCACGCTTGAATGTTTCTTTCCAACATACGTTCTCTGTGCAATAAACTGGACGGACTTCAGCTACGGGTGGGAAACAGAGACTTTTCTTCGTGGAGACGTGGCTCACTCAGCTGGCAGGCTTCCAACTGTTGAGAGCGGATAGCGACACGAAGCTCTCCGGCAAATCAAAGGTGGAGGAGTCTGTGTTTATACTAACAGTGGCTGGTGTAATGATGTGACAGTGGTTGTGCAGGAGTTCACAGCTGTGCTTGCTGACCACATACTGTGTGTGGAGCACTTTAACAAGGCACCCTCACCCATGAACTCCCCAAACACAGACAGTTTATTTAATGCCCGACCAGAGATCACATTTTGGATCACTGTTACACTACTATCAGCAGCTTATCACACCGTCCCTCAGGCTGCACTGAGTCCCTCTGACCACGCCATGGTCCCTCTCAATCCCTAATACAGAAAGAAATTAAAGACATCTAAGAAGTGGAGCACCTTCAGGCGTGCTTGGAGTGTACCGACTGGGATGTTTTCAGTACTAATACCAACAGTGTGCATGAGTACACAGAGGCTGTGACATCCTACATTAGCTTCTGTGAGGACAGCTGCGCAAGATCACGCACCAGGGGGAGTTACATCAACAACAAACCCTGGTTCACAGCTAAAGTCAGACAACTTCGGTTGCAAAAGGAAGAGGCGTTTAGGAGTGGGGACTGAGACAGGTTTAAAGAGGCAAAGTACAGGTTTGGCAAGGCGGTGAGAGATGCTAAACAACTGTACTCTGATAAACTCCAAACAGTTCTCAGCTTATGACTCTGCTTCTGTCCGGAGGGGCCTCAGAAAGATCACCAGCTGCAAGCCTTGACGCTGAAGCACTGTCCTGATCAGCTGCTCACTGGATGCCACGTACCAGCCTGATCCAAAACCTCCACCATCATCACAGGACTTAATGACTACAGACCCGTCGCTCTAACCTCTGTGGTTATGAAGTCTTTTGAGCGCCTTGCCCTGTCCTACCTGAAAACCCTCACAAACCCACTTCTGGACCCCCTGCAGTTTGCCTACAGAGCCAACAGGTCAACAGTTACTGAGCCCACTGACACAGACTCTTACCTACTCCCATAGACACTATGTGTTACAATGCACATCTTTGTGACCATCAGATATGTGTACTCTATAAACTCTTCCTTATAATCCGTACAGTGAACCTTTGTACATGCCTCTGACTACTGTAATGGAAAATGTCATCCTACTGTAGTAACTTCAACTGTTTGTATTAAGCTTCAAATTATTTGTATGTCCTTTGATGTAACCAGGACAGCAACTGTATGGGGGTCACATGTTTATCTAGTGAAGGATATACTGCCCCTGGGTGGGGGGGGGGGGGGGGGGGCTGCTACACTAAACTCATCTCCTCTGTTTCATGGCTTTACACCTCTGACATTATTCACATACAGGAACTCTGACCAAATGGAGTTCTGACTTCAATAATGTTTTCTTTCAATCACTTTGATCACTTTGATCTCTACTGTCTTGACTCAGGAATGTGGTCAGGAATACTATAAGAGTAGAAGAAGAATCTCCGTACTTTGGGCTTCGCTGCAGACTGCTTGACGCTCTCCAGCGTTGTTCCTTCTTGCAAGAATAAAGAATTCAAATATTACTTATTCAATTAAGTATCTTTATTTCAGTATAATGGATCTGCTCCTCACCACCTATTATTATAGTTTGTATCTGTTATATTCCACAACACTACAATTCTACCACTTTTAAAACTGCACAGTTCTTCCATTTTAAATTCAGATATACTGTAGTTTTTTTCTTATTGTATTTCCTTTTTTGTATATTTATATTTCTTGTACACATCTCTATGTATTTTTAAAATAATTTCTACAATATTTTTTAGAATATTTCTATATTTGCTCCAATTTATACATTTAATACATTTCATTGTCTCTTACTGTGTTTATGTATGCACCATTATACACAAAAGCAAATTCCTTGTATGTGAAAACCTACCTAGTAATAAGCCAAATTCTGATTCTGATTCAGTTACAATACCAATATTGCTTGGATATGAAAGAGATTCTCAGAGAACTAATGCTGTAAATTGTACAAGGAACCCTTTAACCATACATTACTAAGCCAGCAAATTCAGTTTATTGTCAGCAGCCAAAGTCTTTGCCCTAGGAGGCTGGAAAATGGGCATGGAGGTCAAGTGTGTGAGGTTTTGTGTGTGTGAATGTGTGGACGCATGAATGTACGTGGTCGCAGCTAACATTTGCTTGTGCACTGTAAAAATAAAAAAAATAAATATATCTGCTTCAGCACTGTGCTTCACGTGGTTTGCATTAAAGCAAAGAGTAATAAAGTTAGGACTTTCTACAAGCATTTGTTTAATATGAACTGAGGTACCATGATCACAACCTGACACAAAGCGATGACTCACTAGCAAACACAGACACGTTGTCCTGGTAGGCCTGGTTTAGGGTGTAGTTGACGATGCTGTCCTCGTCAGGAAACCCCTTGAAGACATCAACACTGACCTGCAAGCACAGAGCAAAGACACAAATCATTATACAGCAGAAATTGATTCATCAAAAACTATTGGAACTGAGCACAAAGGTTAAACTATACTGGATTTCAGCAGCATCTGCATGTTTGCACTAGAATCAGTAGAAAAGTGTTCTTTGACTTTTCCTGTCTCCAAATTGGGTCTCTGAGCAAGTCAACAGATATTTATGGGGATGTAATGGCCTTGGCCTCTACTACCACGTGGAATGCAGAACTCCATTTTGAAACAATTGATGCATTACTTTTAGCTCTTTGGTTTCTCTGCTCTCTTCTTAGTGTTCATGAACTGTCAGTAGTAGCTGGTGTTCAGTTGTTACAGCTGACTAGGGCATGTGAGGCATGTCCTGTGTCGGTTTTGTTGGGAGTCACTGTTTTACACTATACCAACCTTAGACATGAAGCGTGTCCAGCCGCAGGCAGCGTTGTCAATGGTGTCCAGCTGCTCCAGTAGGGTGGAGATGTTAGGAAGACTGTAGTTTCCCTCCATCAGACCCTGCATTAGCTCACTGTCTGTGCCATTCAACAACTCAGGGTGCTGTTGAAGCTCTGAGGACAGCTGAAGGGAGAGGAGAAGGAGGATGAATGAGACCAACGTGTGCACCATAAGTCCAAGGTCTATGAAAAGATTAACTCAATGGGAAAATATCAATGAACAGATGATTTTTTCACATACTGTATCAGTAATAATGTCAGAAGATGACTTGTATGTGAGTCTACCTGCTGTAGCCACACTAGGTGGTTGTGCAACCGGCCCTCCTCCAGAAAAGTCCTGAGCTGGGCGGAGATGTTGAGCCAAACCCGGGTGTAGTGTGTCACGTTACCGAAGAATGCAAATGTCTCATTGGCCTAAGTGAAAAAGTTAAAATAAGTTTATCTTTTTTCATTACATTTTATGTGAATTCAGCCATTTGTCCATATGGTTTCTACTCCTTTCTTCCTCCACCTCCTCCCTCAATCTCTCTCCCTCCCACACCCATTGCTATCTCTACCATCTTCATCACACCTGCTCAGATAAGAGAGCTACAGAGCTGATGCCAATGCTCAGTCTCTGCTCATCCACAGATAATAAGTAGACTGTGGTGTTATTGTTAAGGCTAAGAGAGGCCAGCAGCAACATGTCACAGAACCAGATTACTCAGTTGGCTTCCTGTGTACCCAGCATGTCAGACGTGATGTCATGATGAATGTCTTTTGCGTGGAATAAAAATTATGAAATCATTCCTACAGTTTACTCTATTATCTCAAGTTGTTCATTCTTGGAGTCCCTGGTTCTGGATCCGTCAGTGTAAATGCTTTATCAAGAGTACACTATTAATATCAGCGGGGAATAAAACATAACACACTTCAAAGAACAAAGCTGCTGTTATTCTATATTTCTATTGTTGTGAGCAAATCCCATGAAAAGACCAAAGCCAACAATGTGTTAGTCCATCTCTCCATACTTGCTGACCCCAACACCCCCAATCAGAGTAGACACACATCCTTAAAGACAGCTGAAAAACATGGTGTGATGGTGTATGTGGGATTGAGTCAAACTGAACTAGAGTGTGTGTGTTCATGGTAATGAAGGAACACGTCAGCAAGTGCAGCAGTGTGACTCATTGATGTGTTTTAATAGTATTGTACACCTAAAGGAGGACAGAATAAATAGTGTTTGGACCAACAATGGAGCCCCATGTCACAGAGCAATAAGATTTATCATGCTCTGGATACACACATAGAACTTGTTAGAGGGATTCTTGTTGACATGGAATATAAATGAAATATAGAATCACAGCATAATTCATCCATGTGTCTTTGTGAAATGTTTTCTCTATGCTGTGCTGTTAGCTCCTCATGACCTTTTCTTCTGAAGATTGTACATCAGGTACAGTATTATAACTGTATAATATCCCTGTATTAAATGCAGTTGCTCATAGTGATGAACAAACACATACTTTTCACTCTGCAATCCCCCTTGGCTCTACAGAGCCCTTTAGCCCTTTTTAGCTCATTGTGTGGGGTTTTCAGCTCTGACAAACTCTCCATTACAGAACCTGCCCAACACCAAATGGCAAACAGACAAAATGAACAGAGAACACATTGAGAAAACACACATGACTTCAAATGAATTCTAATCTTTCCTTGTGTTTGCTGGATGTGTGAATAGGACACTTTAACAAAATCCCCATAACAATTGTATCTGGTGATATACGCTCCCCCAAGTGGGGAAAAAAGTATTGCAGCTTTAACCATAGTCCTGGAATTATTCAGAATGGAGCACAGCATTGTCAGAGAGAATAATGTGAACAGCTCTGCTCTTTCACCAAAGACAGTGCTGACTACTTGCCTTTTGAATCACTTTATCCACCTGGGATCCTATGGGGGAGTAGAGAATCTTGGGATTTGTCGTCATCAAGTGAACCAGCAGTCCCAGATTCCTCTGTTCTTTGCTGGTGAATCCCAGAGAACTCATGTTGCCCTGCTTCAAAGCCTCTGGCTCAATGATCCTGCAACAAGAGCCATTAACGTTACTGCCAAGTCACAGTACTTGGGAACTTGATATAGTTTTTACACCACACACAGCTGGAATGATTATATGATCTGAAGGGAATTCTTCTGATGAGATTCTCAATCAATGTTTAATCCAATATCGAATGCAAATATGATAGAAACACCAAAGACAGTGATGATTAAGCATTGTTAAAGACTGACACATCAATGCAGTGCTTACACATCAGTCTAGTTAGAGGATACTTCCATTTTATTACAACTAGGGTCTTTTTTTGTATAAAATATAAGCAAGCATTTTGCAATCATTTCATCAGTTGTAATTACCAAAGATGTGGCAACAAGTTTGACAGTTTGTTTCACACTGCAATAATCATGCATTATTACTAAAGATATCCTATTTCCTTTTGGCAAATGTTGCGTTACAGTAACGTTATTGTATGTTAATAACGTCAGCTAACTAGCCAGAGCCATAAATGACCCCAATATTAACATAGGCAACAGTCCTTACTGTCAGAAACCCCCACAACATGATTGGCTACACAGAGCTGACAGGATCAGTCAATTCCGGCTTATATGTAGAACCTTTGACACCCACTTTTTCTTATTTGTTTAGTCTACCTTGTTTAATGCTAGCTAATCGTTTCATAAAATCTAAAAACGGATGATACAATCTCAAATAATAACATATATAGGCTATCAAGCTGTGTGGATTGAATTATAAAATTGTTGGATATTGGATAAAGATGTTCAGCGATAGCTTATTACATAACAAAGTCAGATAATGTGGACCTACATGGTTTTCGTTTGGTAAATTTGGCTCTGTCTATGTGTGTGTGTGTGTGTGTGTGCGTGCGTGTGGGTTTTAGGTGTTATTCCGAAGTATTTTAGTGCAGCTTCACAAGTACCAGAACAGCATGCTTAGTTTGCTTGCTCACTATAATGAGATCATTTCTTTAAAGTCAAATACATATATATATATATATATATATAAACATATACTGTATATATATATATATATATATATATAAATGCAAGTCCATTTACAAAGTCATGTTTCAATTACGTGAGCACTGTTACATCATAATGATGCTGCTATGAGTAACAGGTTTGATGATGATGATTAGTGTGTTTTGTTGTTGTTATTGCTGCTGATATTAACATTAATATTTTAAGGCACCATTTATCACTTCCACAAAGACGCCAGGCTAGGGATATGTTGACTCATGTGACTTGAGGTCTTGATTTACTAATTAGGAAAATTAACCAAAACTGGTCAAATACACATAATATTAGTATTACACAGTGATTTAATGATGCATTTTATTTACTATCAACTGATCAGGATTCAGATCCCTGGGTACATCACATCAACAGCCTGAAACCACAACATACTCATCATCCCTCCAGTGCACCACCCGTTCACCCAGAAGATGAAGAAATTCCAGGTCCATCAACTCAACTGCCGCAAACCACCTCAGGTATTCCTGCACAGACCAACCAAGACCCACTCATCCTCCATTATTCTCATTTACTAATATTTGCGCAATTTCATAAAAACAATAAAAAGATTTTCTTGAAAAGAAAAAGGTAAAAATGATTTTATTTTCATCCAGGTATATTACTGTGCAATGAATGGGGGCCTTCTTGAGGCTGTAGCCAGAAGGGGGGGACAGATGCCGCTTAGGGCCCCAGAACGTTCAGAAACAGCCTGCCTTTGACCCATTGTTCATATAAAAATATTGATTAATGCAGGATGGATCATCTGACTGCTTATGTTTTTTGGATGTCTTTTAAGCGACGTCATACATCTCAGCACTTAATACTGTGGCTACAATTTTATTCTTATAGTTAGAAATGATGCTCAAAACAAAGAAAACTACGACCAAAGTTGTAATAAAATGGAATCAACCTTTGAACTGTAAAGACACATCTCTGTACTTCGGAGCGTTCACTCCACAGCAGCATAAAAATGCTGTTCTTCGAACAGACAAAGCTATCATTGTGTTGGTTTGCATTTCATCACCTTGTTGGCCTCACCCACCTGTTGTGCCCACACAGAATTGGCTGCAATCCGGCCCACAGTTGTACAAAGGCTGAAAACTGAGAGTGAGGGTTCTCTGCTTCCTTCTTCACTTTCCCTCCTCCTGCTCCTCCCACTCCTCCATCTTCCTCTGATTCTTCCTCCCCCTCTTCTCCAGGGATGTCAGTCATGTTGGGGCCCCAGGTGGTAGTGTTAAAGGACCAAGTCATGTTTGTGGGGGAGGCTGGAGTTCGACCAGTACAGGCTCCTTTGGGCAGCAGGCGGGCCAGGCCAGAGAGAAGGTCTACGTCCTTAAGAAGCCTTTCTACATCAGCCAGGTCCTTCAACAAGGCCCTGAGGTCGGACTGAGAGAGTGGAACCAAGGAGCTGGGCTGTTCCAGGTGAAGCTGGTGGGATGAGAGTGGAAGAGAGGAATAAATGGTGGAGGGAGAGAGCTAGTTAGCAAATATAATATGATCCAAACTCGCTGTTGTTAGTGGTCCGGAATAAATGTATTGTTTTCTTGAAAAAAAAGTTTATTACTAGGACTAATAGTCTTAAAAATCACAAAAGATACATTTTTTGTTATATCCTGTGTGAACAAGAAAAATATGTTGTGGGTACAAGTTATTTCAATTTTCTCTACTAGCCACATCAGTTGCACACAACTACTTCAAATTGGAGAAAACTTGATGATTGATGTCTGAAATCTTAATTTACTGCTCACCATAGAGGAAACTACACAGCTGTCTTTTACATTGTCTGTCTGTACATTTTTCTACATTTTTTGCATCTTATACTGTCTCCTACTGTGTATTGCAACTGTTGCACAACAATTTCCCTCGGGATAAATCAAGTTCTATCTTATCTTATCTTATCTTTACATATACTGAAAGAGTGAACAAGGGAGTGATTTTCAGACACTGTCCAAATCCCTATTTACACAGCACTAATATTACCAGGGGACCTCATGTGATTTAAAAAATGACCCCCCATATATGTGTTTCGTGCAGTGCATTAGCATAGATAAGACCAAATGTGCAAATAGGGCTCAAGTCACCTGATCCTCCACCCCCATTTGGACATCTGCTGCGTATTCCCTTATTTCCCCTCCCTGTATATACCTGCTCACTAACATGTTGTCAGATTATCTACACTTCTTACAAGTCACAGTGCTTTAACCACCCTGTTACCTGCGTGTGTTGAGGAGCATCAAAGTACATCTGGTATGTAGAGTGATATATAGATATAAATGAGTCTATTAAAGGGTAATTTCGGTATTTTTCAACTTGGTCCATATTTTCCCATGTTTTTGTGTTTAAGTGACAAGTGACAACAATTTTTGAAATTGGTCCAGTATTGACTAAGAGCACTGCATCTGGCAGCCACGAAACTGATTGCAATGTTATCGCTTGGGGCAATTCAATGCAACATCAATGTACGTCTAGTAAAAGATTTTGTGTTTGCCACTGACAGGCTTAGATTTGTTACTATAAGTATCTGACAACATTATACAAAGGACCCTACAGAGACATAAAACCTTTTTCTTTACCTTTCCCTTGATCCCGTCTGTTTGTTATTGTGTCATGTCACTTGTTGCCGAAAGACAACCATGGAAACTTGAGAGTTGCAGAGAGAAGTGCCAGTGTCAGTTTGTTGTGTTGAAGTACAGAAAAAGTAGTTTAGTGTTATCTAAATTTCAGTGTTGTCTCAATGTCATGGCTGAATATTTACAATAACAAAAAGATCCGATCAAGCGAAAGGTAAAGAAAAAGGTTTTATTTCTCTGCAATCTGAGCTTGTCAGTGACAAAAATAAGAACTTTTAGTCTATGTACATTGAAGGTGAGGAATTCCTCTGAGCGATTACATTACAGGCCGTGTCGCGGCTGCAGCGATCTGACAATTATTTTTCTTTGTAGCTGATGACAGCAGTAGATCTATAGCAACTAACCTTCTCAGTGACACTCTGTGTGTTGATCTGCTCTCTCAGCTCGAGGCTCATCAGCCTGAAGCGCTCTGACCTTTGACCCTCCCCTCCACTGCACACTGCGCTGAGATAGGCCTGCAGCACTGGTCGCTGTTTCTCAGGCACCAACAGGATCTTACTGAGCTCACTGGCCCCGCCCTGCCCACAGCTGAGGATCTCCAGCATGGCTCCAGTCAGGAGGACCCCCTGTGAAAGAATAAAGCACTTCATTTGACGATGTCAGCATCTAATTTCTCTTCACTCTAATTCTCGCTTATTATTATCATTATTATTATTATTATTATTATTATTGTCCCCTATTATGATATCATCAAATGGTAACACATTCATTAATTTGAGCTCAGGTTTCAGATTAGTGTATATTTTTTGTCCGTATGATAACCTACAGATTTCAATGCAAAAATGCAGTCACAGAAGACATGATAAAACTGTTTTTACAGTAGAATGCACCTTTAACTTATACCAAAAATGTAAAGAAAGATTTAAATAGTCAATTCTTTGGAGTTTGACATTTGATCTTACGTTGAGCAACAAATATAATGCTTTTCCTGTTTTTACCTTTATATCTTACTTGGTGGTTTTGAGTAAATTATGAGTATACCTTTGTATGCGAGGGTATTCTTAAAATAAACTTGGATGTTGTCCGACCATGATGGAAGGCAAAAGTCGAAGGCAGGGTGAAAAGCTTTGTGTTATAGAGAGGGGCTGGAGGCGAACAACAGTTTATATATGGAGCACATTTTCCAACAGTCTTTACCTGGAAGACATTCACAGTGTTGCACTGTGTACTAATGTTCACACACAAAGTGACAGAAATAGTTGTGTATTTATATCCAAAAATTTGCGCCCCAGCAGCCACCATCAATTAAACCTTTCCCGCCTTTTGTCACTCCACAGGGCCCAGTCTACGGGTCTGGTCAACCGCCACCACGGAGGGTCCCTCAGACACCAGGGCAGGATTGCTGGCGGTGTGGGCAGCCCGGCAACTTCCAGCGCGAATGCCCACTCATGGAGGTTGGACAGTTGGTCCAGGTTCAAGATCGCCAGACTTCTCCCCAGCTCCAGAAGGGACATACCGTGTACCGGTATGCATACAGGGGGGTATCCACCAGGCTCTGTTGGACACTGGCAGAACAAGATAAGACAAGGATCCACCAGCGCTTGGTTCGGCCCGGAGCTTTGTTAGAAGCATCGTGGGGGAGGGTAAGGTGTGTGCATGGTGATATTCACGACTATCCAGTGGTGACTCTTGACATTTCTTTTAGGAGAAATGTCTTTGTTGTTGGGGTTCAATAGGCTAGCAAGGAAAGCTATAGTGGTGCGTTCACGAGCGTTAGAGACTTGTGAGTTGTGTGCAGTGTTTAATGGGGACACGGAGGCAGCGGACGCATTTGAGGCAGTGTTGTCCTGCGGAGGACTTCTCCCTCGAACAGTCCCGGGATGAGACCCTCCACCATGCTTTCGACCAGGTCGAAAGTATCGATAGCTCCCCACTACACCCAAACGCAGCACTCACCCGCCCACACTTTACGGTTATTAGGGACAAGTTGTATCCTTTGAGCCGTGACACACAGACAGGAGAGGAAAACACACAGTTTTTGGTGCCAAAAAGCCGTCGGGAAATGCTTTTCCAGGCGATTTATCATAACCCAATGTCTGGTCATTTAGGGTATAACAAAACACTACACCGGATCATGACCGATTTCATCGGCCGGGCATTCGTGCAGATGTGAGGCTGTGTTGCGCAACCTGCCACAAAAGTCAGCTGATTAACCCCAATAATGAAATTGAATGCCTCCTGGACCTGAGAGCAAAACTCTATTTACTTGGACAGTTATCACGTGAGAATCTGCTCCAGGCTCAGGAACGTCAGCAGCTCCTCTACAACAGAGGGTGGTGACTGAGACAGTTTGCACCAGGAGATAAAGTGCTTGTATTGCTCCCAACCTCTAGCTCCAAGTTAATCGCCAAGTGCCAGGGCCGCTTTGCGGTCAGACGGCGAGTGGGTGACATTGTGGTTGAGGGCAGGATCCTCTCACAGATTATTATCTCTTCTTAAAGTATTTAGACTATTATTAGTGTTACTATTACTATTATGGTTGAAAAACTATTTGTATTAGCTTGTCAAACATTCATCATAACAGCACAGATTAATTTTTCTCATGGGCCTTTGATTAAATGTATCATCTTATGAAACAGATAGGTAAGCATATGATTTTATTGTGTTACAAGTGTTTTAGTCAGTTGCACATTTTTCTGTGACACATAATACACATCTTAATTTTGATATTTCCTGTCAATATCATCAAAGGGGCACTTTGGCCAACTGCAATTCTAAAAGAAACAATATTTTTAATCCAGCCCTGAGTAAATAAAACATCCTTTTAAAGTCTATGCTTCAATTCAGTATTTTTTCAGTCACACAGGTGTTTTTGCTGCCAGACTCTCCTGTTGGTTTTGTTGGAAATGTTAGAGGGGGATTTTGATGACCTCATACAGTCCCAAGGTATAGCAGTAGTCTAATCAGGAATAATAGCTGAACACATCTGTGTGGGTGTGCAGGGCTGTTAAGGTCCACCCCTTTGCTCTCTGAGGCTGCTTGTAAGGTTGCATACTGCAATTTATGCTTCAAATCCTAGAACACACATGTAAACCATGGCTCGAAGTAGCCTTAATAAGCAGATATACCTCCACCTCCTTCAGGGCCTGTTGGTCATTTCTCTGGTTTCCTGTGACGTCAGTGAGGCCTAAAGCCTGGGACATCAGTTGGAGCAGAGCCTGCCTGTGGGCTGCTTTTGTAGGGTCACGTAAGGCTTTGTGTATCAGACCTCCATCCAGACTGTGCACATCTCCCAGTAGCTTCTCCTAGGGGAGAAGGAGAAAAGAGGCAATACAGACATCACTGTTGAGCGAAGTGAAGTGTCTTCACTAAAACCAATTACAACACAATACCAATTAAAAGCTGTAAAAAATGACAAAGGAATGTCAAATATCTAATCATCAATAGCGAAAGAAACATGCAAAAGCAATAAAATGTATCCTTCACCTTATCAGAGTGTTTCCTTCTGCATGTTATGTTCCCTGCTAACTTTAAAATGTTACAAAAGTTGCTGTTTCCAACCATGTCTGTCTAAAATGGCATCACTTCATCATTTTATCTTTTTAGACATTTGTGTGAAATTGTCAAAATTAGCATTTTAATTCTTGAGTTATGGCCAAAGAAAGAAGTTTTGTGAGGTCACAGTGACCTTGACCTTTGACCACCACATTATAATCAGTTCATCCTTGAGTCCAAGTGGACGTTTGTGTGAAGTCGTAACTGACATATTCCGTTCACGAGAATGGTACGGACAGACGGACGGACAGAAGGAAGGACAACCTGAAAACATAATGCCTTGTTACATTCATTTATTTGCATCTGTAAATCAGTTATGGTCCAGCCACATATTCCGTAACACTGTACGATAGAAAACACACACCTATCTCTGCGGCATTGTGCCAAATTTGAAGAAATTCTCATAATGTGTTCCAGACATATTTTGTTGATGATAATGGACAGATATGAGGTCACAGTGGACTCTGCTGTCGTCTGGGCAAAATAGATAGATAAAATAGATGGAACTTAAACCCCATTCAGACTATTCTTCACATGACCTCTATGAAGTCACAATAATTGCTACAATTTGTGATGTAACTTGTGATGTACAATTTGCCCACAAATAGCCATCACTACTACCATGAGCTGGACCTTGGTCTTCTGATATTTGGCACTGTGTGCCATGCGTGTGTCTAAGTGTGTGTCTGAGTGTATAATCTTACCTCCAGGTCATGAACTTTGTTTCCAGGTTTTTGTCTGGTGTCTTTTGCCCCCTGAATCCAACGTTGGGCCCCTCCTCCATCTCTGACAGATGTACCAAAGATAAGACTGTACACCTACAACACACACACACACACACACACACACACACATACACACACACACAAAACATGGACATGAATATAACAACAACAAATGCTGGTCAGAATAGATTTTGTGGGTGGCAGATGTTGCAGAGAATCATTCATCTTGGTTCTGTCTTGCTGAATCAATGCCGTCATCAGAATAAAATTGTATTTTCATTTATTGTATTTGCAGAATGTAAAGTGAAATTGATACATGAAGAAAAATATCAATAAAGGCTTTGTGAGATTTTAAAGAGGTTTATGCAGGTGTGCCTTCTCAAAATAAAATTAGCAAAACTTTTTAGAACACGCATGGAGCAAGTCAAAAGCTCAGTGCAAAACATGCTCAATCTTGCTCCCAAGATTATTTTGCCTTTGATTTGACACAAGGAAAATGACCTCAGTGTGTCGCAGGAAAATGCTACTTTGTCAGTGCAGAGCTGCACGCTATGCCACAAGCCTGTACCAAAATCTAACCCTAAATATTCATAGTGAAAGGGAAATAAAGACACGTTTAAGATTATCAAGGTATATGTATTGACAGAAATGTTTTTATTCTTTACTGCACATATTTCCTGTTAATTCTTCCTCACTGACTTCCATAGTAAAATGAAGAGAAGAGAAAGAGCATTCATATATTAATTTATAAATCTATAATGCTTCAGGGTGAAGTGCCGTCTGACTCTATCACTGGTTGCTTGTAATACTAGTGATTAATTTACTTACTTACTATCATTCACTGTAGCATGTTAATACAGCTACAGTATGAGTACCGTTACTGAATGTTACCGAACTGAAAGTTTGAATCTATTCAAACTTATTCAGCTCTGACTGAGATATGAAACTGTAGAGAACATGTCAAGCATTTTAACAGCCTGCTGCTGAAAATTGTTTGTACTGTCATTGGAATTATTTCCTGTTTACATCCTTCTTGAGTTCGTAGTGGATGTAGCTGTTTGTCTCTCTGGCACAGGTGTATGTAGGAGTTACTCAGTTACATCAGCCTGATATTACTGCTGCACAGATTATTTTAATGATGATCCCTAGGTTGATTTACTAAACATACTGCAATTGCCAACATTCCTGTAGAATTCAGTGTTGAAGTATGGTTTCAGGTGTCAAGTAGGTTGAGAATCAGCCTCTGTGCTCTGATTACTACTGAGAGACACAGTACATACATAAACAAGCTATGTGCAGAATAATGTGCAGCATAATGTGTGATTTATGAAACGTTTATACAACCTGTTTAGCATCAAGAGATAACAATTTATAATCAATGCCATTTCATGATGGATATGGATATGATTGACATGTTAACAATGAACAGTTACAGTTGCAATGGCATGATTGACTTATATACACCAGTATAAATTCACAAGTTTAGAAGGAAGTTATAACCAAGGAAGGGAGAATGTACTTGTTGTGACTAACGGTCACATGCAGAGGAGGACAGAGACTCAAGGTCAACGAGACGAGTGTGTGTGTGTCTGTGTGTTGGAGAAGGGAGGGAGAGGGGAAAGGAGGAGCTGCCAGAGCAGCACAGAGAGTGTGTTTAAAAAGCCCTGAACTAAGAGAAACGGGTCAGAGACGTGAGCTTCATCAGCACAGAGGACTCAGAAGAATATCCAAGTTGCATGATTTACACAATGGAGCACAGAGAAGGATTTACCAGCAGCCAACCAACTTTGGAGAAGTAATTAGAACTTCTGAGTTTTCTATGCTCACTCTGCTAATGGAAAACTGGAACTGACAGAACTCAGACTATGGACGAAGTCTTGTGTCTCTAAAGGACCATCAGTCTGTCCTCTCTCTCTCTCTCCTTCACCCATACTTACTAAAGGGTAGTTACAGTAAGAGCATTTTAATACTTTTATATAAGAATATGTTGTATTGTATTATCAATTGAAGCTGTATGCCTTGCCCAATAAAAATGTATCTTCTAGATTTAAAGTACAAATTGTGGACATTGAGATTTATGACTTCATGAAGGTTTTATAAGGTTTGGTGCATCTAATATCACCAACGGTATCCTAAAAAAGGTTTTCTCTAGCCAAATAAAGTAACATATCCTTGAGGCCTATACCTGGACACTAAATGTACCGAGTGTTTACCAAGAGCACAGATCAGAGAGGAGAGCTGCCGTTGTCAGGCACAGCCGATATTATGAACTGATCTCAGGGCTATTCAATCAGCAGTAGTGATGAAGCAGGACAGACGTCTGGATATAGGTAGTAGAAACTAGGCTGAGTCTCCTCACCGCCAGCTTAAACAGCCCTGAGGATCCATGAAGATCACAATTAATAGGTTGAGGGGCTCAGACCCTTTAAACAGAGAGTTGGTCGATGCGCCTTAGGTCCATCAAGGCGTAATCTACGGGATCTAACACAGGTTAGGTTGAATTAGCGCAGCTGCAGTTCAGCTGCTAATACACCCGTTTAGACCCTGCATCCACTGACTAGACATCAGCTCTTTATTAGTTTATGCCAATGAAAATGCATTGTTAGGAAATTTGACGCTGAACCAATCAACACCAAAAATAAAGAAACCTTGTCACCTTTTAAATATCAATCTATTTAAAATACAACCTGGGCCTCACACAAGTGACATGCTGAATTCAATGTTTATTTAAAAATTATTTTATCAATCTGCAGAATGCATGATCAAAATACATTTAACCCCTGTCAGACATGCAGCCCTTTACATTAAACTGATATGAATCTAACACGTCGGTCTCATGCCTGAATAAGCAGCCTGGTAGGGCGGGCCGATATGGAACAAAAATCATATCTCGGTATTTTTTAGTTGAATGGCGATACACAATATATTTCTCAGTATTTTCTAAGAAGTTGGCCAAATGTTCAGTTGGAAATCAAAAGTCACATGTGAAATGTCACAAGCACTTTTGTTAAAACAGATATCATATCAGATGATATGATACAGGCTATGTTTGAGACAAATAATTGACTGCTTTGATTCAATAAATGCAACTATATAATCATAAAAATTCCAGATCGAAATAATACGTTTTACTTATATCTGATAGGTGGAATGAATGAATTATCTTTATTGTTTATTTATTATTGCACTTTTAAAAGCAGAGCCATCTCTAAGACACTCTACAAACACACATGTTGTCAAAGTAACAGTAACTAGGATCAGCCTCACAAATTTCACACTTTAAAATGTCCTACAATGCTTTTGTATTTTGTTTGCCATTAACCAATTATGCAAACCAATGTCAACATGTTAAAAATAAAATATGATGTAATGTATGGGTAAAGGGAAGGTATATTTGGAACTGAAAAAAATAGGACTATGTATGGATAAAGGGAGGGTTTTACAGAACCTATAACAGTGAACTGTGTGCTTCAGAATACGAGTAATGTTTATCTCCGAGCCATTACAGTAAAATCTTGGATTAGACTCAAGTGAGTTCAGTTCCATGTCTGTCCAAAATGTCATCACTTCAAAAATACTTGGTATTAGTATCCTTGCTCCATGGAGAAGATGACTTACATGTTTTGACTACAGACAGAAATGAGTGAAAAAATACTGGACAAAACTAGATTGTTTATGATTCATCACAATCATCATGATGTATTATTCTTTCCTCTTAGTTTTAATGCTAAAGAGTGACTGTGTGAATTCCTGTGTAATATAACTGCCTTTGTAAGACTGTGTTTAATGAGTTGACCTTATCAGAGTGTTTCCTTCTACATGTTATGTTCACTGCTAACTTTAAAATGTTACAAAAGTTGCTGTTTTCAACCATGTCTGTCTAAAATGGCATCACTTCATAATTTTATCCTATAAGACAATTGTTTGAAATTGTCATAATTGGCATTTGAATTCTTACAGCCAAAATCTGTGTTTTGTGAGGTCACAGTGACCTTGACCTTTGACCACCACATTATAATCAGTTCATCCTTGAATCCAAGTGGACGTTTGTGTGTGTCAGTCGTAACTGACACAATGCGTTCACAACAATGATACGGACAGACGGACGGACAGAAGGAAGGGCAACCTGAAAACATAATGCCTCTGTCATGGTCTTTCTGTTTTTCCCACTTCTGGTTTATTTTGTAAAGTTCTTTCTCCTTGTGTCTTGTTTAGTTTTACTTCCTGTCTCTGTAATCACCCTGCCACCCTTGTCTCATTACCTGCCCTCTCCAGCTGTGTCTCATCTTTCATTAGTGTGTGTGTATTTATTCCTGTCTTGTTTCATTGTTCCTCGTCGGTTCGTTGTCTTTGACTCCTATGTCGTCCGTGTTTCCCCGTGTTTCCCCGTATTTTTTTTCAACCAGGACTGGCTCAGGGACTTTGCCAACAACCCCGATGCCGACTCTTATTCTCAGGCCACCTTCCTGTCCCCAGTTTCCGCTGTCGAGCTGCGTCAGTCCCCAGTTCCGCTGTCGCCGGGGTGCGTCAGACCCCAGACCTTGCTGCCGAGGAGCGGCTGTCCCTTGATCGAGCCCTATCCAAGTCCCATGATCGAGCCCCCTGTCAAGTCACCAGTTCCCGTTCTCCCTGCTGCGCTGCGGCGGTACAAATTTTCTTCGGCGCTCATTGGAGGTTCCACTTCGGCCTTCGACCTCCTGAGCAGTTTGCATTAATGCATTTCCCTGCATTAAACACGAGGGGGCATAATTCTGTATACGATACAGAATTACAGACACAAAACAAAACTGTGTGGAAACAAGACAAAATGCCTCCGGCTGTCGAGGCATGAAAAAAGTAAAGTGGCAGTGAATCACCTCTTTGAGGCTGATTGGAGTGTTGAGCAGCAGGCCTGTTGTAGAGTTGGACAGGGAGAGGTTCGTGAACAGGAACTGCTGGAAAACCGACTGATTCTTCAACACACTGGCCAGAGTGAAGCCTACACACACACACACACACACACACACACACACACACACACACACACA
>CALSCE010009892.1:407278-479525 GCA_943593645.1 Bovichtus variegatus
ACCCGGAGTAGACAATCCACCGGTTTCCTGCTGAGAACCATGGCCTAACTAGCATAACTAACCTAAGCTAGCATAACTAGCATAACTAGCCTAACTAACTAGCATGTTATTTATAATTTGTTTAATCTATACAAAGAAATGTAAACACAGCACATTGTGGCGTCACAGGGAAGCAATGATTACCTGAAGTCTCCGCAGGTTGCCTGGCTGGAAAATCTATGTGGTAAACTAACTGGCTGCTGGTGGTAAGGGTAAGAGGGAGACTAATTGCTCTCTGCATGCTTCTATAGGTAACACTTACTCTTTTAAAAGCGTTATGGACTCTCACTTCCAGGCAGTTAGCATGTTGACATGTTTTTGTCAAAAACAGGTATCAAAGTCAAGAGGATCCTCAAAGTTGTTAGAATTAATCCAGACACAATTAAGTGGCATGACACTGGAAAGCAAGAGAACAACATACAATGCCTTGCCACCCAGAATAACCAACCCAGCTCAGCCAATAGCTTTCGAAGGGGAAAAAAGATGAAGTAATATCCCTCCGATTTCCAGGGTCAGACAGCTGTAAGCAGCCCGGGACTGGCAAATGCTTGTGGATGTCGACAACGTGCCCTTTCAGTCCAGATCTGGTGCTTTCTACACACATACATGTACCTCTATGTGTGTACCTACCCAATGGCTTTGAGGCAACAGCCACTGTAAGGCTGTAAAAACAAAAAGTTATGAGTCAAAAATCTACTCACGTGGAGTTCTTGTACTGCAGGAAACCAAATTCATCCCTTTGTCCATCCGGGCACAGCGACTGCATGATGGGAATAATGCCAGCTGAGGTGAGTGGGGCTGCGCTGTAAAAGGCTGGACATGAGGGAAGAATAGTGATTAGGCAAAACCAGAGACAAAGGAAGAGGATGTGGCAGAGGTATACAATAAAATACAGAGGATACAGATGTAGAAAAAGAGGAGAATGAGGACCAAACAGGACAATGAGGAAGAGATTTTGTGTTAGAGTTGGAAAGAAAGGAAGATGTCAGATGAGCCACCTAAAGGCAGCAGAGCAGCTACTGGCCAGAGAGGCTCCCACATGCTGAATACACAGGCCTTTCATCACTTTGTTCCACAAATATGCCCCATGACTTTTTGCCTCATCAGTCTATAAATGCTGGCTAGACAAGCTCTCAACTTCAGAAAAAAAGAAACTTCAGCTCTTGCCAGTAGCCCAATGTTTCCATGGTTACTGTGCTGCTGAAGCTTGTCTGGGAATGTGGATCCTGTACATTTGGCCACATAAACACTTTGTTTTGTCCTCCAGCTTACTCTCTCTCTCTCTCTCTCTCTCACACATTTATATTATCCACCTATCCATTTCTGAGAAATGGAAGAAAGGGATGTCAACCCTGTCGGGTGCACAAATACAGCATCTGTAACAGGTGTATAAAGAGCTAATTATGATTGACAGTATTAAAAAACACAATTGCAATGATATAAGGTTTGTCTTTATGTTTTACATACATACGGACATGTGTTTATTATGTTTCTTTGTTCTATTCATTTATTATATGTCGTACAAAGAAGAATTTAAATATCAAGACTTATTCGTCACTCTTGATGACAACTGAGCAAACTCCTTCCGCTGTTAATGGCCACAGGGCGATTCAGAAAGCTCCTGCAGAAAGTGAGTAAGTGGACATTTAGTTAAGAAATATTTGTCCTTCAAGCTTTTTATATGTTTTGAAGACATGTAGAACCAGCATTAAGCCAGCCTCTTAATGATATGTACATATGTATAAACAGCTTGAAATGGTTCATGGCACACTGTACGGATTTGTTCATGTTTTAAAAGTCGAAATTGTGAAATGTGCCTTTAAAGACATATTGTCTTGCCTAGATACGAGAGATGCAATGCATCAGACAGCACCTGAGTTAGTTGAGCGATGCATGTGACTGCATCAGTGTGACACACCTGCTTTTAAACCTCAGGAGGGCTGAAGAGAGCATTAGGATAGCATCATTTAGAGACGCCTTTATCTTCAAAATCCAAACCTAGATTTGGGTGTAGGCTTTTTTAGGTGATTTCAAAAATGAAAATGAATTTAAAAAATAAATATTAAAGACTAGATGTGTCAGGGCTGAGTGTTAGGTGAACATATAGTAAACACACAGACATAGAAATACACAAACACAAAACCGGAAAAACACACCCTGATTAATTTTTTCATTAGTGTATCATGTCAGCCAGGATCTGAGGCCTGCACTACGAAGCAGTACTTAGGGTTAGTAAAGGTCACTTTAGATTTAACCCTGTGGGGTTTTCAGTCCTACAACGGTGGTTCACTTCTTACCGGGGTAGGTCGCCATGGTAACTTGTGCAGCACACCTCACCTGCTCTGGAGCATAAGAGATTAACGCTTGTAAACGCACCTAATTCAACAGACTTATTATATATATCACTGCCCCACTGGGCACAAGTAGATCTGATAATAATTATATTTGTGTATCCCATTAATTAATGTGTTGCTTCGATGTACTCTTATGGAATAAGAAAATAAGATACTTTATTCATCTCCTTGGGGAAATGATGGCTTGTAAGACAATATTTAGCCTTGTTCTTTCAGCTGCAACTCCGGCAGTGTGACTTGGGAGCCAATAAAAAATATATATAAATCATAATTCACACTGTCGAGACTAAAATATTGTCATACACGCCATGTTTGAATGATGAATAAAGTATCTTACATTCTTATTCCATAAAAGTACATCGAAGCAACACAATAATTAATGGAATACACAAATGTAAATGTCATACACAGCTGTCCTTCCTGCATTTGGCAGCTGCAACTGTGTTACTTTTAGTCTGGATTATGTGTTGAACCTCTTCGTATTTGTCTAATATTGTAGTTTGCTCTTTATTTGTGAAATATGTTTTTCTGATGACTGTACATTTGTCCATGTTTGCAATCAGTCATATGCTGCAAACTCCGCCCCTTTTATGTGAACGCACTCATAGCCATGCTGAGAAACACTGGGTTCACTTACCAAATTGATAATCACTGTCGGGGTTGTTAGGGTTAGTTAAACCAGATGACGCAAAGATATCCCGAGTATTTTGAACTCGCTTCGCAGTACAGGGCCCAGTTATAGGATAGAATGAAGTGATGATGAAACTTACACACTGGTCCATCCAACAAGTTGAGAACATGCATCAGCACAGGATAGAAAGAATCACAGATGGAAAAAAGAAACAAAAAAAGAACAGCAAAAAACAAGAAAAATGTGAAAAAACAAAGACAAAAAGCATCAATTTAAATTGACAATGGCTGCAAGCAAAAGTACGTTCACTGACAACAAACTAAAACATGAAAAAATTAACTAATGACAGAACAACACAATATTAAAAGGTGAATAAAAGTCACATCTCATGATGAGGCAAATCACATTTGTAACAACAGGAGATTATAAATATGTGCTTAAAATGAATGACCACACTGAGCAGAATTATGTAATCTATCTATCTGCAGGCAGATCTAGGCAAATTTGAGTCAGCATTAGTGTTCACTTTCTTCTGTATATTTAAAACAACAACATAATGCAAGTTAATGTGGATGCAGGGACAGAAGACATCATTCTAACACCAGTATACCTGTGCAGTCCGCCACCATTTAACCCCTCAACCCTCCCTTCCCTCACTCCTTCAATGCTTTCCAAACAGCTGTTCATATAACATATATTTACTCTTTTCCTCATAACTTTTTTGAAACTATTGTTGTTGGAGATACTGAGAGGATATTGGTACCAATCTTCTTAGTACAATGTACCTTAAAAGCAAACTTAAAAAAGGACCTATTTTTGTGGCTGATGTAACACTATTGACTGTTTTGTGTTTTCCTGACCTTAAAATTTGCTCTAACCGTTTGTGTCGTATTTTGGTGGAAAATAATTTCGGTAGCAAATTTTATGATCAACGTTACCTTTGAAATGTATACAGATAAAAGTTAGAAACGGGACATTTACGATGAACTGATGGTGTTCCAGAAGATGGGTGAACGTGTTTGATGTGTTTCATCTTTTGACAACCACTTTGCCATATTTTTTGCAAACTGGATGTCCATCGTCGAGTATAACCCCTCCGTTAGTTTTTGGGATATCCAAAGTAGTCCCACAGTGCTGATTTTAATTTGGGATGGAGATCGGTATCAGCCTAACTGCCGTCTGCCATTTTTCTGTCTCTGCTGCAATGTGTGCGGCAAGTTGACGAGTCATTTAGAGAGGAAAGGAGATGCGCATGTGGAGGTGGGATTCTCTGTCAGTTTGCATTTTCTTTTCAATACCGCCAATACGCAAATGTAGGTATGATAACTGTCAACTGCAATACCGTGGTATACCGTGATAGCGGTATCCGTAACCCTAATCGGCCGATCGTACCATTCGCTGCAGAGCTGTGTCGTCAGCAAACCGTTATTACGGTGATGGAGTCAGATATGGCCACACAGTCATGTGTGTACTGGAAGTGAAGGCCGTGAAACACTAAGCCGATTATCGGCCATCAGTCAATGTCGGGCCAATTGGCTGTTCAGCTTTAGCGAATCAGTGCACGAGAAGAGAAACAGGCGTGAGGAAAACAAAGAAACAAAGTCAAATTGCACACACAGAAGCTCTTGGGTACAGACTACCGCCGCCTGCTGTTATGGAGAGTTAATTCCTCAACCTTAATTAAAGGTTGAGGTGTCGCTGCCCACCCTCACTGCCTGTGGTCTGCCTATCAGGAAGTCTATGCTCCATTTGCACAAGGTGGGGTTAAGTCCAAGGTGTATGAGCTTGGTAATGAGCCTGGTGGGGACTATGGTGTTGAATTAGGGCTGGGCAATTAATAAAATTTCAATTTCAATTATGATTTTGGCTTCCACGGATTATGAAAACAAGACAACCAAGATATAACAATTATTGTTGTTTGACATAGAGGGCTCCAGTCTACCCTTCCCCCAGCTCTTCTACCATCTTCCCCCTTCAACCTTCCAGCCCTGCTGTCCCCACGCCCCCACCGACCCTCTCCAGCAACACCATACCTGCTCTCCCTCCCCCTCCACTAGCTCCCCCGTGCAACAACAACAACAACAACAACAACACGACACCAGCTCTCCATACCAACACTTCAGGACACGTCGCCCAAACTTCTTGGTGGAGCAGGTGAAAGGTGAACTGTGCAGACTACGCCCAGGCAAAGCAGCGGGTCCCGACGGCGTCTGGGGGTGTTTCAGTGGCTGTGGACACTGTACAGGACTACAAATACCTGGGAGTTCACCTGGACAATAAACTGGACTGGGCCAAGAACACCATGGCTGTGTACAAGAAAGATACACAAAGGTCTACTTTCTGCGGAGGCTCCGGTCTTTCAATGTCTGCAGTATCATGCTGCGGATGTTCTACCAGTCTGTGGTAGCCAGTTCCATCTTCTTTACAGTCGTGTGCTGGGGCAGCAGGTTGAAGACAGTCGACACCAACAGACTCAACAAGATCATCAGGAAGGCGGGCTCTGTACTCGGGGTGGAGCTTGATTCGTTGGTGGTGGTGTCAGAGAGGAGGATGCTGTGCAAGCTGCGGAGCATTCTGGACAATGACTCTCACCCTCTCCACCATGTGCTGTCCTCATACAGGAGCACCTTCAGCTACAGACTGATAGCACCAAGATGCACCACAGAACGCCACAGGAAGTCTTTTCTCCCTGTGGCGAGAAGACTTTACAACACGTCCACCTCAGGTCGTGAGATGGACAGAGGAGACACAGTGACCTGAGGTCCTCTCTCTCTCTCTCTCTCTCTCTCGCTCTCTCTCTCTCTCTCTCTCTCTCTCTTCTCTTCATATTCTTCATTCTTCACACTTAGTTTGGTTTGGTCATTTAAATTTTTTATGTTGTTATTTTGCCAAATACTGCACCTTACCCCATCTCATCTCATCTTTAAATGTTTATATATATATATATATATATATATATATATACATATATATATATATATATTTGTATAACATTTACATGTACAACATTTTGCACTATTTGTAAATTGTATAGTCTTATACTGTCTCTTACTGTGTATTGCAACTGTTGCACAACATTTCCCTTGGGATAAATAAAGTTCTATCTTATCTTATCTCTTTGATCTACCCTCTTTATTTTTGCTCTCATAGTGCACCAGATTGATTCATTGAACTTTAAAATGTTCAAAATGTTTTTTCTAAATGCATAATGTTTCCAAAGTCAATAAGTACTGAGTAACGAGTTAAATAATTTTGATGTCAATATTGACAGAACATAATAGTGATTATGATTTTGGCCATAATCGAGTAGCCAAACAACATTCTCACATAGTTCCCCATCCTCTTGTCAGGATTTAGGTTATCACGTTGTCAGTTAATCTGTTGGATCAGTAAGCAAACTGAAGGGTGTCTAGGTAGTGAGGAGCAGATGCGGTCTTTTACAAGCCACTTGAAGCCCTTCATGACCAGAGAGGGGAAACTGGTAACTGGTGTTTACTGGGTAAACGGGGTGCTTTTATATAGTCTTTGCAACCCATTCACATATATTCATACAGAGGGAGAGGCTTCCATACTAGTTGCCACCTGCTCATCAGGAGTGATAAACGTTCACACACACTCACACACTGTTGACTCTACCTCCTGAGCCACAGTCGCCACGAGGTCATTCATGTAGGCTTGATGAGCAATCTTGGGCACGGTGGACTTTTTAAGGCATTTGGCGATAACAGACTGGGTCAACACAGGCCTTGAATAAGCGTCCAGAGATGCCTTCTGGTCCTGCTGCCTTGCGGTTGTATACCCTCCTGAAAGCCTGAGACTGTGTTTGCCCTCCACAGTCTTTTAGCCATCCATAAATGAAGAATAACAGTGTTGTTAAAAATTCGGGATAGCCAGATGTTTGCCTGTAATAAAGTCTCCAGCCACGAGGAATGCTGTGTCCAGATGAGCGGTCTGTGCAGTTTTGACTATGCAGGGTTGTTGAGGTGAAATGGAAGCAGACGTGATGATGACTAAGGTGAATTCCTGTGGTAGATAGAATGGCGTGACATTTGACCATTATGTATTCAAGGTTGGGTGGGCAGGAGATAGCAAGAGTTGCTACGTCCCCACACCAGTTGTTGTTGACCATGAAGCAAACAACACCTCCCTTCAATTTACTGGACTGCTCCATTCTTTCCCTGCCGTGGACAGAGAAGGACACGGTTGGCTGGATAGCATGGTGTCTTTTCCCCGATGTCTCTTTGAATGGAAATCACACTAGGCTGCTACAGAATAACCACACACACCTCTACATCATACGAGTCCATTGTAACGCAGCATTCTCCTGATTAGAGATATCAGATTAGTTAGGCTCATTCATTGTGAATCACAGCCTGCTTTACAATTTTTTTAAAGCGAAAGTGGCATTTTTCCAGAAAATGTATTTGGGTGCAAAAGCTGCTGTCATATCAATTACGATAGTATCTACACTTTAATTACTTTTATGAGATACAATAGAATTACGAAGATTTAGAATTGCAGTAGATTATTGCAACCATCTAAATGGCTTCACCACATTTGAATTATTATTCTAATAACATTTTTTATTGGAGAAGCGTCTCTCCATTTGTTGAGCTGTTGTTGTTATTCACTGTGTTCTACGCCAACATGGCATCCATTTCCACTGCTATGCCAACAACACTCAACTTTACCTCTCCTCCAAGACCATCACACCCACCACCCACTCGACCCTCACTGCCTGTCTTAATGATATTAAAACATGGATGCAACAAAGCTTTCTCCAACTTAACAGCAATAAATCAGAAATGATCATCATCGGTCCAAATTTCCTCACCCGCTCCTCCCAGTCCTTCTCACTCACTATCGACGGCTCCAACGCCGCCCCCTCCACCCAGGTCCGCAACCTCGGAATCATCCTCGACCCCACCCTCTCGTTCCTCCCCCATGTCAACCACATCACCAAAACTTCTTTTTTCTACCTCAGGAACATTTCCCGCCTCCGACCCCCCTTGTCCTTTACCGCTGCTGAAGCTCTCCATGCCCTCATCACTTCCAGACTCGACTACTGCAATAGCATCCTCTACAGCTCACCTAACAATCATAAATACATTTTACTACGTCCAAAACTCTGCTGCCCGCCTGCCCACTTCCACCCATCACCGACACCACATCACCCCGGTCCTCCACAACCTCCACTGGCACTGGAATAGCAGAGGAGCTTGCTCTGCCTGCTTTGTGTTTGTCATTGTGCTTGCACAATTAAAATAGGCTTCTTCATCTTTCTACAGGATAATCATTAATATCTTCTACCTGTGCCAGTGGTTGAAGAAGTATTCATATATTTATTTAAGTAAAAGTAGCAATACTACATTTTTTAAATACTCCACTACAAGTAAAATTCCTGCACTCAAAATCATACTTAAGTAAACATATGTAAGAATTATCAGCTAAATGTACTAAATTTACAGTGCTGTACCATTATAAATATTATTACTGCCTGTATGTGTATGCATTTTACGGGTGTAAATGTTTATGGTTGTGATAATTAAACTTTATATACTGTTGGCTAGCACAGAAATGCATCATATTCTATAAGATCATCATGTTTGTAGCATTGCTGTCCTGTCAGAACCACGTATCTCTAAAAAGTCAACTTTTCATGAGCTCAGAAAAAAGTGCATTTATTGGGGTATCCTTTTATCCTTAGATTTTATAAATCGGATCCATCCCCCTGCTGTATCTGTCTGTGTTCTACTATGTCTACCTACCTTCCTTGACAGGAATCGCTGGCTTCTTCTGTCTCAGACCCAGGAGTATGAAGAAGAGGACCAGCGGGATGAAGATCTCAAAGGCCAGCACCCACTGGAGAGGAAAAGGACAGAATTGACAAGTTTATTTGTGCTGCATTTCCATTGAAACCTGGCCACAGCCAAGTCCAGTTTCAGCGCAGTGATCCCGCTGGAAGGTTGACCTCAGTCATGGTTCTTTACCATGAAAACTTTGACAGATCCCATCTCCCTGCTCATGGATCATACTGTGAAATATGCCCTATATATATATACTGTCACAAATCAATATATCTGGGAGGGAGTGTGAAAAGAAGTCTGCAAACAATAGGATTTTTTTTTTTAAAACAGGATGTGTAGTGCACATCTTATACTGTTTTCAAATGTGTGCCGTTGCTTCCTTAGTATGCATAAAAGAAGCATATAAGACACTCACACAACTAACATTGATTTGAGCATGTTTACAAACTACAGTACCTTCCATCCTAATACACACACCTCCTCACTGGCCTGATCATGAGCTAACATTTTACAAATACCACAAAGTACCAGGTGAATTCAAACATCCTTATTCCTTGTGTAGGGAATATCAGTCAGTAGCTAAGAATTCAATTAGCCAGCGTCCCAACAGGACACACAGTAGACTGCTAAAACGGGAAATTCATAAATCACATTGAGGTTGTATGTGTATGTTGCATTTTACTGGTGTAAATATATAAATCTGTACAGCATTCAGTACGTCCTCTGCTTGGCCTTCGCTTGAGGTCCTGGGTGATGATGGAGCCTAGGAAGTGCAGGGACTCAACATTGTCGACTGAGGAGTCACCCAGGGTGATGTGCGCGAGTGGGGCTGGGCTCTTTCTGAAATGCACAACTATCTCCACTGTCTTTAATTCGTTGAGCTCTAAGTTGTTCTGTCTGCACCAGGTCACCAGATGTTCAATCTACCAACAGAGCCCAATGAGGGTGGTGCCATTCGCAAAATTTGGAAGCATGAGGGACTGATGACTGGAGGTGCAGCTGTTTGTGTACAAGAGAAAGAACAGGAAGAGGTGCTGATGGTCAGGAAGTATGAGATTTGTTTCCCCAGCTTCACAGTAAATCTGTATTCAGGACACTGAGCAGGGAGAGCTTGTCCTGCAGCAGTGCTGAAATGATAGTGTTAATAACACTCAAAGCTGACCTGCGTACACCTGTCCTTATTCATATGATTTCTGAAAATAAAACAAGCCGTCAAAGCTGTCCCAAGGGGATGTGCCTGTTCACACTCAAAGCCTGTGAAGTAATGCGCGGGTCAGGGTTTTATTAATATCCGCACCCACCCGCCCCGTTATGAGAGCCAATCAGCGCCGGCCAAAATATGCGTTAATCAACCACCCGAACATGGCCCTACATGCAAACTGCTATGTTGTCTGAGATGAGCCCCGGCACTCTATTTGTGTGTGTGTGTGTGTGTGTGTGTGTGTGTGTGTTTACTCGCTCTCAGAGAGCACCACCTCTGAGTTCATCTTTTACCGCCCAGAGTTTAAAAATTAATAAAGGTTCACACTGTCTTCTGGCCATCATGGCGCTCTGTACAGATTAAGACCATAGTTCACATGGTTGTGCAAACAAACCCTCTCACAAGATTCAATGTATTCCTGGATTCAACATGTTGTGCGATGGAAAGGCCAAGTGAGGCACTATATCTTCTATCAGAAGTCATGATGACAATGTTTCAGTGTGTGTGTAGGATATGCCAACATATTGCTATATATATATATATATATATATATATACATATACTGCAACACAATATAATAATTGAAAATGATCATGTTCATATTGTTATCATAGCAAAGTGATATGGAAATAAGAATGATGCACTTGATAGAAAACAAACTAGACCTTTTAGTTTATTGTCACAAGTACAAGGCCCTGGCTCTCTCATTAGTAAATACAGAGCATCCATACCATGCCACTAAAGCCCACAACCACCCTCACAGCCCAAACAATAGTAACACATTAACATTGCCTCACAATTCATTGCCTCCGCCAACCAGTCAAGTTGCAGTTTACATCCATTTCTGACCAAAATGTCATCACATCATAATTTTATCATATTAGACATTTGTGTGAAATTGTCATAATTAGCATGTGAATTATTGAGTTACAGCCAAAAATTTATTTTGTGAGGTCACAGTGACCTTGACCTTTGACCACCAAAATATAATCAATGCATCCTTTATTCCAAGTGGACAAATTTGAAGAAATTCCATTTAGGCGTTCCTGAGATATGGGGTTCACAAGAATGGGACAGACAGATGGGTGGTGTGGGATTTGATGCTCCGGTAACATTGTTTCGGATGGAGGCAGGAAGAAAAGTCCATGAGCAGGATATCTGGGGTCATGAATTATTCTTTCTCACACACACACCAGTGACGTCATTCACAATATTTGGAATCACAATGAAGCCAATGTTTGAGACCTACAGAGTCAAAGTGGGAGGGAGGGTGGACAACACACACACACACACAGAAAGAATTTGTAGATATTGATTTACACACAGACACCCCCCTCAACCTCCTGCAGACCACTGCCACATTTAGTCTGACTGCACACTTGGTCTTTCACAGCTCTTTATCAAAGATTACTTCTCAAGAATTGGAAAACGATGAGCATATTTACTTTTCACCAGGAGAATGGAGCGGAAAATAAGGAAAAATGTAAACCTGAAAAAGAAGCAGCGGGGTGTACTCTAGAGTGGATAAATGGAAAATGCCTGCCAGGGGTTTCACATACACAGAGAAAACTGAGCTTTTACAAACTACTTTTTGCTAGACTGTTCAACTCAGCATTTAAAGTTACAATGACTTAATATTCAGTTTAATTTTGGGTTCTTTATTATTCATTTAAGTCAACACTGACACAAAAGCAATACATCACACAGTGTTTATTGACATATACATACAAAACCTATCATGTATCATTTCCATCCCAAAGTAAGTATGTTTATACATTTATCTGGGCAGACCAGTCCTGTACTTGGAAGAAATGTTTTTCAGCTCACCTCTATTAGGCATTGCCTATTGAATAAAGTTAAAATATAGTTCCTAAATTGGGCCAGACAGGAGGCACTTTCTGTGAGGTGGTTTCCTCACTTCATCCATGACCACCAGACACTGATCCTTCCGGCACTGTGGATGCGGCAGCCAGCAACTGTTGCTCTATGTCCTTTTCCTGCTTTTTAGTTAATTATTCTTATTTATTGTTTGTTTTTAGATTTACTTTTGTGTTCAGTCAGATAGTTAGCATTTAGTCCACGATGCTGGTGAAATCCCTGACTCCAACGTGTCTCTGGACGGCTTTCAGACGGTACAGGTGGACAGGAATTACAGGGTGTGGCAAAAGGAAAGGTGGGGGACTTGCCATTCTCGTTAACAACAAATGGTGTAATCCTGGACATATCACAGTTAAAGAACGTATGTGTAGCCCGGACATTGAACTGCTTGCTGTATGTCTACGACCGTACTGTCTACCGAGAGAGTTTTCCCATGTAATCATCCTGGCTGTTTACATTCCGCCCTCATCGCGATATCTGGGGACTTCAACAACGTCACTCTGGCTGCGACACTGGCCACTTTCAAGCAGTTTGTGTCCTGTACAACCAGGGAAAATAAAAAAATAGATCTGCTGTATGGCAATGTTAAGGAGGCATATAGCTCCACAGCCCTCCCTCCATTAGGGAGATCTGATCACAATCTGATCCACTTTCAGCCCCTGTATAAGCCTCTAGTCCAGCCTGTGACCACTAGGACTGTGAGAAGATGGTCACAGGAGACCAATGAGGTTCTGCAGGGCTGCTTTGAAATTACTGACTGGGATGTACTCTGTAATTTACATGGAGAGGACATTGATGATCTCACGGACTGCATAACAGCGTACATCAACTTTTGTGTGGATAATGTTGTCCCAACACAGACTGTACGCTGTTCCCCAACAACAAACCTTGGGTCACCAGAGACATCAAGGTCCTCTTGAATGAGAAGAAGAGCCTTCAGAAATGGGGACAAGGAGGAGTTGAAACGGGTACAGAGGAGGAACTTAAGGAGAGGATCCAGCAGGGCAAAGACAGCTACAGGAGGAAGCTGGAACATAAACTCCAGAAGAAAAACATGAAGGATGTGTGGAGTGGAATGAGGAGCATAACTGGCTACAGTCAGACTGCTAGACAGCCAATGGGAGGGGACCGTGACCAGGCCAATGAGTTGAATCTGTTCTTTAACAGATTTGATGAGAGCGCTCCAGTCTGCCCCTCCCCCAGCTCTTCTACCATCTTCCCCCTTCAACCTTCCAGCCCTGCTGTCCCCCCTCCTCCACCGACCCTCTCCAGCAACACCATACCTGCTCTCCCTCCCCCTCCAACAGCTCCCCCCCGCAACAACAACAATACGACACCAGCTCCCCATACCGACACTTCAGGACACGTCGCTCCGAACTTCTCGGTGGAGCAGGTGAAAGGTGAACTGTGCAGACTACGCCCAGGCAAAGCAGCGGATCCCGACGGCGTACTCAAAACATGTGCTGCTCAGCAGAGTGGAGTCCTCCAGTACATCTTCAACCAGAGCCTGAGTCTGGAGAGGGACCCTGTGCAGTGGAAGACATCCTGCCTGGTACCTGTACCGAAGAAGGCCCTAGTGCCTCCAACGACTACAGACCGGTGGCGCTGACTTCCAACCTGATGAAGTCCCTGGAGAGGCTTCGGCCCCTGGTCAAAACATCCCTGGACCCCCTTCAGTTTGCCTACCAGCCAAATCTAGGGGTAGAAGATGCCATCATCTTCCTGCTTCACCGTGCCTACGCTCACTTGGACAGACCGGGGAGTACTGTGAGAGTCATGTTCTTTGACTTCTCCAGTGCATTCAACACCATCCAGCCTGCCCTGCTGGGGAGTAAGCTGACGGCGATGCAGGTGGACACTCCCCTGGTGTCCTGGATTGTGGATTATTTGACTGGTAGGCCACAGTACGTTAGACTGCAGGGTTCTGTGTCTGACACTGTGGTGAGCAACATGGGAACGGTTCTGTTGCCATTTCTGTTCACTCTGTACACCTCAGACTTCCAATACATCACAGACTCCTGTCACCACGAAGTTCTCTGACGTGTCCGCGATTGTTGGCTGCATCAGCGAAGGAAGGGACGCCGAGTACAGAGGCGTCGTGGACTCCTTCGTTGAGTGGTGTGAGCTAAACCACCTACAGCTCAACACCTGCAAGGTCGTGAGATGGACAGAGGAGACGCAGTGACCTGAGGTCCTCTCTCTCTCTCTCTCTCTCTTCTTCTCTTCATCTTCCTCATCTCTTATTCTTCTCTTCATCTTCATATTCCTCAGTCTTATTTTCTGGTTCATATGTAGCTTACTTCCCTCGTCATACTCAGTTTGTTTTTGTCATTTTTCGAATTATTGTAATTTCTGTAAATTTTGATTCTTTATATTATATTGCTAAATACTGCACCTTACTTTACCTTGTTGAATATTGCACCTGACCCCATCTCAGCTCATCTTATGTTTACTTCTTGTTGGATATATATTTTGTAAAATGTATTGCACTATTTGTACAAAGTTCTATCTTATCTTATCTTACAACATGGTTTTTCAGCCAAATGTTGGGCTTCAACTTCCTGAAGGCAGAGGACTCCATTGGAACGTCTTTGAAGTCCCATTTTATTTAAGTTGGTTTTCACTGGATCCCAAGTGTGAGAAACTAGAAAGACAGGACAGGACATACTTCCACTTTTCTAAATATTATTTGGTTGTTGTGTCTGTAAGTGTCTTATCTGTTGTCATGTTTTGTGTCGACCCCAGGAAGATCAGCTGAAGGTCTGCATCAGCTAATGGGGATCCTAACAGACAGAACAGAATCCTAATCCTGATTCTAAAATTTGTTCTAAAGGATTTCAACAAAATAGTTCAGTCTGATTATCAGGCTATGACTTTAATGTACACAACACTGTACAGTGCAGTGTGGAATGCAGTGTTAAATTTCGCAGGGATTTTTATTTTAGTTTCATATTTCATATATCATGTTTTTATATAAGGACCAGGTCAGGTCAGGCTATCAGATTAGTGCCTATATGAAATGATTCTACCTCTCTACAAACACACTAAAGCACATGTTCACTCTACAGGGACATACCCAGGCCTGTTGGAGGATAGTTTTTACTCATATTCATTGACTGCATCCGTCTCTTAGACAAGATTTACGACCTTAAATATGCAAACAAAACTTTGCATTATCCAAATGTTGTGCACATTTATAGCAGTTGCATATTTGTGTATGTGTGTGTGTGACTGTGTTATAGAAAAAAGCAGAGCAAAAATTACCATCTTGTCTGACTGTTAAATATGTGAAACACACACATGCACACTTTACAGTGAAATGTACAGTGAAAGTGTTATGACCTTCTTTTTTACTTCAACAGTGGCATCTACAATCCCGCAGTAACAACGCTGTCACACACACACACACACACACACACACACACACACACACACACCAGGGAGATTGGCTGTGTCAGTTGGTGTCTTCATGTACTTATTACTACTGATACAGGACACATATAAGGCTTCACTGCCTCTTAAAGAAAGCAACTTTTTTCTGTTAAGTGATGAGAACACAGACAAGGAAATCCAGTAGATAGTGGGCTCTGGTGCTCCATGTTAACATGTTAGCATATCAGGGTTTACGGTAATTACCATATTTTTACCAGTAAAATCTATTGAAGTCTGACATATTTAAATCTCTACGGTCACAAAGACCGGTGAAATAAATCCCTCTAAGCACAATTTGAATTGCATTAAAATAGGTATTAAAAGTCCTCATCTGGGATTTCAGCTAAATCTATCCAGATTGGGCTAAACTGGGATCCTCTTGCTTTTCATTTCAGCACCCATGTTATAAGGTTAGTGCAGCCACACAGCCCTCATGAGTCGCACGGCCGCTCACTTCTTAACCTTCTTCTGTCAAAACTATAAACTAAATTAAATGAAACATTCTAATATTGATGGACATCATCAAAGGCAAGTTAATGTAGAAGGATAGGGCTTGTGGTCACGCACAGGTAATGGTAATGGTAATGGTGTGTGGCGCAGGACTTACAAGAGGTAAAATGATAAGAGCCAGCAATAATGTTAGGCTATTTTTACCAGCCGTGACAGTCTTGGTATTGTTGATTTTGTTAGCTGGTATTGTTTTCACCTTGAGAGTCTGTGTGTGTGTCATCATGGAACAATGTGCTCCTGCAGACACCTACTGTAGCAGGAACTACCACAGAAGACTTGTTGAGTTTTTTGCCAGGTGTTCATATTTCAATCAGGAGAGACTTAGTTCGAAGTGTACGAAAATGTATTGACATGTGCACAAAATGATGAGAAATGTGAATAATCTTTGGCGATTAGACCCCATCGTTATATCATATATTTTAGGATGTGAAGCTGTAAGTAGAATGGGAAACCCCCCAAAACAAGGAAAGGAAAGAATGATACAGGAAGAACAAAGCACTTGATATGTATGAGTTTTACTTCACCAGGCAGCAATGGATTTCTAGTGAGATATGTTATGAGACTTAGACAGAGAAATGCATAGCTGAAAAGACTATTATTATGAATACATACATTATATATTAAAATGAGGCCGTAAATTAGGTCATATTGACAATGATGCGATGAATGAGGTCACAATAGGCCTGATATTACACTTATGTGGAAGCTGAAAATACTAGATGAGTAGAAAAATGTGTGCTAAATACCAGAACAAAATTAGGTCTTAGCACCAAGATACAAATCAAGGTCAGTAGACCAACTTAAATAAAATGGTAAACAGAAGTTAAGGACAGAGGACCAACTGAAAATACCTTGAATGATGGCTGAGATCACAAAGACCATTTGTAATGCATAAGGTCACGTGACCATAGGTGTTAATATATAATATAATAATATAAAGTCAGCGAGTACCAAACTGAAATAAAGGTCATAAGACCAAACAGAAATTAAACTCAGTGAAAACCAACTTAAATAAAATGGTGAACAGAAAATAAGGTCCAACCACTAACTGGAAGACCATGAATGATACATGACATCACGAAGACCATGAATGATGCATGACATCATGAAGACCATTAGAGATACATGAAGTCATGAAGACCATAGGTATGTACACACCTATGTAGTTAGTATGTACAAAATAATTAAGGCCTGCTAGGACCACACTGAAGAAAAGGTCATAAAACCGAACAAAAATTAAGGTCAGTGAAGCCCAAGCTCAAATTAAATGTCCGAAGACCAAACTGAAATACCATGAATGATGCATGAGATGAGGTCACGATGACCATTCTGTGTATGATCGTTCGATAATGCTAAGCTCGGCCATGGCCAGAAATTGTGAATAAATTAAATAGATGTGGCAATGCTATGGTCGGTGATGACGAGAAATGAGAAATTAAAGATAGCAGATGTGGCAAAGCTAATGTCGGCATGACCAGAATTGGTGAAATTTGACACCCATAACACAAACGCCACCACCGATTATATGCATGATTTACCAGGAAATAAGCCTTTAAAGAGCTTAATTTGCAAAAACAGCGATATAAGAGGTGTAGCAGAGGATGAGTAGTGATAGGGTAAATTAAGTAAATGATCGTAGATTTGAATGACCACATATCAGATTACGATGGATATGCAGAATATGTTGAATATGAAGCAATTGCAGAAATCCCTGCATATGCAGTACTTACAGATACAATGAATATGAAGCAATTGGCACGAAACAAAGAATATGTAGCAATAGCAGGAGGCAATAAGCAGAGTAGAATGAATATAAGCAATGGAATGTAGCAATGATAGTAGCAATAATCAGATGACAATGAATATGAGAGGGTTCTTGTACCTCCGTCTCGTTGCGTTCCAGCGGGTTTTCCCTTATGCCTTCTGATCCGTTTCCTGTATTCGTCTTCATCGACCCTGCTTCTGTGACCTGACTACACCTCTGTCTACTCCCTATTGGATTTGCTTGATACGCTGACTGACTACCTGTGTACCGTTCCTGTTTTTGCTGCCAGTAAAGACACTTTTCCTTTACCCAGTTCTGTCTCTGAGGTGTGCATTTTGAGTCCAATTCCCTGTGTGCACAGCGTACCGTTACACAATAGACAGCATTATTGATAAAAACAATGAATTTATACAACTAATCGGCCCACTCTCAGAATACAATAAAATTGAGCAATTAATATAAGGCAGAATACGATGAATATGAGCAATTGCAGAAGCCATGGCTATGTAGTAACTAGCAGATTCTAACAATGTTACCTGAAGGGGACCCGGAGGGTTGGCGCTAGGTTTCCACGCCGCCGCAGTATGAGCAGTACGCAGCAGCTGCCATTACTTGCCACACGTGCACGGATGATGCATGTATGGCAGACCCCGCTTTGTAACAAAGCATGGAAAAGCTTGGGTTACCACACACACGCAGACGGGGCGTGACTTCATTCTCTTCTCAGGTTGACATTACTCCACTAAATCGTAGCAAGTGTTTGTTTGCTTCTATATTAATGCTCTGAATATCATTTTGATGTTACTGCCAATGATCTGATGAATAAATATCACCAGGAGGACGTGAATGAAATGCCAAGGTCAGCTTAGAGTCTGAACCCTTATGAGAACAGTGCACATTGTAGTTACGCCAACTTCCTGTTTCATGGCGAATGTGCAAAGTGGTCGGCATGCCACAGCAAGGGTGTGCGATGAAAACAAAGGATTTCATTCCAACGTTGTAGTGACCCTCAGAACTAGGAAGAATGCTAGACAGAAAGATATGCGTTTGCCCCCCAGAACCCACGGATGGATAAGAATCCGTGAGAAGTCTGTGACAGAGAAATGAGGAGCCTCATCTTGTAAGAAACGTTTTATTTCTTTTTTTTATTGTGTCCTGTATCAATGAAGTAGAATGAGATACCTGTGACTCTAGACATGTGATTGGACTACCCATTTCTCAAGAGGAGCTGGTGAAATGAAGCGGGTGTCAAGTGAAGGCCAGCCCCAGAGCTGGGGAAACAGGTTAATAACCACTGTGCATGTCATGAATGCCAAGCTGACATAAGATTAGCCTCCTTATTGCTTATTCAGTAAATGTAATGAAATAGTGCTTTAAAACATTACGCATTTCTGAATGTTCCTTCAAATTATTGATTATATTGATCACTGAGAGGGTTAATGTCCCAGCCAGTTGAGTTGTCGTAAACATACGAATGCCATGGATGGAGACCTTACATTACAAGGGTACTGTATAGGCAAAGCAAGTCATGACTTTTACGCATGTTGCTGTAATGTTTCACAATAAAAGAGAAGCGCAAGACGGCTTCTACTTAGGTCGTTTAGTAAATGATACATAAAGTGTAGTGTTAAAGGCACGTCATGTGTTCCAAAATAGCTAATTAGAGAATAAAAATAAACATTACTAGATATGAGCATACCTTATGAAGCGGAAGTAATGAGAAACAATGGACATATGCTAGATATGAGCAAATGCCCTATGAACAGAGGGAATTAGAAATAATCTGTCTCTCTGCCTGTTTCAATCAAAGGCCTGATACCCTTGCGGTAAAGGGAAATCAGGACCCGTCACTATTACAGAATTTACGGTAATTTGTTTGTTAAAACGCCTGGGAACTAGTTAAATGTTCAGCCTGACCCAAAAACCATGAGAAAGGTGGTACACAAACATTGAATTAGGATGAGAGGATACTTTAGATGTGACACGCTGAACATTTATAGGTGTGGAGGGATGTTTATCGGTGACTTGACCAGTTCTACTGTCGAGGAGCGATTCAGATGGAGTTATGCGCCAGGAGTTTGCTGAGAAGGAGATGCTGTGATGACCAGGGATGCCCAGGGAGGGTATAAGCTAGATTCGGCGTGGGGAGCGGTGTACCCTATGCTTTTAGGTAGTGCCAAATGGCGTCTTCCATATTTGAAAAAGAGGTAATCCACAACGATATCGCCTGAAATGACAGTTGACGGCAGCAGATTTAAAATTTGACAGCAGCACCACGATTGGCTGTTCAAGAGAGTCGATGGCCATAATGAGCTGATGAGAAGCAGCTGGAGGAGTGAGACAGAGAATTGAGAATGAATGAAGCATAAAGGTAGCCAAGCTTAATTTCTGAGATTTTGTAAGAAAATTTTTTTATTCTCGGCTAATCGTTTTATCTGAGAAAATGCCTATAGCGATGGAAAATATTTTGAACCAAGGAACGGTACCATTTTTCCCGAACGGAAACCCTGTAGAATATATGCCCACAAGCATTATTCAAAAGGAAAGAAAATATATATTTTTTTAATATATGGCCTAAGGATTCATACAGCTTAAAAGTGGGAAATGTCATTTAGTCAACATAGCTGATGTGGTCAGTTTTACTTCTGTATGCCTTCACACGTTCAGCAGGGGAATGAGAGACAAAGTAAAGATTTGTATTGAGACTTGTATGATGCTAATTATGATCAAAAGAGGTGGTTTCCCTCTCATCATGATATTCACTGTCTGACGCTTCATGTTGCAACTAACATCATATTTATGGCAAACTATACTACAATCATGTTTGATAATCCTTCGTGTTTCCTCTTTAGTTTACAAACATCCATGTGACAGCTGAATGGTAAAGCTCTGACGACACATTACAATGACTCAACAAAAAGTGTCTCTGGTGATTTCAACACAAACAAAAGGTGTAATGTGTGCCGTAGATTTTATCTGACCCTGACCACTGTGTGGGTCAGAGAGCATTGATCTCTATGGGTGAGGGAGCAGCATGCGTATAATTCATGGCTTTGTGTTATAGTTGTTAGATAAAGTCTAATCTAAAAATATGAGTATTGTGTTCAGATTTGATGGTGACACATTTGTTTTAGAAGAATTTGACGGCAAAATTCTGAAAACATGACGGTACTTGTTTTTTAACAGTACTCGAGACATGGCATCCCTCTTTAAGTCTGAAATAATGCAGTAAACTCTTCTTCTATGTTTTCCCTGATAATGCTACACTGTGAACAACATATCTGTGTTGAAGTCAGCAGGTAGAGAGCTCGTTAACAGAGGGAGGTTCCATTGACTTATTATATTATTATTATATATATATATATATATATATATATTATATAATCTCTCAGTCCTTACTTTGCATGGCAGCTAGATTCTTGCGATACCACGAGATCATGCGTGAAGCCAGTGACCTATCAGCATCCTGTGAGGAGCTACTGACAGCCACGATGTAATTTAGGTGTGTGTGACGCGACACTGAGAGTTCACAGTGGGGCTCCTAAAGAGATAGCGTAGATGCTGCAATAGCATAAGTCATATGTGAACTGGAGAGTATTTCTTCACTGAGAGAAGAGTGACACTGAAGGCTTTTCGTGATGGAAAATGCTTTGCTTGCTCTTTTGGCTTTTGTAAGAGTTTGATTGGTTCATCCAATCATTGAGGCAGATGTTTTTTGTCTTTGTGGGGTCAGGAACGATGGTGGACTGTTCCTGTCAAAAAAACATCTGCCTGAACGAGCCAGTTGCACTCACCTCCATCATTATGGGGCTTTGAGCTGTTAATCTAAACCTTCATCACCTCCTCCCTCCCTGAATCCCTGGACCCTCCACACCGCCCTCACCCTCCATCGCCCTCACCCTCCACACTGCCCTCTCCCTCCACACCGCCCTCACCCTCCATCACCCTCTCCCTCCACACCGCCCTCACCCTCTACCGCCTTCATCCACACCGCCCTCACCCTCTCCATCCACACCGCCCTCACCCTCCATCACCCTCTCCCTCCACACCGCCCTCACCCTCCATCGCCCTCATCCACACCACCCTCACCCTCCACACCGCCCTCACCCTCCATCACCTTCATCCACACCGCCCTCACCCTCTCCCTCCACACCGCCCTCACCCTCCATCGCCCTCATCCACACCGTCCTCACCCTCCACACCTCACCCTCCACACTGCCCTCCCCCTCCACACCCCCCCCCCCCTCCCCCCCCCTCCACACCGCCCTCTCCCTCCACATCGCCCTCACCCTCTACATCGCCCTCCACACTGCCCACAGTACACACACACAGTATGTGAGAATGCTGTTCACTCACTACAGTTCAACAAACTGTTCTGTCTGTCATCCAGCCTCAGGGACAGTTTTGCCCCACAGGCCATAAGACTGTTGAACTCATAAGTCTTGTGAAGTGTCACTACACATATTATATTATATTTACAGTACATACATCTGTTTATACCAAAGATCCACATATTTATATACTATTAAAGTATACAGCATTTAATTCCACTTAACATGTAGCATTCTATTTTATATTATTCTATGTCCATTTTACATAAACCATTAGGTCTCTTGCACTATTTTATTTATTTTTTTGTCTTAAGTATACTGTGTATTGCATCGTTGCAGGAGCTGGGACTTAACATTTTCATTGCCAACAACTACCCTGTAGCTTTTGTGTATATGACAATAAAGCCTTTGAATCTTGAATAACCTGCCAAGTAGGGTTTGGTATCGTTTGAATTTAAAGATTCCAGTTCCGATTCCGGTTCTGCAGGGGGTCAGAAGAGGTCACGTGAAGAAAATCTTATTTATGAAAACCTTTACACATATTTATATTGCAAATTCATAATTCACTTCATAAGGTTTATGGAACTAATTGCATACAGTTTAATTTGGTTACTGTTTTTAAATAAACTCATTCAACAATAATCTGTTTATTACATTTTCGATTGATTTCCCCCGGTCTCCCCGACTGTAACACTGAAACTACTACTGCCAGGTCCTTTTCAAAGTGCCTTTTCCGAACTGTTTCAATGACGGTTTCTCAGATGGTTCGGTGTAAATAAACCACATGGAGCATCAGGTTATCTCCACTGTTGTAGTACATTTCTTTCAGTAAGTACTCTGCTTTGTAACATATAAATAATGTAATACAATATAATAGTGGGTAATCAATGTATCAATATCTGTTTAGTGTCAAAAGAAGACAGTGTGGCCACAGCCAGGCCTGTAATACATGCTCCAGGATTGTAACATGATTTAAAAAAATGTGACTTGATAAGTCCCAGACTTCATGGAGTCATGGATGAACACGTTTTACTGCGGGCCCCTCAAATGTAAGAAATACATGTCAGCAAGACTGCGTATAGAGAAAACCTTGGAGGACCCCAAAGCTATTTGTGATAGAACGAAGTCTGACCAGAAGGGGTAGGATCACCTAAAACGTGATAGAAAAATGCTGAATAAACTGTTTTCCCACCCATGAGGGCAGGACATGTTGTGGATAAAATGCGAGCACAGCCTGTTTATTGTTAGTGTGTTACTGGTAACATCCTCAGGTTTATCTCTGTCTTTTAAAGAATAAACTTTATTGCATTAAACTTTGTTTCCTTTTGAACTTGTTATACTTTAAATCTGCATACATTCCAATAGCTATTTATTGTACTAAAGTTACGGTGTTGGCTAGGAGGTCCTGACTCTACATCTGGCCCAGAAAGGGACTTCTCTTCTCCGACACCACCCTGACCCTCCTGCTCTCACGGTTACATTTAAGTCTCCTAAGCCTCAGTAAACACATACAGCGAAACAAAAACCTCTTCTGAAATTAGGCCACAGTACTGTCCATATTATAAACCTTTTGAATGGTAAATTCTAAATACCGCACTACAATGGGAAGACTACTGTACAATGTGGAGTGGGGGGGGGGGGGGGGGGGGGGTAAAGTCACTGGTGGGGAGCTTTAAAGCCTACAATGGTTTTTTGAACAATATTTATATAGTTGTTTCAGTTTTGAGTGGGCATTTAATTCACAGATAAGTATGTATCATCTTGGACATGAACAGGATGAGATTCCCGTAAAAGGTTATGTAATGGGCCTCTAGTTAACTATTGGTAACTATCTGTTAACTAGTTAACTATCTGTCAACTATTCAGTAAATAAAAAAAAAAATTAAATTAAAATGTGAATGATGAATTGAATGATGATGTGAACAACTATTAATTACAATCATTGTGAAAGGGTGTTAAACTCATATCAATAACATACCAAACTACATAGTGAGATTCAGAAATGAGACCAAAATTCAAATGGACTGCATTTTATATAGCTTTTCTAGTCTTTGCGACCACTCAAAGCGCTTTTACAACACAAGTCAGCACTCACCCATTCATCCATTCACACACACATTCATACCTTGACATACAAGGTGCCACCTGCTCATCAGGAAATAAACATGATAAACATTCACACACACACACACACACTGTGTGACAAAGCCATTGGGAGCAATTTGGGGTTCAGTATCTGAAGTATCTGAGGTGTGGTTTGGACTTTGCAGCTGCTTTACTTTATTTCCTTTGCTGCTTATAAAATATAATAATGGCCGTGTTTTGAATTGGGCGTGCTTTGTACCGTCTGCAAGGCCGCAGCTCGACCCTTCTCCATATGCCTCCTCACATATGCATCCTCATTTACATGCACAATACAAACACAATAGGGACCCAACCTTAAACACATGGCTCCATAGCCCTACTAGAATTGTTTGAGCTGCAAAAAGAAAACCTATATACCTATACCTATATATAACAAATAATCAAAAATATTCAATACTCAATACTAAATCCATAAAATGTGAAATGTGTTCAGCCAAGGAGCTCATATCTTGGGTCTGTTCATCAGTTTATATTTTGTCCCTGATGCGTGTCCTATCTACGCACAAACTGACAGATAGCTAACAACAGCACAGGTGTAAAGTTAAGATGTTTTGCTGAGTTCTCCTTTTCTCTTCTTTCCTTTCTTTTTTGTAAAACTGAAACAACTACAGAGTTACAATGTTTGGTTACAAACTGTTCTCAAAATACAGCACAAATGAATTTTCATTACTTACAAATAGCCTCCATGCACATGCTACGACAAGAAGCTACATTTAGCTCAGCTTTGCATTTCTTAATCTTAGCAAATTATGTATATTATGTATATGCACAAAACACAGAAAAAGTAACAAAACCTACAAGCAAAGGCTTTCCAATGCACGAACACGAAGAAAAACAGGGAGAAAAGCTTTCTGTCTGACTGCATGGAAAAATGTGAGTCAATAGTCACATGATCTGAACGGAAAACTGAGAAAACACTAAACATTCTCACAGTTGTTACAACAGACCACTAAGTGGTGCCAAAGATTATGAATTCGCAGGTCACAGAATGTGTGCCATAACACTCCTTCAGGTCCTGTCATTCCTATTTCTATTTGCTTCGGCTATGAAGCATTAACAGAAGGTGTTGGCAAGATGCTGCACCTGCCTCCATTGTTGTCTGTGGAGGTCAGATTCCTTGAAGTTGCCTGGAGGGGGAAAGAAAGGGCAGACTTTTTGAGTGAGGAACATGGCTGGCGTCAACAAAAAAAGTGATTCTAGGTCTGTTGAGATAGGAGTAAGAGGCCTTTAATTCAAGACTCCTGTGACGTCTGCCGTCAAGGTAGACAGCACATCATGTGTCAAGCGAGAGGGGCTCTTCTGCTGCAACATGGAATCTAATATGTGTCTGGATACCCCTATCATTTGCTCCCTCTTGGTTTACGGGAATCGCTTAGCAGAATTTCCAGCTCCCCTATAAAGTTGGTGTCACAATCTGAGCAAATCTGCCTGGCAGGTCCTTGCAGGGCAAAACATTTTTTAAAAGGCATTTATGAAGGTGGATGAATCCATGCAGTCAATCAGCTCGATGTGTATAGCACGTCGGCTCAAACAGGTGAAGAGAATGGCCCATTTCTTGCATTGTGCCTGCCCTCCTCGCGTACGTCTTATGACAACAGTCCAAGGACCAAACACGTCCAGACCAACATACGGGAAAGGTGGTTCAGTTCTCGATCGATGGGTAAACTGGCCATCTTCTGCTTAGTTACCTTCCCACGTAGTTTGCTGCATATCACACACTTGTGAAGGATGCTGTTGATACAATAAATGGCCACAACAGGAGACAGACTGTTTCTGAACATGTGTACCTTCTTGCAGTATTAGATGATATCTTTGCTGGTGTAATTTTCCTTGAAGATGGGGTAAGGTGCAATATTCAACAACATGCGGTAAGGTGCAGTATTTGGCAAAATAACAACATAAAAAATTAAAATTACCAAACCAAACTAAGTATGAAGAGGGAAGTAAGCTACATATGAACCTAAGTATAAGGAATGAAGAATATGAAGAGAGGAGAAAGAGAGACAGGACCCCAGGTCACTGTGTCTCCTCTGTCCAGCTCACGACCTGAGGTGGATGTGTTGTAAAGTCTTCTCGCCACAGGGAGAAAAGACTTCCTGTGGCGTTCTGTGGTGAATCTTGGTGGTATCAGTCTGTTGCTGAAGGTGCTCCTGTATGAGGACAGCACATGGTGGAGAGGGTGAGAGTCATTGTCCAGGATGCTCCGCAACTTGCACAGCATCCTCCTCTCTGGAGGTGCAGGATGTCTTCCACTGCACAGGGACCCTCTCCAGACTCAGGCTCAGGTTAAAGATGTACTGGAGGACTCCACTCAGCTGAGCAGCACATGTTTTGAGTACCCTCGGGCAGACGCCATCGGGACCCGCTGCTTTGCCTGGGCGTAGTCTGCACAGTTCACCTTTCACCTGCTCTACCGAGAAGTTCGGGGCGACGTGTCCTGAAGTGTCGGTATGGGGAGCTGGTGTCGTGTTGTTGTTGTTTCAGGGGGGAGCTGGTGGAGGGGGAGGGGCAGCAGGTATGGTGTTGCTGGAGAGGGTCTGTGGAGGAGGGGGGACAGCAGGGCTGGAAGGTTGAAGATGGTAGAAGAGCTGGGGGAGGGGCAGACTGGAGCGCTCTCATCAAACCTGTTAAAGAACAGATTCAACTTGTTGGCCTGGTCACGGTCCCCTCCCATTGTCTGTCTAGCAGTCTGACTGTAGCCAGTTATGCTCCTCATTCCACTCCACACATCCTTCATGTTGTTCTTCTGGAGTTTATGTTCCAACTTCCTCCTGTAGCTGTCTTTACCCTGCTGGATCCTCTCCTTAAGTTCCCTCTGTACCCGTTTCACCTCCTCCCTGTCCCCATTTCTGAAGGCCCTCTTCTTCTCATTCAAGAGGACCTTGATGTCTCTGGTGACCCAAGGTTTGTTGTTGGGAAAACAGCGTACAGTCTGTGTTGGGACAACATTATCCACATAAAAGTTGATGTACGCTGTTATGCAGTCCGTGAGATCATCAATGTCCTCTCCATGTGAATTACAGAGCACATCTCGGCTTCTGGATCTGGTGGAGGAATGCAATGAGCTTTGGCCCTCAGGTGAGCTAGCAACATCACTCATGTTGGTTTCTTTGTTGAGCGGTTACTGCTGGTGTAGGTTTAAGAGGTGAGGAAAGAAACGGAAGTGATGGGAAGTTGTGATGAATAACTGGTGTTGACCTCTGAGGCTGTAGTTATAGCATCATTGTCAAGCTTTTCGTAAAAAGCTGAAACATTTCTAGCCGTTGAGCAATGCTGCTTCAATGGAGTTTCAGATCTGAGTCTATGTATGATGGGCTCTAGTGGTGTTTGATATGGCTCAACCCCTTCAGGAGTTGTTAACTCTAGCTGGGACTAACACAGAATGTAGTCACGAATGCTTTTGGAGACTTCTCATACATCTGAGTTCTTCTATCCACGCTCATTATCTATCTAACTTTCATGCTTTAGAGCTGCTAAAGTTGCTTCCATACGTGCCTCTGTCACTTTTAATTGAGCCTTTTCAATCATAACTTCCGATTCCTTCTTGAAGAATTCAGCTCTGACTCGGGCGGCCTCCAGCTTGGCCTTGGCAGCGGCAGCTATGGTAGCGGATGAGCTTCTTGATGCACTTGTTGAAATGGAGCCTATTGATCTCGTCTCCAATGTGCGCCTTTCTCCGCTGCATCTTCAATCTTACGCATGTCTCTGCTATCATGTGTTGCTTATGCTGTTTAGGCATATGAAGTGTGATGATGATTAAGGATTGCTTGAAATGAAGTTAGCTTTATAGTGTAGTGAGGCTGCTTTTTTACTATTCTGCATGCTTTATTGGTTGGTGTTGCTTCAGTTTTTGATTTATTTAGGCTGTGGTATTTTAAGTTTTCTGCCAGCCTGCTTTGTGTCAGCCTGGTCACATTTATATTTACATGACAGTAAACATTATTTCATTGTGTTTTAGAACATATTCTGATCTGATGCTACTATTAGCAGGACATTGTTTGCAAGTTCCCTTCCAAAACCATTACAAATAAATTGTTGAAAAAATAAAAACTTTTTCTGATCTAACACCACTATGGTTAAGGCTTGTTTAGGTTTAGGCATGAAAACAATGAGGTTAAGTTAAAGAAAGATCAGGGTTTTGATCATAGACTGTATATAAAGGTGAATGACATGACAGCTCCCCAAAAGTGAATCCAAAAACTCTCCATCACCTCCTGGTGGCTGGCTGCAGTATAGGTCATAAATCCTGCACCCTCCATGTGTGCAGATCACACATCAAAAAAATTCAAATGTCAAAACGTGAAGTTTATTTATATATAATAGATTTTTTCCCAAAGATGGTTTCTGTCATTATAGGTAGTTCTTATCATCTGATATATGTTCAAATGATAATTTTTCTGATAAATTCGGTTTTAATTAGTTATTTTATGCAAAAAAAGTGGGGAAACGTCATGATGGACAACTGCTCTAAGTGAAGCAGTTGTGCAAATCTGAGTAGAATTGCACGTAGAGTAGGAATGTCGAGAGGTCAAAATCAATTATCAAGAACCCTTCAGGTCATTCAGCTCAGTATCTCAGGCGAGCATTTTGGATGATTCCACCTGTCACGATTTATATCCAATACCAACATTTGATGCCTTTGCAGGTATTCTTTACAATATGTAGCAAGGTGAAAAGAGTGTAGAGGTCGGGGTGCTGGATAGGCATGTAGTGCGCACCACTTTCACACATTAGACCACAGCTTGCATCCTGTCACAGACCTAGATATGATCCAGGTATTAACCATACCTTAACCACAGTTTATTTGCCATCATCTAACCTAACCTTAACCTTGCTGTTGCCTTGCCATGATATTGCAACAAGTGAGAATTCTTTTAAATGGTGACAGTTTTGCAGAATTCTCCAATATCGTTGCTTTTGTTTGGCAATAGGGTTGGTAGGTATTTACACCATTGCTGGACTAACACAGATTTAGGGACAGTACTCGGTTACAGCAAAGGATTGCACAAAAGGCCCACATATTGTTGGAATCTTTACTGCAATTTATTGTTCGTTAATAGGAGATATATTTGCCGATAAAGATATATGGGTGATAAACTAAAATCAGCTAATAATATCAGCCATGCAGAAGCATCTGTTAGGCTCCTCTTACCATTTGAGACGCTTTTTTTTCAAAAGGAACTAAAAGTTCTATTTACAATTTTGGAGGAGACATCATACATGATTTTAATTTCCCTCCAGCCTACTTTCTGTTGTTTTCTTCTGTTAGGCAGGTGAATCAATGGCTTATTCATTTACACTAACACAAGATGAGTGCCGCTCTCTCCCCTTTTCCACTCATCCCTGGTTTCTTTTTCTTTATCTCATCTGTAGATTTAATCTAAGACTCTCTTTCTGTCTCTGGTGCATTTTCCAGCAGAAAGGAAGGAGCTCTAAATAATTCATAGGCTGTCTGAGCCTCTTTTTCCAGCACCTACAACTGCTGTTGCTGCTGTCTGTCTGCCCTAGCTAAAGTGCAGAGGAACAGAAGACTTTCTGCCATGAGAGCTCTACCAAAAAGGCTATAATCAATAGTACTTTTTGCCGTGTGGATAGCCTACTTGGTGAGTTCGAGTAGAATTGATCTGAGCTGCACACATGTTATAAGAGAAAAAGCCCTCAGCTTGAAATCAAAGTTACATGTAATCCAGCTGGAGCAGCTATTTTAGGTCCAATCAAATTCCTGGCTACACTTTCATGAAAATATGATGTGCTGTGTTTTTTGAGCTGAACAGATGGAGAGTTCTGCCAGAGTTTTTAATTTTATATTCTCTTTATTATTTTGACTCCCCTGATGATACTTACTGCTAATTGTATGGGGTTTTTTAAACAGACAGAGTGGTATTATGATGTCTTCTTAATGAGGAGTTTTATTGAGGGATAGAGATTTGGGTTTCTGTTGATAGTAATCTTTTCTTACTACCTAACATACCTTTCCTTTTTTGTGAATGTGAGCGGGTGCGCTCACACAGGGAAACGACAGAGGGAGAACGAAGACAGAGAGCGTTCTTTGGGAGCGCAAAACAGTTTATTACTCTGTCTCTGTCTCTGTCCCGGTCTCCGTCTCCGTCTCCGTCTCCGCCTCCGCCTCCGTCTCGTCCCGGCTCGTCCTGTCTTGTCCGGCCCGGTCCCGTCGCTCTCCGACATGAACCCAGCCTACTGCAAGACAGAACCAGGTCATCGCCGTGCTTTTATTGTGCGACTGATTACCTGATTCCGTCCAGCTGCCTGGCCTCCAGCTGAGCCACTCCCTTCTCCTCCCCAGCAGCCGACCCAGCCACCACACCCCACTGCCACAGTGAACAACTAAGTACACAACAAGACAAAGCTGATACAGGTAGGGAAGAGCAAAATGAGCAAGCTACCAATATGTCACCATAGACACCCAAACCCAACCATTATTATTTTTCATTATCAGCATATGAATTCTGAAGTTATGGCCAAAAATGTGTTTTGTAATGACTTTGACCTTTGACTACCAAATTCTAATGAGTTCATCCTTTAGTCCAGGTGGACATTTGCAATAAATGTGTGGAAGGTCCTTCTAGGGGTTCTTGAAATATCGCGTTCACAAGATTGGGACGGACGTGAAGTCACAGTGGCCTTGATCTTTGACCTTTAACTACCAAAATCTAATCAGTTCATCCTTGAGTCCAAGTGGACGTTTGTGCCAAACTTGAAGAAACTTCCCTCAAGGCATTCATGAGAATGGTATGGACAGAGAGATGTACAGACAGATGGAGGGACAACCAAAAAACATAATGCATTTGGCACAGAAGGCCAATTCATCTTTTTCACTGCCATGCAATACCTGAAATGGATAACCTAATAGACCTTAAACAATGATAAAAAACTAAAAGTAGAATGGAACTCGGAGAGTGTAGACCTCCGCCAAGGCCTATGGTGCATTCAAATGTTCCTTGGGTGGTCCCATTTCCTAAGTTGGGAAGTCGTTTTTCCGACTTCCGGTTCATGAGCTTTAAGTCTCATGAAGGCTACCTTTGCTTTGAAGGTAGAAGGACACCATGTTATTAAGCCTTCAGTTAGATACTCTGCCGAGCATTGTACTTGGATTGTTTTCCAACAGGATCAGGGCTGGACTGCGATAATAAGGCCATTTACAACAGAAAACATTGTAATTCTTTAGTTGAAATATTTTTTTCAGCTCACTGTTTATGACAGTAACATACATTTTAAGTTGTATTACTACAAACAAAAACTGCTTCAAAAATAATAGTCTGACTGAACTCCTGTTGATTATCATAAAGCTCTGTTAGCTCTGAGTCTACATGACAAAAAAGAGCATACAGGTCTTTATTTTCAATATTATTTGAGGCTTTCCTACATAACATCATTAAGTGTTCATGCCATTTATTTAAATTTTTTTATGAAACATACGTAGAATCAACTCGGGAAATATAGTTGTGTTTGTTTTGTAACACTACCCATGTCCTTCACTCGTGAACATATTTGTTATTTTGCAGCATTTAGCTGCACTTTCCAGCAGGGCTCTTCTCCTTTAATGTGCTCCCTCTCAGCTCCACCTTTTCTCTTTTTTTCTTCACACTGCTCGGTCATGCACACTCCACGCACTGACTGACTGTTGGATTGATGAGTATGAGTGCGAACAGTCACGTGTGATGACCGGCAGTGATTGTACAATCACCTGAAAATACACAAATACAAATACATCAAATAGAAAGTGGACAGCGGAAAAAATGTATTAGGATCTTCGTCTGTACCCAACAAAACTGCATTCAGTGTGTCAGTGCAATTGTTTTTACATAAGTTTGGGCCATCAAAGAGAGTCGCCTGGTGGCCCGTGCTTAAACATATTTGCGTCTATAACTGACTGGTACTGAAAAGTTTCTAAAATTCTATTCATAAGTTACAATATTAAACATAGTGAGTCAACTGGACTACAAAAAAACAAACTTCTAAAATACTTCAGTCAACAACTGTTGAGTTATAGTGACAAGAGCTGAAAGTTAAGCTTGACTTCCAGTAATTCTATTTTTTTCAAGAGTAAGCAGTTTCAAGTCTGATTCCATGCAGTACACTGGCTTATTATTATAGCTGTTGCTGAAATGGTAATGGGAATGTGTTGAGAAAAAAAACCAGGGGCATTGTACTACCAACAGTCTAAATGCTGTCCTCCAAAGACCACACTTCAAGGGACAAAGTCACTACTCAAGCAAAGACATGCTTCATCACTGTGGACGGACTTTTGTGCACTGGACGTTGTTGGATGAGTGTCTCTTTCACCATTACATTATTATAGTTATGCATTGAATATAACATGAAATATACATAAAACATGTCACTGTTGGAACACTGGTACACCTCAGGCCAGTGTCACCATTATGTTGAGGTTCTGGTATGAGCAAGTCTGGTTATAATAAATAAATAAATAGGGGTTGAAAATAATGGGCACTACAATGAAATAGGTGCATTAGCTCAAATACATTAAAATGGCTATCAGAAGGAATTAATAATGATCAAAAATAAGTATTAATTATTATTTTAATATAATTGTTCATTATATTAATTAGTATGACTTAATTTACACTAAGTCCCCTCAATGGGGGCACCAACTTTGAAACAAAGTAAAACGATAGCAATTTAATGTAGTCTCATAAAATATACTAGACAATGAATTAGGAAATCTGGTTAATAATTAAATGAATAACTATAAACAAAATTACCATATCAATAGCTAGAAAAAGTTGAAGTATTTCGGAATTCTTTGATAGGAGAGGTTGGCAATACTCACTCTTGTACAATATTAAACAAACCAGCATGCATATTCCAAAATGCATTTATTAAGCAAGCTATAGGTAAACTGCGCAGTGTTGTCTTTGAGCTGCATGCTCCCAGTAAGCTATGCTTTGTTGTCTTTTAGCTGCAGTCTGCCAGTAAGCTGCGCTTTGTCATTTTGAGTGTTGTTGTTGTTTTTGTTGTTATTTATACTTCTTTGGACACGTGCAAGTAGGCGGGGTTCGAGGGAAAAAAATACTGGGAGAATTCCTGCTTCCTGCTTATGATTCCGATGATCGAAATTAAAAACTAATTTCGATCGATTTTAGATTTGAACCATTGACCCTGAGGGTCAGTGGTTCGATCCCCGGCCTCTGCAGTCAACATGTCGAAGTGTCCTTGGGCAAGATACTGAACCCCAAATTGCTCCCGATGGCCAACAGTGTGTGAGTGTGTGTGAATGTTTACTCCTGCTGACGAGCAGGTGGCTCCTTGTATGGCAGCCTCTGTATGAATGTATGTGAATGGGTGAATGCTGATGTGTTGTTAAGCACTTTGAGTGATCGCTAAGATTAGAAAAGCGTTATATACTGTAAATGCAGTCCATTCACCATATAAGGATTGTATGATTAATCTGTGGTAGATTCAGGCGAGTATAGTTATAATGGCTTATTTTAGCATCATATGCGTTTCAGAACCCATTACGTATGATTGGTATTGGACAGGCTAGACTCACCTGATTTTCTCTGAGCCCACCCACACTGTGATCTCTGCCTATGCTACTGTCACACATAATCCAGAAATTCCAGACCATTAGGAACCATGATAAATAAAAGGTTAAACACTGCATCTAAGGGGCCTCCAGAGGAAGAGCTGCAGTACAGTTACCTCACAGGATTTATAGATAACCTCTCCTGTCTTCAGTGCCAGGTCTCAGTGAAACAGCTGCTAGTCTATTAGACTTCACAGACAGTATTTATAATTCATTTAGCTGTCAGTTAACCTTCTGCTACAGATTTGCACTCTCTCGCTTATCAGGCAGCAGCTTCATCCTTCATCCCCTCCATCTCTAAAAGCTTTCTCACTCTCTTGCTCTCTCTCTCACCCCCTCCCTCCCTCCTTCCCTGTCTTCTCCTTTGCAAATGGTTTCTCACTTTCCTGCTGTGTTTCTTCTTTTTTTTTTTCTCTCTTCATTTTAAATCTCTGTTTCTGAGTTCCTGGCTGCAGTATCCATAGATACCCAGCCAGTAGGTTTTTCCCAGACCACTGTAAGACTATCATTCAAAGACAGACTAAATCTAGGCCAAATGCACTGGTAGCTGCTGCTACTGGAGACTAACTGTTGTGTGCAGCTGAGCAGTGTGTTTGGTTAATGTCTACTGTATAACACTTTTGTTTTGCGTTATGTTACTATATCTATATTTATGCACGAAGCTGTGCTTGAATCACTTCTTTACTTTTCTGAAACCTGCACCAATGAATAGTGTATATACAACCATATATACATATTCTATTTGAAAGCCTGACTACTAGACCACTAGACTAACATGACCCCCTGGGTTAACGTACTTAAACTACTGGGTGTAGTTCATGTTCACATAAACAAACCAAGACCTGTAAACATGAAGTCATATGCAATGACAGGTAACACTGGACAGTTTTGGTGATGTCAACCTGCATCATCAGTGCTACACTGACCCATGGGGGGAAATCACATTATGTCACTGACAGCAAGTCATGCTGCACTTTACTGAGCATTATGTGTTCATTTGTCACAAAGACTACAAGAAGAAAGAACTGATTATGAACATTATCAGTCCAGCCACTAACTGGACCCATATGTCATAAATCAGTATGTTCTGTTCCAATGGCACTGCAATATTAAAGGACAAATTACTATATAGTTGACATACTCACTTTCAATAAGGAGTTGCTTAAATTCCTAAAACACACCACTGTTATAACTCCTAATTACTTTCTGATGTATCAGAGAAAATCCCTGCAATCAGCTACTGACATCACACCATGGAAAAAAAAGATGAATATGTACATAGTGTATGTTGTGAGCTTGGTTTTTATATTTCCTGTTTTATTTTGTAGGTACATTCCCCTTGTGTCATGTCTAGTTTTACTCCCTGTCTTTGTGTTTCCCTCCTGTGATTGTTTGTCCTTCCCTGATTTGATCCTCGCATGTGATCACACTGCACTCTTGTGTCTTTGCTGCCTTCTCCAGCTGTGTCCCGTTCTTGTGATTAGTGTCTGTGTGTATATATACCTGTTTATTCCGTTGCTGGTCGGTTTGTCTTCTATGACTTCGATCCCTCGTGTTCCCTCGTGACATTCCAGTTTGTGGTTTCAGTTTTTGCTTTTTACCTGTTTTTGAGAACAAAGCTCTCTTTTCGTCATCACACTGCTTGTTTTCTGCGTTTGGGTCCTCTTCTTTACCTCACCCGTGACAGTACAAACCCGACCGAAGAATGGACCCAGCAGATCTTTTGAACGATGAACTTTATGTTCTTACCGGCTCACTAATATGTTTTTTGGGAATATTATATAAAGGTATGACAACATTAAAAGGGATACTCCACTTAAAACATGATTCTACCTCTTTTCACACTATGGATAATGTAGGGAAACATGCCTACCTGCCCCATAATGTAGGTTAATTAGTAAATGTAATGTGACTCATTCTCAGAGTTAGTGTCAGAGGTAGTAAAAGCCATGATGTTTCGAGTTGAGTGAACTGTATTGCTTAGCAACCTGGATCTGAGCAATAAACAATATTTTTCACGTTTACTGTTCTCTGAAATAAAAGGTGTAACATACTTTGTGATAACATAACCGTTAACATTTTGACCCACATGAAGACACAGTTTGAAAATATGCAGCGTAGACTGTTAAACCATTACTAAAAAAAACACATGGACCGAAGCAGCGCGCCTGCAGGCAGCTAATCTCGACATTTGCCGTGAGTCGCATATTTTTTTGACATGACTCACTCTGTTCTCAATAAAAATAGACAGTGAAAATGATCTGTTGAGGGCTGTCTGTAGCAGCGCAGCAGCAACATGCTGTCTGTGCGGACGCCACACGCGTACGTGCCGCAGCAGTTCAGGCTGCAGCCGTGCTGCTCGTACGGGCTGTGACTGCTTTAACGGGGTGCTGAACAAAAAGCAAGAGGTTCCGCGACGCACACCTGCTGCTCAGGTAGACGGTGGGCTCCAGGTAGGCTGTAACCAAAGACGGTATAACCTGTGTGGGTTACGTAGGTCATCAAGTGTTGTGGCACCTCCCCGTGTGTGTGCTAAAACCAAAATGTGTTTGTGTTTATAACGGTAACGGAATGCAAAATCCATGTCGTGGCAGAACGTGACACCGGTGACGGTGATGAAACTGCTCACCCCTAATTCATGCTAAATTATTATTTATTATAATATATACAGTATATATATGCCTATATACTTTTGCAAAATTATGATTAAATGCTTTGTATTCACACCACAAACTGCACCAGAGTTCAGTTGGAGGCCATTCAAAACCGTCCTTGTCAGGCAGTACCTGCCAAAGTGTGAATGACAGCTTTCCCACCAGCCTGGACAAACGAACCAAATCAAATAGGCAAATGTACAAAAGTTCATTTGGACTGCACCAAATAGGTTAGGTGTGAGTGTGTAAATACCCATAGCCTCTTTTCAGCAGGCAGCTGTTCTCAGTGAAACATCTCTGATAAAGCCACTGTACACAGCAGACAGACAGTTACAGTTAGAGACTAACTGGTGACGATAGTAGAGCATTTAGCAGCTAAAGAACCATATATGTTTTTTAGGAGTTGGCGGAGACGAAATCAGAGCTAAAAAGGAGAGTGCATATTGGACACTCCTCGGGCTGGACACACACAACTCTAATGAATGCTAAAACATCCAATGCCCTTGCATATCTTTAGTCTACCGCTTCCTCCGGAGGATTTATTTACTGCTTTCCCTTTTCCACAGATGAGGCTTTTTTTTCTTGCAGGTTTTCTAGTGCCAAGAGCCAGTCCTCCACAACTGTTATGTTTCTGTAGTTGCCCCACACTATCCTCATCCAACCAAAGACTGCATTCCTGATGTTTATTGATATGATATTCAAAAGTGGAAAATAAATATTCAAAGTTGACAAAGACACAGGAATGGGCTTCATCGTGCAGCCAAACGCTCTTCTACCTATCTTCCTTTCTCTGTGTTGTACTTATCTACATGATATAGCTCGGTGGCTACAACAGTTCACCAACTAGCTCTGTGAGTAGTAGAGGTGTCATGATTCTCAAAATCCACGATTCACTTTGACTTTTGATTTTAAGGTCACGATTTGATTTGATTTTCGATGGCTGTGCTATTGTTGGAGTCTTGATTCATAAAGATCGACTGATCATTTGTTTTACATTTAAAAAGACTGGCTACATGGTATGATGCTGACATATCCACCATATGTTTTTGGGAATGTACCACACTGAGGCCATTTGGTCAAATTAAAAAATGTAGTAACAAACTGTTAAACACAAAAACAAAAAGAACCACTAGATGGCTGAAGGGGTATTTACAACAGCAGCTGGAGTTTCCTCACCCTCAAAAAAACCCTGAACTGTAGTTCTTCTGTCAACGACACATTCACAGATCACATAACTCACGGTGTTACCACGGTGACGTCAAGGAGACTGCAGGATTCTCCAGTTCTGTTGTTCCTCCATCATCTCCAGCAGAGGCCGTGGTAAGCTACGCTGTGGTGTCTTTGAGCTTTTACTGAAGTCTTTTTTATTTTAAGTATTGTACTTAATCACACTGTTACAACGCAAGAACAAAAGTCACATAAGAAGTCATGATAAACTGTGAGCATGGGATCAAAGAAAGGAATGAAACGAGCAGCTGCAGCAGAGAAGAAGCTGCTGATGTGATTGTTGCCACAGAAGGGCAGAGCTTCATGTTTAGAGCCACTCAGCACATTCTGTAACAGTTACATGGTGTAAATGTAAATGTTCACTGGCCAAGTGTCATGGGGTGCGAGAGGTGCAATCGCACCTGGGCTGGGTCAAGCAGTTTGTGAACAGTAGAAAATATGCACAACAAATAAATAAAATAAAGGAGTATCATTGTACTTCAACATGGGTAAAAAACAAGGCCGCATTTAGTCTACTTTAACGAATCATTGATATAATGTTCCAGCCTGCAAGTAAAACTGAACGCACTCGAAATGTTGCGTGACCATCAGGTGCATGCTGGGTCTAGTTCAAAAGCTCCTGGTGGATCCTCAAGCAGTGGCTCATGTTCACTTAACTTTCAGTGAGGTGTGTGAGGCTTTCTCAACTTCTTGACACTTAATCCCTGTCACAGTAACGGCCGAGCCTCATTCAGCTCAACATGTTTGAAAAGGATTGGAGGAGCGCAGTGGGACAGAGGTTATCATTTGCATTGAGAAGTTGAACAAACATTAATTTTATTACCGATTGCTTGACTTGATATGTTCGTCAACAACCTTTTTTTCCATGACTAAGACGAGATGATAACGAGATGGCACTGACGTCATTCCACACTAACTGTGACTTTATGGAAATGCAATATGGTTCTAGTTTTTGATTTGTTTGTTGTTTTTTGCATGCAATGCTAATAAATAAATTTAATAAAAACTTTATAAAAACCTCTATTCTCGTTGACAAAAAAGACTAGACGAAATATTATAGACTGCTGTTTTTTTTTTTTCCAATGCAGCAATTCCATATCCTGTGCTAAGCTTCCTGGCTGGTGCAGTTAACTTTATATACTCCGGGTAGTGTAATCTATAACAATACATCACATTTTATGTGTTTGTGTTAAAGACATACTTAATGTGATGTAATCATATTTGATCCTTTTATCATACTTTGTGCCAACAATCTGTATCTGCATAGTATCAGTCGGATAAAAGTAGTGGAGTAATTATAATTACCATTTCTTCCTCTAAAATGTAGTGGACTTAGTAAATATAAAACACCTCAAATTTGTACTTAGAGTACAGTACTTGAGTAAATGCACTAAAATTACTTTCAACTAGTGAGCCAGTTTTAATGGCTTTACAGTATATACAGTACATGTTAAATATTATTCAAAGAAATCCTACGCTATATTTTTTACAAGAAAATCCATATATACTTTATGCCAGAGGTCCCCAACCATCGGGTCACGGACCGGTACCGGTCCGTGGACCATTTGGTACCGGGCCGCAAAGAAAGTTGTTTAAAATTAAATGTATTTTATTTTCATTAGTCTTCCGGGTATTTTATTTTTGAAAAATTGCCACTTCCGCCCGCGCCTCACTCCCGCGTACTTGACTCAGTCGCAGTTTTTTACTGTGCACCAGAAGGGTCTCAGAGAGCTAGAAAAAAGAAAATACCAAGAGTCCTACTTCAACTACGGGTTCATCGCAACAGGTGATTCACACGCTCCACACCCGCTCTGCATAATGTGCGGTGACCGGCTAGCTAATGAAGCCATGAAACAATAATATAATAATAATCGTTTAATAGTTATTTAAATTGCATAATATAAGGTGTATTGGTTTCATTTACATTCCTTTTTTTTTTTTTTTAATTACACCCCCCCCGGGCCGCGGAAAAATTGTCCGGCATGAAAATGGTCTGTGACACAAAAAACGTTGGGGACTGCTGCTTTATGCAACTTGGTCATGATGCTACCATAATTTATGCATGAGCTTGTCTCTGTCAGTAGGGACCAACATAAGGGATTGATGCTGTCTCAGCTAAGTGCTGACTACATCATTTGGCTCTAATCATCAATCCTACGGACAGCTTTAGTGAGGCCAAACCAGGACAGCGTGATTATAAATCTAGAGGCAGAAATGACGCAGCTGTTACTAATATTATTAAAGAGGCTTCCCAATGCATCTCTCCTGCCTCTTCAGAGTTTGCTGTGTAAAGGTAGATGGGCTAAAAATAGCTGCACCCCACCCCCACAAACACAAACACAAACCCTACCCACACCAACCCCTCTATCAGGACACCAGCAAAGGCATCAGGCGATGATAAAAATCAGGCTGCCGGAGGATAGATCCAGCCTCAGGTTTTAAAACCAGCACAGACATCACTGAAATAAACCAGCTGACAGGCATTAGGATTTCTGATGGCTTATAACAGAGCTGCTGGATTAAAGGAATTACATATGCATACTCAGATGGCATGATTGTGGAGGTCATCACGTTAGATTATACATCACATCTGGAAGTTGCCATTTGAATGTCTCTCAGCATATTTGCCTGCCTGTTTTTTTCTGAATAACCAACTGACAGTACATTTGAAGGTGATGTGGTATGTGATGAGGCTGTATGTATGACAGCGCTGGAAATGAAGGAAGTCCCCTTTTACGGGGAACAATAAAAATAGCACCGGGTAAACAAAGACACAGACACAGGGATGATTCTGGGACAGCTGAAAAACATATCATTATAAATGAAATGATTACGTTCATGCGTCATGATAAGTATATCATTTGAATTGTTAGGTGATCAAATTAAAAAAATGTCAGGTGACATTGACCTGCACAAGCATGTGTGCTTACACACGCGTGGAAACTATATGAACTCAAAACAAATTAAACTGAGTGTTAAACTATAAAGCTGTTATGGTGTTAAAGTATCGCATAGTGTTGAGATATGAGATACGATGAGGTGTGTTCAGAAGTGTGTGTAAGTACATTTCCATCATCAGAAACAGGTTTGCATTTTATTGATCAAATAGTTAGAAATGAACAAAAAAAAGGTAACTCAACCAAAGATTAAAAGAATAATGAAAACGGATTGAGGCCAAACACCTCGGGGGATTTAAATTTTTTATTCAGATATAAGTGCAGGGACCCACTAACCGGAGTGAGTTGATGAAGTGATGCAAGTTAGCTTGCATAATTTAAATTGTCTGTAATTAAATGATTATGTAGGATGAAAAAACAACCACTCTGGGACTGTCGGAATTAGAATTTGAAACAGGAGCGAGAAACTGAGGAAAAAAAGCTAATTTCAAGCTCTGCATGTAGATGCGTTTAATGAATTCTGGTTTGTTTTCTATTAAAAGAGGAGAAAGTTGGTAGGATGAAGATTGATAACCAACACAGTGAAACTACTGTGTCAACCACTCAAACTTCACTACCAAATAAGTTGAGAGACTTGAAGTCAAATTTCCGGTTCTGTTCTAAAAAAGTCCAAAACCACAATGACATTTTGAATAATGCAAAGAATCCAGTCCATTAACATAACATCACATTTGTTTATACAGGATGTGTAAATTGTTCAAATAAGATATGTTCCAAGCCAATTCTGGATCAGTAACAGGGCTGACGCGTTTCTTTTTAATGGATCCGTATCAGCCATAACAAACCCAATCAAATGCCAACCCTCCCTTCACTGTATACTTTTGTGTTTTCTCCATCTCAGCCTACAAGTGTTGCAAATATGCCAACGCTACAGTGCAGCACGTTGCTGCACAATCGAGGGAAAATAAGAGTGTGTGAATGTGAAAATATTTTGGACACACCGGTATAAGTGACTCTGTGTTCAGACACCCAGATTGGCAAAATACTAACGCTAGCGTTAGCCGCTAACGGTACCTAGCCCTGTAGGGTTCAGGTCTTCCCCAGCTCCACCTTCTCATCCAGATATCTTCACTTCTGGGTCTGAAAAAACAAGCTGGCAACGGCCAAAATGCCAAACTCGAGGCTTCAAAGTGGTAGTGGGTGACGTCACAGTGACGCCACTTCTTATATACAGTCTATGTTCTGGACTCAGTAGTGGTGGTTCAGATGGTTCAACTACGACAGTTTTTCAAGACCTATCAGCAGCACCTTGCAGCAGCACCTTTCAACAGCACCTTGCAGCAGCACCTTGCAGCAGCACCTTTCAGCAGCACCTTTCAGCAGCACCTTTCAACAGCACCTTGCAGCAGCACCTTGCAGCAGCACCTTGCAGCAGCACCAGTCACCACCTGTTACATCGTGTCAAGCAGTTGAAAGGACTGGGAAAATCTTTTGTCAAACTGAATGTGTTGAGTTAGTTACAGGTGTCTGCGAGACAGGTACGGTCTTATGAAAAGACACTATCAAGTTCAAATATGGGAAATGTAGGATCCAGTGTTTCGGGTTTGTCACATCTAAGGAACTACACATCAGGCTGCCTCAGCCTCCAATTTTCACCATTTTTGCTATATCTGCATCTTAAAAGTCCCCAAACTTTATGGAATTGCAAAACTGAAATCAGTGGAGTACACCATAAGTATTTCAAGATGCTTTTATATGACCATTCATTTTGAAAACAATATATAATATTATGCTTTCTGATAATAACCTAAATACTACAGTCATAACTAAAGTCGCAACAACAAAGGGTTGTATAATGTTCCTATTCCCATAAATATTACAGTATATTCATGTGCAGTTTCCAGAATATCTTTAATCCGGTGGTACTTAAAGTGGAGTTTTACAGTAATAGCTTGTTATACATGTTTTGAGGTTAGTCTGGAGAATTCCATATGATAATATCTTATCTTGTAATCCTGAAATTACAACATTAGTGAGGCCATTTGTGCATGTTGTGTATATGATCAAATAAAAACGTGATCAGCTCATGACAACAGCTGAGCATGGAGGCCTTTCTAAATGGACTGTAATAAAGACAGATTGGACTTCATCCACTTACAACAACCTGTTTGACATTATGAGTACATCCAGAGAACACAGCTGCTGATCATCGCCCTCAGACACACTCAGCTCACTGCGCTTATTCTAACGCTCTAACATTGGCACAGACACAGACAGACAAACACACACACACACACAGACAGACAGGTGCTGGCAGAATTAGCCCAAATAACGGCTGCGGGAAATGGAGCAGCGGTCCAGGAGGAATCCACGCCCGAACAAGCAGACACGGCTGCTCTGTCCTTTAATATCATCCACAGACTGTCATGAGAACAAACGTGCTGTCTTACCGGCCCCCTCCTCTTCAGGGAGATGTTCTTCCACAGCAGGAGATGGAGCTGGTGCAGGAATCCCATTTTTCCTCCCTTCTTCTGCTTCACTATGTCATTCAATTTACCCAATTAGCATAACGTTACCGTCGGTGGTCTACGACTGGATCTAAATAACCGGGGAGTTCCTATCCCGTTCCCAGGCATCCCGTCCGAACCTGTAGCAGTGCTGGAATGTGTCGACCTTGGCTAATAATGAATAATATTAAGCTACTCGGTTTATTGACAAATGCTTTTTTTTAGTGACTGGCGTTGAAAGTCGTCGCGTGTCTGTTGTGTTCCGCTTGTCGGTGCAGCACCGGCTAGCTTCTGCTGCGGAATCCGTTCAGTTCAGTAGCGCACTCGTCTGTCTGAGCTGGAAACTGGTGTAAAGCTCAGCACAGTAAGGAAACGCTGCACTTCCGGCCTGGCCTTTAAAAACAAAAGCACTCCTGATTTCCTTGATGCCGTAGAAGTACTTTCTATGAATAAAAGCTGTTATGTCAGTAATCAGAAACCATACAAGTCCCCCTCATGCACCGCTTAGACCCTCCGACTGCAAAAAGGTCTCCATTTATTTTTTACTATAATATTTGTATTTTTCATGTTGTATTATTATTTTTACTTTCTCAATATTAATTACAGTTTTTGCCTTGCTCAATACTAAGATCACTTTTTCAAAACTCTTCACACAGTCATCACAACAGACTACAATATTTATTGCTACTTTTCTTTTTCAATGAGCACATCTTTCAAAATGCACGAACAGTGTTCTCACTCAAGCCCAACCACACATTTGCAGTCAGTTTTGAACAGGTCTATTGATTGAAATATGATAAAGACACATTACAGTAACATGAATCCAACATATTATTAGTAAAACTTTTAAAAACAAAAAAAAACCAACCCATTTAAATTGCACAACATTGATGATAGTCTTAATTGTTAACCATGAATTCTGCAATCATGTGAGTGAGCTAACCTCTGCTTCATCACTGTCCATCACTATCCATAGCGATAAACTAGTGGCTATGTATTATTATTTTAATAATCTAGTATTGTACACAAAATAAAAAGGTATGTTTATACATGGCCGCCCTATACGTTGTTGTAGGTAAATAATGCTTCTCAGTGTTTTAGAAATATGTAGTAGGGCGGGGTCCCTGCTTTGTCTCTTTTTCAAGTGCCACTGAAAGAGACAAAAAAAGATGCAAAGCGACCACAGAGACAACAAACAACTACAATCAGGCGCAAGCAACTGACAACAAAGAGACCCAAAATGAAAACCAACAGACACAAATAGACTACAAAGAGACACAAATGACTACAAAGAGACTTTGTAGAGTTTGTGGATGTTTTATGTCTTTTAAACTGAATGCCTTGCTCCTATTCAGGAGGCGTTGGGGGCCTTTTTCATGTCTGAGCCCAGGGGCCTGTTGTGTCATAATCTGTTCATGGAGTAACACAATGGTGAGCAAGGTTGTAAAAGCTGTCAATGTAATTAAACTTGGCTTCCTCTAGCCAACAAAAACAAGGATTCTACAGAGCCCATGAAGTGCAAAAAGATGACGATAATGGCATAAACTATAATCATATAATAACTGTTCAATCATATTAATCAATTTCAAATAATGAAATCATTTAACAAACCTTTGTTTGAACTCTGTGGCTGGGACCTTGGACTGAGTATTTGTAAAAACCCTGGATAGGCTCCCTGCTCTTGAACTTATATACATTTTGTCAAGTAAGATCTCCAAATAGTCAACGGTCAAATCAACTTTTGATTCATTTATTTAGTTTGATCAAATAAAATTCATCCATAAGTGCCTAAATAACCAGGCTCCTCGGCTGCTCAGTGACCTGGAGAAGCCTCTCTTGGTCTGCGTCTATGGGTTATGTAAGGTGCCCTTTTATTAAACTGTTCAGGGATCAATATGTGTCATGGTGGTGATTTCAGGCAGCAAAGCAAGGACCCAAATGCAGGCAGAAGCAGGGAGACAAGATTAGTGATTTTATCGGTTAGTTGCAAAAACGTACAGGCTGCAGTCCAATAGTCAAAATAAATATGTCCTTTGTCTTGTCCTATCCACTTGTCCTGGACCTTGATGGAAAACGTCATGATGTCAAGGAAAGACGTGAAGGAGAATTCATCAGGACTTAGGAAAAGAGAATGTGACTGCACTTACACCAGAGCAGTGGTTCTCAAACTTTTCCGTGTCAAGGACCCCTAAATTGATACACATTTGGTCACAGACCCCCATTTGATGAAATTTCCCTTCAGGGACCTCGATCTGAAAAGGTTTTGGTTGTGAGATGTGATAAAGACCAGACTTCTAGTTGTCAACTACAGTTGAGGAGAAAAACCACGGAGGAAGTGAAACAATGATCAGAATAGTAACTCTTATGACTCTTACTCACATTGGGCTTACTTTTACAGAGAATTAAATAGTGAAAATAAACTATTACCCACTTTTCTGTGGACCCCCTGGAACTGGATGTAATTGACGTAGGTCTGCCGTGCTCTGCCGCAAGTGTGTGTGTGTGATGGCATTATCTCCTTTTGTTTCATAAAGGATGGTCCAGCACCTATGACAAAGGAGGACTTTTCCTATAGTACATAGTAGAATACTAGAATTTAGAGATTTCGACCAGCTCTTATCATGGCTGCCCCTTAGATACTTCCAGATCATTTCATTCAGTTATGATCCTTCTTAAGCAAAAAAGACTATTGGAATGCAGCCACAGAGTCACAAGGCAGGCAAATGTCAAATGTTGGAAGACAGTCAGAACATTTTAACTTATCAAAAAAGGGGATTGTAAGTACGAGGATAGGGCAGAATCAGCAGGGTTCCATATAACAAACTGGCAAGGAGTAGAAGAACAGAACCTGCCAAAAGAAAAAATAAACGAACAAATAAATAAAGTACTGGATAAAAAAATGTATATGCCATTAAATGTATCACAATATTAATTGCTTTTCCTTTGTATTCATTTTATTTATTTTTTGTTTTGTTTTTTTCATTAACTACTTACTAAATGTAGTAATTTATGTTTGAATTTAATTTTGAATTTATTATACTTTTTTTTTTTAAATGTAGCCTATTTATTCATCAGTAGATTTATTAATGTCTTTATGTATTTATTTGTTTATTCCTGCATTATTTTCCTTTTACATTTCTCCCCTTATATATTTCCACAAACTTATCTATGTCTGTATTCTTTTCTTATACATTTATTTTTACATTTCCTTTTCATTTCTTCATGCATTTCTGCTTGGATGTGAAAATGAGGGGGCTGTGATTCAAAGGCTGTCATGGGCTCACGTTTCGGCCTGTTGGTTGGTCTTCAGAGTGCATTGAGTGCTTATCAACTCCAGTCCTCCTCCGTGTCTTCGTACAGCGGCTGCTGCTGCTCTCCCCGTCAGAGCCTCAGATCTTTGCCACGAGTGTGTAGATCAACCGACTGAAGCTGAACTGCAGTTTGTGCCAGAACTGTTTTTGTGAAGCTCATTTGATTTGACCAAATGCTGTAAATGCTGCATATGGATTTTATTTGCATTGAAATGTTTTTGAGATGATCAAAGAATACACTGAATATTTGTGGAACTTAAATGTTTGTGGCTGCGTCCAATTCTTTTAAAATATAAGGTGCAATATTTTTTATGTTTTTTTTTTAAAGTAATCCACAAGTATTCACATTATATTAAAAATCCAAAGGACTACATTACTATTCAATAATAATTACATTTCAAAGTAGTCTGACCCAACCCTGAATACTGGTAATATCTATCAGGCACAAGGTGCAGGTGTGCTCGTTATAATGTGCAACACCCAACACCACCCAACAACACCCCTCTCCCGAGGCAGACTGTACGAGAGCCTGTGCTGCCCTCTACTGTACATGTGACATCAAGGCCATTGTGTTTGGTTTATATTACCTTTACTTCCTCATTGTTTGCAGTTCCACAAATCCTCACTGGTATTTGAAAAAACATTATTATTTACAAAATCAACCTCATTAAAACCCAGTAAATAGAAATGTGGCAAAAAAACACTTAAATGACATTGTTATAACAGCAAATATAAATAAGGAAATATTGAATGTTTATATAAGATATGGATTGACAGAAATGTTTGTCAGTTTAAAATGATGCCAGAGAAATGGTTCGCTGGCGGTTCAGATTGAAATATTAAAACAGCTATTTTATTGATTGCTACAAAATTGGAGGATGAATCCTACTAACTTTTAGTGCCATCATCAAGAACCAGTAATTTGAAATAAATAATTGAATTACCTGGAAAACTAGTGCATTATATAATGAAGAATCATAATGAATAGTTACCTATATTTAAAAATGTTAATATTTACAACAAAGTAAAAGTTTTTTTTGGTGTACTGCTACACACTATGTATTGGGATATACTAAATATTTTTCTGGCATACTAAATAGCATGGTAGTATAGACATTGGAACAAAGAGACATTCTTGGCGCCAAGGTTGCAGTACGCCGCTGGATTGGCATCGCCACATCCCGTACCACGTCTCTTCTCCCACTGTAGCGCAGACAAGAGGAAATAACCTCAGTGCGGCCCACTTCCCCGTCCCATAGTAAAGGGCGTTGCTACCTTGTGATTGAAAGGTCACTGCCATGGTTCGGGGGTTGTCTGTGTTTTTGTCTTAAAACTTTAACCCTGAAAAAGCCAAGATGGCAACGGCCGTAATCCACAAACAGCTGGGTGACGTCAGGGAGGGTACGTCTACTTCTTTCACAGTTTACGGGTGAAATTAGGATTTAAAGGCAGTTAAAGGTACGTTTCAGGTCAGGGTTATAGAAAGAGGCTCGGAAGATTTATGACAGCACAGCTTGATATGAACTGCAGGGCCTAAAAACAGGTCAAACAGCGTTTAACATGAATACCTGCCTTCCATAAGAATGTTCATCTGACCTTTGGCACATTTTACTGTGTTGTGATGGCCCCTGCCAAACCTACTGGTATACAGGTGTGGTGGACCAGTTTCTGTGTTTTCCTATATGTCCTTGAACATAGGCCTACCAGAGGGAAGCTTGTGTGGCAGCCAACAACTTTCGGAGCACCTGGGCCTCGTAGGCCTGTAGGATAAAAACCCAGCTCGTACTCTCTCACTCATCCCATCTTTGTTTGCTTTTTGTTTTCCTTCAGCATCACAACGCCTTACGTTTCATTATGCTCATACATTCACACTGTGGACTGTCTCCACATTTGTAGTTTTTTCTTTAGTGCCAGGTTATGACAGTACTGATAACTGTCAGTTCAGAAACATACAAAACAAATGAAATTAGAATTGTGAGTTTGAGCATTGCATTAGGGTAAATCAACCGAAAAAGTGTGGGAGTATAGAGAGGGCGCAGGTTCGGCATTAAAAAGCTAAATGTGAAGTGGGAGGCCGAGGGCGAAGCAGCTTGATGAAACGGTTATGATGCGGTTGGTAGCTACAGGAACTCTGTCACCCTGTGCCCCTTTCCACCGCAGAGCTGCAAGAACAGAAAGAGGAAGACCAGCATTAACAGAAATGTTAATGTTTTTGACTGCCAATCGCTGCTTGCTGAGCTCATTCTGCAAACAACAGATGTGTGAGCAGTTTAGTAACAGCTAAATAAATGTTGTGAAACAGGGTGGTACAGTGTGGTGATGGACGAGGGTTTTAAACATGAGAGTAAACACACCCATATGCAATGTACCCACTAATAGGCTGAAGTGAAAATGTATGATATTAATTCATAGTTCAGTTTGTATGAAAAGAACATAAAAACTCACCTATTTGAAATGACTGCATGAGGAATTTTCCAGTTTGTTGCTGCTCCTTTCTTTCTGCTGACACTGATTGTCACACTGTCACACCCTGCCATCACAAAGCTGTTTGTGTGTGACAAGCAAGAGATGAGTCAAAGCTTTGAGGGTGGCAGGATTTCCTTTATATTTAAGGATGTGTTAAGTAGGACAAAGCTCCACGGGCAGCACACAGCCTACATGTTACCAGGTAAGTGCCAACAACTCTACCAAACTAATTTTTATTTCATTCAAATTTCATTTTAATCAAATTAATCATTCAAATTTACTACAGATTTAATTCAATACAGATAGTGTACAGAATGATATTTGTCCTCAGGGTGATGGAAACTGTTAAAAAAATAAGCTCTTACAGGGATTTTTACTGAATTCCTTTTTTCTCTCTTAAAATGCTCTGTTTTGTACCCAGAGTTGGTGTTGTACCCAGCTATCAATGCTTCATCATTAACCCACACAAGTTAACGATTTGAATATTCTTATCAGAAAGTGACTTATTATTTATAAAACATACGGATACATGTTTATTCTTTGCTTTAGTCAGAAATGACTGTTTTAATTATTTGACAATTAGCAAACCTTTAAAATTCCTATTGTTGAGCAGTTACAAGTGTGCAATACTTATGACGAAATCTTAAAAAAGAAGAAAACGCCCAGCAGAAGCAGAACTTAATTTCTTTCTGAAAACGCTGAGAGGACAGAGAGCTGATGTTGTGCCAGTTGTACTCCTTTGAAAAACAACAACAAAACAAACCCAACAACCTTGTCTCAGGAAGTTTCCAAAACTTTTAACATAATAGAGAAAAACCTAATGATAACTATTTGTGTTTGTTACATATCTGATGCAAGATCACTTGTAATTAACCTGCAACAAAATTAGCCAACTGACACAAAGTAATAATAATCGGGGGAGTTAAAATTCAATGTGTTCTGCAGTAGTAGATGTTTTTGTTGTTAACATCCTGCCCTCTGCATGTTCATAAGAACATATGAAAGCATAATAATATCTCTGATCTACCCTTCCTTCCTTTCTAAGAGTTCCATACCAGTGATCTGTGCCCTTTTGACCTGGAATACGCCCGGCAGCCATGACAACATCTGGATCCCAAGCCTTCCTCCTTGTCCTCATCTCCCTCTCATCCCTGCTTTATTACATCTTCTTGGACCAGACTCTCTATCTGCAGAAATATCACCTAGCGGTTCCTCAGAGAAACATCAGCATCCTGCTGTGGCACTGGCCATTTGGCCACTCTTACAGGCTTGACGGAGACAAATGCCTCGAGATGTATAACATCCCTCGCTGTTCCCTTACTGATAACATCTCCGCCTTCTCCACGGCTGATGTGATTGTCTTCCACCACCAGGAGCTGAAAAGAGGTCTGTCCTCACTGCCCCTGAACCTGGATCGCCCGGCCTCCCAGCACTGGGTGTGGCTGTCCATGGAGCCTCCTGTCAACAATGCAAACCTCACACCGCTCACCGGCCTCTTCAACTGGACAATGAGCTACAGACGTGATGCAGACATATCCATCCCTTACGGAAAGACCACGCTCATAGGTGATAAGCTCGGCTTCCAGGCTGCTCCAAATCGCTCGTGCCTTGTCAGCTGGGTGGTCAGCAGATACCGGCCTCACCAGGCCCGGGCTGATGTTTACCAAAGTCTAAAGAAGTACATCCCAATAGAGGTGTACGGTAAGTGGAACAAGAAACCCCTGTCAAACAAGAAGCTGTTGCCCACAATTGCAAAGTGTATATTTTACTTGTCTTTTGAGAACTCTGAGGCAAAGGACTATATCAGTGAGAAGCTCTGGAGGAACGCTTTCCAAGCCGGGGCCATACCAGTTGTTCTCGGCCCCAGCAGGGCAAATTACGAGGCACTGGCTCCCCCTGGTTCCTTTATCCATGTGGCTGATTTCAAGAGCACAGCAGATTTGGCTGCCTACCTGAAGCATGTGGCTGCAGACAGGCAGGCCTATGAGGAGTACTTCCAGTGGCACCTCACTCACAGAATAAAAACCTACACTGACTGGAGAGAAAGGCTGTGTCAAATCTGTGTTCAGTTCCCCAGTTTAGCACCCAACAGAATCTATCAGGACCTGGAGAGCTGGGTTAACAGCTAAGATTTAATCTCTTCATGCTTTCAGGTCATTGAGGCGTTTTTTTAGTTTATTATTGGGACTGCAAATGTTAATGGGTTACCACATGCAAATGTATGTAAATGCAAATACAGGGACAATTTGATGTAAGCTTTCATGTGTCTCAGTCAGCCGTGCAGTTTCAGTAAACAGTGAGGAACTGCACAGCCCAGAAACAAATCTCTAGTGGTTGGTTGTGTTGGCTGTGTGGCGTACGAAAAAGCGGAAGTGTGTAACCATAAATAAGCACGTTCCATTTGTTAAAACCACAGAGGCAAGCTTCATTTTACAACAAGCTACTGATTATTGTAAACATTAAGCCGTATTTTATTACTTCTGACCTGAAATATCTGCTGCTCATCAAAGAGCAACAAGAAAGTTTTCTTTGTTTTCTTTGTTTAGTTGTGCTTCCAACTGGGGAGACAGGCCAGGTGAATAGGGACAAAGAATTCACTAATATACCTACGGGATTAAGACAATTCTTTATAAGTTTTCTGAATTTGTAAATCTAAATGTACCAATGAGGCATTATCTTATTAAATATGTGTAACTTCTGAACATTGGATGAAACCAGGTTTCAAATCTATGTTTCATTTTGTTGACATATTAGTCAAAAGTTTTTACAGAGGGAATTTTGGATATCTCTTGTATCCCTCCATACATCATAAAATATTGTCAACAGCCATAAAAAATAATAAAAAAATGCGGCATATTTTTAGGAATAAAATTTGAATAAAATCAGGCTATTAATGATATATGAACAAACCCATCTGTAAAAACCTTTTCCTGTAGCCAACCCAATTTACAGATGTCCCTGAATGTGTCCCACTCCATGCATTGATTTGTAAACAAACAGTATTGCCTTATATTAAATTCTGTGGCTGACAGGAAGCTAGTGTAGGGATTTAAGAATAAGAGCGTGAAGGAGTTTTTCCAGGTTGGCTTCTGCAATGAAGTCCCTGCATTTGACTATATTTGTAAGACGATGAAGAGCTGGTATTGTAACTGCTTTTATGTGGCTATTTAGACTAAGATCAGAGTCAACTATAATGCCAAGGGGGAAGTGTAATTTATGTACAGATGAGTTATTACATAATGTATGTATTATTACATTTTCATAAAAACAAGTGTAACTCATAAGCAACTGCATTGTGTAATACTAACCGCACTATGTATTCATTTATTACAAAATGTGGGGTAATGTATTACATATTGCGTTCAAACAGTTTACCACAAAATGCAGCAACGTCCATGATGTCCTTTGTTCCACTAAATTCTACAAAAGGAATAGTGCTGTTGGCAGTGTGGTGTAGCTTATGCAAAACGTTTGGGTGAATGTACCCTTTAAAACATCACAGAAATGATTCCAATACCTTTTTAAAAATGTGAATAGTGGTTATTTTTTTCTGATAGAAAAGAAGAAAAAAAAGAGACAAACCATGTTTCACATCAGATTATATAAATATTTATTTCATTCATTTCAGCTCTGGCATATCCACATGCATGGTGGTAAAGAAGTTCTCCGTAGTGTGTAGAACTCAATATATGTAGTCTGAAAACAGTCTGTATCAAAGATAGCTAGTAGTTACTTGCTCGAGAATTTCTTCATGAGACCCATTCATCATCAGAGAGAGAATGACCAAAACAAGACAACCAGCTCCATTTGAGTTTGGCTCAATCAAAGCTATAGAACATGTAGAAAAGGCAAACATGAGAATTGTGTCTTTTCTGGTCCTCCCTTATCCCTCAAACCATAAATTGTCCCTCGTTTTGTTCCGCTCAGTATGTTTGAATAAAACAGTCTTTACAACACAGTTAAAGATCTCCAATGTTAATACTCCCTGGTTTCTGCTGTAGATATTTATTTTTTACATATTGTCGGTATATGTGTGCAGGTCAAATACAGTTAAACAAGCTCTTCCAGTGTGGGAGAGCTAAGAGGCTGAGAGTGGGAGCAGGCTGAAGAGAGCAGCTTTCCTGAGAGACGACAGCAAGAGGCCACAGTTACATCCAGGGTTCCTGCACAGTTTCCTTGTCAAACATCTGTCATGTAATCTGGGGCAATATGACCATCTAAAAAATACAGAAAGGTAGTTGTTCACATCCAATCCTTCAGAGTATTTAGGCCAGGTGAGGATAGCAGCTTCAGGAAAGGTAAAAGCAGAGAATATTCATGAGGGATACGTCAATCCAAGCCATCATGTGGACAACAATGCTGATACCATCATTATAAAATTCAGCATTTCTAATATTAGTTATGTTCATTCTGTCACGACAGGCCACCGACTTGGTATCAGGAAAGACAAACTTAGATAGGTGCATTGTGGGCGGGGTCTACAAAACTATTACATTTCAGTTAAAAACTATAATGACATAATGCACAACAGCAGATATGAGTCAAATATGTTTTCAAAACCTGGACATTACTTATTTTCTGAGACATTTCCTGCCCTTTCTACATGTGTAGGAACCCTGCAAACATAGTCAGCAATAAGGAAACAAACAACAGTTCAAGATTCGACACAGCACTCAGGAATCTAGCGGAGTGAGAGATGAGATCTCTTTCTTGTACACGTTAGCAGCTATTTACAGATCAAAAAACCATGGGGACAAGCCATATTCGTGAAGTACCATATATACACGCTCTGCGTAGCCTAGTTCTACGTAAAGAAGTTTCAAACCCTTTGAAATCATTCAATATGTATAATTAGCAAGTCTGCACAAGGAACTTGTAAGAAGTATAAATGCATAATGATTCTCAGGTTTCGTAAAACAGCGTCATCAATTCATGCATAGAAGAACTAGACTGAGAACACAATGGCTACATAACATACTGATAAAGATAAAGGTGTGTTCATGAAATATTAAAATCACATTTAATAAAAATGGTTAAATAAAACCAAGGCCTGCAGTTGAACTCAATAAATGAAGGAGTATTTACTGAATAATAAACATGGATATTCATGGAGATATATCAATCAATGAACTTATGATATACTTAGCTCAGTGGCATAAGACAACTGTCCGTGTACTGGACTCTGCTCTGCTAATAATAATAGTTTTATATTCGATGTACGTGTGTGCTACCTGTCAGAAGTAGTTCTGAGTTTTTCGATATTGGCTGATTGTAATTTTGTGAACTAAACTAGGAAAAAACAGTTATGAGATAAAAAAAAGAACAGAATGTGGCTGTAGAATGTGGAGGCATTGGTCCCACATTTGGTCCTGCTTTAAACAAGAAACCAGTGCTGTGGCATGACCTTATGTCCATGAATGCCTCATTCTTCATCCTCTTCCTCTTCTAAGAACCTTACACTCTCCATCCTGTCCATTAAAGGGTTGGACTGAGAACAGTAGAGTATATGGAGTATGTGTACGTGTGTTAATTCAACTATTTGTACACACAAATGCTGCATTCAGAGTGTACAGTGTCTCAGAGTCCAGGTTTACTTGTGGAACCTTTGAAGGTAAAGGGTGGAGTCGTCAAACAGGGGGTTCTTCACCTCCATCTCCCCAGTCTAAAGATGGGCAGAGAGAGGAACAGATTCTGGTAACATAGTTCATCATCAGAAAGGAATTGTGTTCGCAGCTAGAGTTATAATTATGTTCAGGCTATATTTGGACATAGGAATGAGATTTTGTGGATCTATAGTACATGTTAAATGTAACTAAGTCAAAGTACACAAACAGATTATAGTAAACAAAATATGCATTTAATTTTTTTTAAAGATTTTAAAAAAGAATTTAAAGATATTACTGGTTTCTAAAGAAGAATTGCACACATCTACAGTGTAACTAGTTTTATGTCATGCAGCCTCAGTGACTTTGGTAAAATTTTCTATGACAATCATGTCTATGATTGTTTAATCTGCTTATACACTGTATAATTATAGTTGTGAGCACTCCTAAATATTCATAATGCTTTATAACAACTGTCATATTACATTATAAAGCCTTTTATAATAACTTATGAGGTCAAAAATCATAATACGTGACTTACTGAAATGTTTTGTGTGTGAGTTTTTGGGAAACATTAGTAAAATGTGTCAAGTAGGTTGAGAATCAGCCTCTGTGCTCTGATCACTACTGAGAGACTCAGTACATACATAAACAAGCTATGTGCAGAATAATGTGCAGCATAATGTGTGATTTATGAAACGTTTATACAACCTGTTTAGCATCAAGAGATAACAATTTATAATCAATGCCATTTCATGATGGATATGGATATGATTGACATGTTAACAATGAACAGTTACAGTTGCAATGGCATGATTGACTTATATACACCAGTATAAATTCACAAGTTTAGAAGGAAGTTATAACCAAGGAAGGGAGAATGTACTTGTTGTGACTAACGGTCACATCCAGAGGAGGACAGAGACTCAAGGTCAACGAGACGAGTGTGTGTGTTGCTGTGTGTTGGAGAAGAGAGGGAGAGGGGAAAGGAGGAGCTGCCAGAGCAGCACAAAGAGTGTGTTTAAAAAGCCCTGAACTAAGAGAAACGGGTCAGAGACGTGAGCTTCATCAGCACAGAGGACTCAGAAGAATATCCAAGTTGAATAATTTACACAACGGAGCACAGAGAAGGATTTACCAGCAGCCAACCAACTTTGGAGAAGTAATTAGAACTTCTGAGTTTTCTATGCTCACTCTGCTAATGGAAAACTGGAACTGACAGAACTCAGACTATGGACGAAGTCTTGTGTCTCTAAAGGACCATCAGTCTGTCCTCTCTCTCTCTCTCCTTCACGCATACTTACTAAAGGGTAGTTACAGTAAGAGCATTTTAATACTTTTATATAAGAATATGTTGTATTGTATTATCAATTGAAGCTGTATGCCTTGCCCAATAAAAATGTATCTTCTAGATTTAAAGTACAAATAGTGGACATTGAGATTTATGACTTCATGAAGGTTTTATAAGGTTTGGTGCATCTAATATCACCAACGGTATCCTAAAAAAGGTTTTCTCTAGCCAAATAAAGTAACATATCCTTGAGGCCTATACCTGGACACTAAATGTACCGAGTGTTTACCAAGAGCACAGATCAGAGAGGAGAGCTGCCGTTGTCAGGCACAGTCGATATTATGAACTGATCTCAGGGCTATTCAATCAGCAGTAGTGATGAAGCAGGACAGACGTCTGGATATAGGTAGTAGAAACTAGGCTGAGTCTCCTCACCGCCAGCTTAAACAGCCCTGAGGATCCATGAAGATCACAATTAATAGGTTGAGGGGCTCGGACCCTTTAAACGGAGAGTTGGTCGATGCGCCTTAGGTCCATCAAGGCGTAATCTACGGGATCTAACAAATGTAAATGTCCATCTTTCAGTTGTTGATCATCAAAAGTTAAATTGGAGATCATTCATTTCTGTTGTGATGCGTTACACAAAGAAATAGATTTTACGTTTTACTTTTCTTTGTGTTGTTTTGGATTTTGCTTTACTTAAAGCAAACAATGACCAGAGTAAGTTTTAATCACATTATAATGCATTATAACAGTGATAATAATGCACTATAAAAAGATTATAATATATTACAACTATGAGAATTATAATACACTCTGATCCCGGGAATGTCAGTGAGTCATTATAAGTGCTTTATAATGTATTATCATTATTGTTACAAAGCATTATGAATATTCACGAGTGCTTAGAAATCTAATTATACAGAGCTATAAGCAGATTATACATGTAAGTATGTTTATAATGCATCATAGACATGGAAAGTGTTACCGTTATTAGTATTTAATTATGTTATTGACAGGTTTAGGGAAGTTAGACGATAAGGGACACAGATGATTACATTTTCTAAAATGCTACAGTATTGTGCTTTACAGTTAAATTTGGGATCAGAGACATTCTACAAACTTGTATGTTTATATTTGTTTTGATGTCTTTACAATTACATCTATTATAATGTCTGTAAAAACCGGTTTGGATCTTCAAAATGGAATAACAAAGTACAGTATATTGGATAAGGTAAAGGGCCTTTTGCTTTCACAGCAGACTTTTTGACTTATAGGAGGAACAGCAGAGAGGTAACTAATAACTAATGATATCTGACTTCCATTTCTACATTTTATGATCTCTTTGGCCACTTGGGGGCAGCAGCATTAGCTGTAAACAGGGCAATTCGCATTAAAGGTTTACCAATCCTTTCATTTAAAGCTGCACTAATGGAGTTTTTTGCCACTTGTGGGAAGCAGAACAATCATGCAACACTACATCTTACATATTATCATCTTCTACAGTTGTTATATGTTAGCAAACAGTTGCCCATTTACCAATTTATACAGAGCAAAAAACAAAATTTTACAAGATGTTACCTCTGCTGCCCTACCACCTGCCCTCTGGACCCTATCCCTTCTCACCGTCTCCAGTCTATCGCTCCTGACCTTCTTCCTTTTCTCACATATCTCATCAACACTTCCTTAACCACTGGTTGCTTCCAAAGACTCTTAAAGAGGCAGCAGTGAACCCTCTCCTAAAGAAACCCACACTCAACCCTTCTGAAGTGAACAACCACCGACGTATCTTTCTTTCCAAAATACTTGAGCATACGGTCTTCAATCAACTCTCGTCTTACCTTCACCAGAACAACCTTCTTGATCCGCACCAATCTGGTTTCAAGGCAGGCCACTCAACTGAGACCTCTCTCCTCACTGTCACTGAGGAACTTCACACTGCTAGAGCAGCCTCCCTCTCCTCTGTTGTCGTCCTTCTGGACCCCTCTGCTGCGTTTGACACAGTAAACTGGGAGTCTCAGGCTCTGCTCTCTCCCTGCTTGAATCCTACCTAAAGGACCGCACTTACAGGGTAACTTGGAGAGGGTCTCTGTCGGACCCTTGTCAACTCACCACTGGGGTTCCTCAGGGCTCCGTCCTGGGTCCCTCCTCTTTTCTCTGTACATCAATTCACTTGGCTCTATCATTCACTCCCACGGCTCCTACCACAGCTACGCAGACGACATTCAACTGATTCTGTCTTTTCCCAGATCAGAAACCAAGGTGGAGGCACGGATCTCGGCTTGTCTGGCTGACATCTCACAGTGAAATGGCCGCACAGCACTTAAAACTCAACCTCGACAAGACCAAACAGCTTTTCCTTCCAGGGAAGGACTCTCCCATCCAAGACCTAACTATCAACATCGACACCTTGGTTGTTTCCCCGACTCGGATTGCAAGGAATCTGGGTGACCACCAGCATCACTGCAACTTTTCCACCAGCATCACTGCAACAGTCCGCTCCTGCAGATACACTCTCTACAACATCAGGAGGATACGCCTCCTTCTGATGCAGAAGGCAACACAGGTTCTGGTCCAGACTCTTGTCATCTCACTCCTTGAGTACTACAGAACCCTCCTGGCTGGACTTCCTACATGTGCCATCCGACCTCTACAGTTCATCCAGAATGCTGCAGTCCGACTGGTCTTCAACCTCCACAAGTTCTCCCACACTACACCTCTCCTCCTCCCGTCACTGGTTACCAGTGGCTGCCCCAATCTGCTTCAAGACTCTAGTGCTGGCCTACCATGCAGTGAATGGATCAGCCCCTTCCTACATCCAGGCCACGGTCAAACCACACACCCCAGCTCGCTCACTTCAATCTGCATCTGCCAATCAGCTCACTACTCCCTCACTGCGAGTGGGACCTAGATCCCCCTCAAATAAAACGTGCCTGCTTGCCATCTTGGCTCCAAAATGGTGGAACGAGAAAACATAAAAAAAAAAAAAAAAATGAATCGCACTAAATCAGTTGGCTTATTTTGAAGCTAATGGTTGAATTTTTATTTAATTGTTTCTTTTTTTTTACACTTACTTTGGTTTGGCCTATTTGAAACTATTGTACTGCACTTAAATGATTTCACCTATTTGAAGCTAATGCACTTGCAAGATTCCAGCTGTTTGGAGTTTGTATCCTCATGATTGTTTGCACTTATTGTAAGTCGCTTTGGATAAAAGCGTCAGCTAAATGAACTGTAATGTACATTTGAACACTTCATGATAACGTTATAATTTATCTTTGCCAAATACAATTTTTTACTGAATAGAGCTTAAAAGTATCACAATGTAAGTCAATGCAACCTCCGTTAACGTTAGGTGTTAGTTTCATTATTTAGCCAGGGTGAGGGCAAGGGTTAGGACTGTGCTGCCCACCGGCCGCTAGCAACTAGCAGCTAACAGCTAACATTTACTAGCGCTCCTGACGATTTCAGCACAGATTTGTTGTTCACAATGTAGCATTATCAGGGAAAAAATAAGGTTGCGTCAAGAGTGAGTTTACTGAATAAAGTAAAATCCTAAAAAGTCCATCTTATTGGTTTCTTATGAAATCGCTGAGTAGAAAGCATTAATGCGGATCCCTGCATTGCATATTTTTTCTGAATATCGGCCGATAAGGATTGGCGGAGGATCAATCAGGGCATCCCTAGTTTATTATAACTTTTTCACAGTAGTGTATTCTGCTGCTGGAAATAAGGTTGTTGAGGGCTTTGATTACAAGCTAATAAATGAGCTAAAAAAAAGAAGCTAAAATGCTCCCTAGAGCTCAGGGGAATTATGAATAAAAATTAATGATATTCAGTTATTTGCCATAATTGTTTCCTGAATTATGGTTAAATGCTTGGATTGTTATGCTGACCTGATGATACACACAGTATAACTTAGTATACACAGTAACACAGTATAAAAGTTGAGATAATAATGCTGAGTTTACTCACAGGTGCCAATCCAGGACATTCATACACTGTGAAATCTCCGTCCTCGTTCTCCTCATCTGTCGATGCTCCTGAGTCAGGAACTTTTGGCTCATCCATGTGTCTGCAGAGGTCACACACACACACACACACACACACACACACACACACACACAGACACACACACACACACACACACACACACACACACACACACACACACAGTCATAAAATATTCAAAAGATAACTCAGATTCGATGAGGCAGAGAGGGAAGGGAGGGACGAGAGACAATGGGCAGGAGACAGACGCACATGCCCTTCTGGGCTTGGAGGGTGACTCACTTCTCCATGGAGAGCATCTGCTGCTTCTGGTGCTGGTAGTGGTACATCTGGGCACTGTGGGCCAGCTTCTTGTCCCCAGGCTGAAACAAACCGAGGGGCAGAGGGGACATGAGAAAGTCAGTGGTATTCATCCACATCCAGTCACACTGCTCAGTTGACCTTCACTTCACAGCTTGTTTCCGTAATACACGTCTTCAAGTTCAAGAAATTGTTTGATAACGTTGTTAAAGGGTAACTTGTTAGCCTGTCGTCCATTAGATGCTACATAATCTGGACCTAAATCTATGTGGTCATCCATTTTATGCTTCTTTGGGTTAACGTTGGACTCCTCCTTAGAGGGTTACTTCGGTATTTTTCAAACCTGATTTTCCCAATTTTTTGTTTTTATGTGACTAATGGAGACAACATTTTTTAGTAATTGGTCCAGTATTGAGGGAGAGCGCTGCAGACGGAAGCTACTAAACAGGCTGCAATGTAAACATTTGCGGCATTTCTGCAAATGTCTTATGTCGATACACTAAAAGAAAATACAGAGAAATAAAACGTTTTTCTTTACCTTTCACTTGATTCGATCTGTTTGTTATTGTGTCATGTCACTTGTTGCCGGAACGGTGGAAACATGAGTGAGAGTTGGAGAGAGAAGTGCCGCTGTCAGAGTTTCTTGTGTTGGAGTACAGAAAATGTAGCTTAGAGATCTAAAAGATTTTCAATGTCATTGGCTGAATATCTAGCTGATTTTCACAATGATTTCAGAATGAGACTTCTTCAATGGAGACTTTGTTGGACACAATAACAAACATACTGGATCGAGCTTTCAACTCTTTTCAATAAATCAATGCAGAGGTGATATTTGTAAGTGTATTTGGGAATTTACTTTTTTTTTTAAGTCTACAGTGGGTTTCCACTGCAGACAGCATTTCATATTTGCTGAAAACGGCTGCCTGTATCTGCTGGTCATCCGTAAAAGCCAAAAACAATGAGGCATAAACCAGGGGTGGACTGGCCATCAGGCATACCGGGAGGCATTTCCCAGTGGGCCGACGTGCCTTTTGGGCCAACAACACAACGGTATTTTTTCTTTTTGGTCTGACCAGCCAATAACACAGGTAGATCGGCCCATTGGTTGTTTCTTTCTTAATTGACACTGGGCTGGCCCAATCACATCTTCAAACCTCTCCCCCTTCTGACTCTTTAAACAGCGCATCTGCAAAAGTGCTGAAACGGAAAAAACTAAACACAAGGGAGGCGTGGAGAAATTGTGGGCCAAAAAAAGACAGGCCCTTCAGGCAGGATGGCGTGCGCGTCTGAGGCTACAGCCCTGAATGTTTATGAATAGCCCCAGACTTTTGAAACCCTTTTAGCAACTTGCTGCTCAGAGTAAACTCAGTCAGCGGCTCCTCTGGCTGCAGCACAGCGGCTCTCCCTCTCCTTTCTTGCTGTGCACACACAGGCAGTAGTGAGTTACTATGGTTACGGGCATTGGTGTCGCCAGGTCATTTTACAGAAATATAAGCCTATGTGAATCTTGATAAAAGGAGAAATGGCATGGCGTACAGGTCCAAGTGGAAAAAAGACCTCAATCTTTTTGTATTTTTGTGAAAGAGGAGGAATGATAAGAAGTTAGCCTATGCGGTACTATTTATATATTATATATATATATATTAGCATTTAGAAAACTACATTGAATGTTATTTTAACACACATGTTTCTTATTTGTAAATCTCAAGAAGTGCTTTACCATATTTTTCCCCACCTGTCCGAGTACTGTGTAAGTGTAAGTTTCTTTTCCTGTAACCCCACAGAGATGTTCTACTCACCAAATTGTCAAAGGCTTGGGCTCTCATCAGTTTATATGCAGGGTAGTCCACCTTCTGAGAAAGACGCACACCTTTCTGCAATCTGTAAAAAAAGTTTTAAAAATAGACACAATGGCAAACAGTTGATCAGAAAACAAGAGGTATAAGGTACTTCATTTCTAATGTTTATTTAATTTTTTTTTAAAGCATTTGGAATTGATTGGCATGCATTGCTGTGTCTTTGTGATAATACCACTGAGAGACGCTAAATTAGTACATTTTAGAACTGTGCACAGTAAAACCTCTGAGCATAGTTCTTCAAATTTTAAGTAAATAAATTATTTCCAAAATATGTTATGAACATGACAAATGATTCACTTATTTCAAGAATAATAACCACCAAATTATTTATTTATGATTTATACCATTGTTCTTGACTTAAATTGGGAATATATTTTAGTTTTTTAGTTTAGTTCCATTACATCTCCTTTATATTGTCTACAGCTACGTCTCTACTGGGCCTCCATAATAGCTGAGAGGGTCTAACAAAAGAGATTGGTTGCATTAATGGGAAATGTAGAATATCTTTATCTCTACTGCTTTGATTTCGAACATTTTCTCACATGTTTCACAACATTACTAATGTGAGGAGTGGGCCTTTCTTTTAGGAGGCTAAAATACGTTTTGCTGCTTCCCCGTCCAAAGCAGTACACTGCTTAGCTGCTGTGCAGTAACTTTGGTCTGTTTCTGCAGACTGGGTAATATACTGAGTATGGAGAAGTTGTACTTAACCTTTTATCTGCACTGTCCCTTTGCTGTTGTAGCGCTGTAAATTTCCCCACTGTGGGACGAATAAAGGTTTTCTGATTCTGATTCTAGTACCTCAACCCCACTTCAAAACATCAGAACTATCCCTTTTCTATCCCTGATCTAGTCCTTTTACATAAAAGGACTAGATTCTGACTGTGGCAGTGGGGTGTGGAGGCTGAGTTGGCTGCTGGGGAGGAGATGGGAGTGGCTCAGCTGGAGGCCAGGCAGCTGGACGGAATCAGGTAATCAGTCGCACAATAAAAGCACGCGGATGACCTGGTTCTGTCTTGCAGTAGGCTGGGTTCATGCCGGAGAGACGGAGACAAGCGGAGACCAGCGGAGACCAGCGGAGACCAGCGGAGACCCGCGGAGACAAGCGGAGGCAAGCGGAGACCAAGTCCCGTCGGCGAGGGAGCCGGAGACAGCGGCAGCAGAGCCGCCTTAAATAAACGATTTATTCTCCCTCTCTTTCAAGTTTCCCTGTCCTCTCCCTGTGTGAGCGAGTGAGGTTCACACTGACCAATAGACATTTTTGACAGCCGACATCAAGAACAAAGTATGCAGCAATTGAAGTAGAGCACAACAATTGGAAGGTTAATAAATTAGAAGATTGACAGCATATTCATTTTTATAATTGATTAATTGCTTTAAGCAAAAATGCAAAGAATTATCTGGGTCCAGAGGCTCAAATGTACATTTTGACTAGTTGCCTTAGTCTGAGATTATCTTTGATTGCAATTTGAAGAAGTCTCTTTGGGATGTGGGGATGTTATAGAAAAAGTAATCGATTTGAAAATATCATTAACTGCAGCCCTAAATGGAAGTTCTCCACAATCTCAAATAATATTCCAACATGTATTTTATAGTCATCTTAATGCCTCAAGTCATAATATTGACAGAAAATAATCAAATCAAATCTACAGTATATTGTCAAATCCGTAATGGGAGAGAGATGACATGTGTAGTGAGAGTCTCATGCAGTGTAGAAAGGCAGGATCTTACCGGACCCAACAGGCACCTGCTGTGATCAAAGCCAGCGAACCCACCACGATGAAGACACTGCTTATGACTGAGAAGAAATACATACACACAGTAAGGGGAAGAGAACGCCGTGCAGATCTGTAGGTGTCAGAGTTAGACATGATCCCTGATTGAAAGCTCTCGAACTGTGTTTAACGAAGAGTGCAGAGCTCAAAGAAGAGCTGCTGAAAATAATAAATAATAAATAGCGTCATTGTGTCGGTTATGACAGTATCGACAGTGAAAGCAGCATTGATAACAGTAATGCACTGAGGCACATCTAATTGACAGAAACATACAAGTTCTGTTCTGTAGTTCCAGAGTAAATTTGAGGTCAGTCCCGAGATATCAGAGCGTGGACTGCTAACATTTTGCAAAGGACAAAGGAGTCTCAGTCTGAAGACCTTCGAATGCCTGTTCCCATCAAGATGGATGTTGTCCAAAAGATTATTTTTTTCCCATTTAACTTTTTCCAGCTAATGTTTATTTCCTTGATTAAGAATGATTCCTGGCTTCTGCCTCGGTATATTACTGGCAAATGAGATCCAGGTACTGCAAAGAAATCCCGCTAACTGGAAGGATTTATGTGGGGAACCTGGGGCCGTATTCATAAATCTTCCAAATACAATGTATTACTCCTAATCACAAAATAAATAAAAAATATCTTAGAATTATGAAGTTTTCTAGGAATTTCTCCTTACAGTTAAGACTAGATCCTGGTAAAGATATACATTATTCACAAAGCATCTTAGCCCTTAAGAGAGCTCCTAAGATGTAAAACTGTTAGAAGTAGAGAGGAAGACTTTCAAGAGGCTTTAGTTTCTTAAGCAGAGGAGGAAATGGTAGAAAGACAAAAAAGGTACTGTAGTAGAAATATTCTCCCATGCCTGCCTCTTGGCTTGGGCTGTAACACCAGGGCTGGATTTTTCTCTTAAACTGTTTTTATGCTTGTCAACTAATTGAGCTAATAGTTAACATTGTTCCTCCGTCCAATTGGGTTTTCTGCTTATTTTTCTTGCTTCCATTGCTGTTTGCCTATTCGATGGTTTATAGATTTATATGCCAATTTACGCCGCTACTGACTGGCCAGCGATCACAGAAATTGATGAAAGCTGAGCTACTTTCGTTAATCAAATAGATTAAGTACTAAAATGACCAGGATGTTGAATAAACTTAAGCAAATAAATATAACAACTATCAGCATGTGAAGAGGCAAGTGCAAGTATGCCTGTGTTATCAACATTTTGTAGGTTACTTTTAAAAGTATGGCTTGTAATTTATTCAACACAGATGTTCCACATTTGATCAGGCCTATCGATTGTACTGTCCATTCTGTGCCAAATCTCATTAGATTTGCATTTTTCTTCTTTTTTTTTTGATCAACCAATCACACCTTTTTTACAAGAATGTGTCATACGTAGCACCAGAGTCAACCCCACCTCCCCACTAAGGTAAAACTTTATATCCCTTCCTTACTCAGAGAAAAGCTAAGACTGCTTGCTAGGAATGTTTCGGCTAAGTTAGTGGCTCTTTGTGAATACAGCCCCTGCGCTTTTATGTCTGTGTGCCTATGCATATACGGATTGCGTGGACTAAAGCAAAAAACCCACCACAAGTCTGATTCAATGCCATTGTTAAGGTGATGTAACGGAATGGAAAAATTGGTAAAGGATATGCTGAAAAACTAAATCAAATGATTCTGGATGAATGTCATTGGGTTTGTCCCCCTGAAAGATACAGTAAGAAAGGTAAAGGCTACTTGTAACATGCATTTTTGTTATAGATGGAGTACATCATTTTATTATAGAGCGAAAAAGACAAAGATAACGTACATGACATGGTTATGCGTGTTGTACTACTTACTCCCTATGTTGTAACAACAGCTGTTGACTTTTCTTTGATACATCTCGAGTCTAATTGTTAGTGCACATGTGTTGTTGTCTCAGCAAACACTGAGACACTGAGTCAGTGTAAATAAGACATCAACATGAGAGCTAAAGTCTACCTGCTGCATTTCACGCAATCAAGACTTAAATATTGTTCTGTTTATCATCTAATATGTCATTATTTTCTCAACAACTTTTTGATCAAGGCATTTAAATGTGTGAAACAGGAATCATCTGGGCACCATTGTCAAGTTGTGGAGTAAAATCATTGGTGAGCTGCAGCCTTGTTTTAGCTGGCGTCATAGAAAATCTAGACCAGCCTGTCTTTCAGGAACCTCCTCCCCTCTGCTCAGAAAAACAGATTTCTGAAAATGAGGTGCAACAGGTTCACGTTTTCCTTTATTCCAAGAGTAAAATGAGAGCATTTTAATGTAATACACGAGAAATTGCCTCTTGGTTCCCTGCACAGCTCAGCACTCCATTAGGTTCTTAGGAATGGAGAAGTGACCAAGATCTGAGTCCAAATCCTGCTCTGTGTGTCGATATGTCTCATAGCCAAATGGATCTGAACGGATCCAAATTCAGTAACAGCTCTGCCTGTCATAATCACTGCGTAAAAAGTGCATGCTATTAGCTGACAATTAGGTTTTGGAATTTGATTGACAAATAGTAAATTGGTTAGAAAATTATGCTCTCGTGTCCGTCTATAACCCAGCTGGCTGCAGAATGATTTATTGTTGGTGCAGTGGGAGAAAATAAGAATCAAAATGATTATTATTATGAATGAGTCTTTTAAGCTTTTAAAGGGATGATTAAGATGCTTTGAAGTGGGGCTGCATGAGGTACTTATGTCAGTGTATTACCTACAGTAGATGACGGCCAGGAGAACCAGTGAAAATATTCTGAATATAGCATATATAGCTGATTTTGATTTATTTTGGTAGACCTTTCTTTTAAGCTAAAATGTGTTTTAGCTTAAAAGAGCCACAGCCGTACACAGCTTAGTTTACGTGCTGCTACTCCTGTCTGTTTCTTCGAAATGGAGGCGTGGCGACACTGACTATGGATGAGAACCTCATACAACCCCACTTCAAAACAGCCGAACTATCTCTTCCAACAGTTTATCATAGGAAATCATTTTCATATTGACGCTGTTTTCGACTGCAGTTGCTTGTTACTAAGTATCTTTAATGTCTTAATATGTTTTATTGTCTTACTGTGTTTAGATGTTATGCTGCAAAAATAATTTCCTCTTGTGGGACAATGAAGATGTGAACTGAACTTTTCAAACTTTACACAACTGAATCATAATGGTAACTTCCTGAACATCGCTGTTGTTCAGATTAGAGCTGCGACGATGGACTAATCAATTAGAAGATCAACATAAAAATAATCACCAACTATTTTGATAATCAATTTATTGTTACAGTAATTTTTGATGCTTTTCTCTGTTTTATATCATGTTAAAGTGACTCTTTGGATTTTGGACATGACACACCCATCACCTTGTGTTTTTAATAAATGTGTTAGCTGTAAATATAATCCTAAAACCAAATCTCACTCACCACAGCACTCAGATCACAATTACAGTCACTTCTTTAAGCCCAAGATGTACAACTCCAAAAGGAAATAAAAAAGACTTACTGATGAAGACATGGTCATTAGAGGGGTAGGGGAGGATGATGGGATGGCTGAGCAGAGCAGGAGTGTGGTTTGTGGTGGTGGTGGGTGGAGCCATGCTGGTGAACGGGACACTGTGGCTCGTGGGCTGCTCTGTGGTAGATGCTCTGTGGGTGGGGTCGGGCTCAGAGACGGGTTTAGAGACGTCTTGGGAGAGTGGAGCTGAGATAAGGAATAAAAAGGTTTGGAGTCATTATGTCAGCAGAGATGTGGTGGTAAATATGAATATGGCTGTAGTCGTGGCCTATCCAGTACCTGGCAGCCTGGACAAAGTTCTCTGTTCACTGATGATGGCAGAGAGGAAGTCGATCTCCTCATCCAGCTCAGGATGAGTGCTCGCCTTACCTGGAGGAACATAACAACACAATCAGTCACTTCCCTCCACTCATTTCGTTTTCCACCGCAGATAGTATTGTAGTACCCCTCATTGTAGGCGCGATTCTCAGCTGATCTCTGAAGTGACGCCGCATGAAACTATAACGATAACTAGAGAAAGACAGATGCTGTTTATTTCAGTAATTAGGCCTACAATTTATTGCTGATAGAAAATATGTTCAAATACCTTTGTACTAATCCACCCTCCTGTGTGGAACAAAGATTTTAACTGGCTCTCAGTATATCTATCGATCATCAAATCACTCTGACAGTGATCCCAACGCTATCGTTTGCCACTGTCGTTGTCGTCGTAGTTGTGGAGTGGACTCCTCCATCCACTTGAGTTAGAACGATTTTTAAAATGATATATAGTTATCGTTCTTGGCGTGCACGGCCCTTTACTCGAGTCATTTAATACAGCACTTCAACAAAGCTGGGAGACTTGCTGAGACCCATCAATCCACAAAATACTTCAAAAACTTTGAAGCATTCAGTGTGAAATAAGAATTTAAAGAATCAATCTATTGTTTCAACAATACACTTTGGAGGAGTCACAAGAGATTTAAAAAAGAATGGTCCAAATCTGAGCAGTAGAGGTCGAGATATCCTGACTTTTATTCCCTAGTATGGGTCAAACCCAAAAAGGCCTCAGTTTCCCATAATGCAACTCAGTAGCATCTTTTCTTATAATGTCCATGCCTGATAAACACCCATGTTTTTCAAAATGCACACCCCCAGTTTGCGACTCTGATGATCATCAGGGTGATTCTCTCAGACTTCTCTCAGACAGAAAGCTTGTGCAGAGCCACAGAGGACAGAATACCAACATCTGTCAAAACGGTAAATAGTATTTATACATAATTGGGACAGAAACCTTTACATGCATAGATCTAATAATAAAATATTCATGCTGCCTGGCTGTGCAAGACCTGCCTGAAGCTATCTGGTGTATTTTATTGCTCCATTTTACCAGGTCACACCTTGAGACCAGACCTGGTGTAGGTTTTGAGGGGGACGTAAGAGACTCACGTGCGTCTGTGGCCCCCATTAAAAACAAAAAAGTAGCAGAAGACTTTTATTTTGAAGAACCGCGAGGATGCAACTCATATAAGCAACAACACCTCCAGTATAATAATAATAATGATTATTATTATAAGAATATTTATTATTATTATAACAATAATAATCATTATAAGAATAATAATTATTATTATAACAATAATAATGATTATAATAATAATAATTATTATAACAATAATAATTATTATTATAACAATGCTAATTATTATTATAACAATACTAATAATTATAATAATAATTATTATTATTATTATTGTTATTAAAATCATTATAATGTGTCATATCTACATAGGGAGCAGCATCATGTTGCACTGCCATGTTTCTACAGTAGCTCAGAATGGACAAACCGAACTCTGGTTCTCTCATGTGGCATGAAAAAAAACTGCTGTCTTGATTGTTTTAATGAGTGAACCATTGCTCATGTCCCCCACACCTCCTGTGAATCTGTGCTGCACTGCAGAGCATCATCACACCTCCTGCTAGTTTATAACACTGATGAGTGGGAGGAAGTCACACAGGCGTGTGTGTGTGTCTTAGAAAAAACAAGAGCATGGAGTGTGTATGTTGGATGGGGCGGTATATTTATGTCAAATAATTTTCATCTATGCATCTTTTTATATTTCACAGTACTATTTGGTGTGAGTGGGCAAATAGATGTGTTGCGTTGTGTGTGTGTTACTGTGTGCAGGTGGATGGCTCTGTGTTCCACTGTCATGCCCGGCTGCTAAAAGCGTGGGTGGGTGAAAACAGGGAGAAAGAGAAAGAAAAAGAAATACAACATAAGAGAAAGGAGGCAGAGGTGGGTGGTGGAGCGGGTCTACCTCAGAATCATGAACAAAGAATGACTACAGCAACAGGGAGGAGAGGGTGGAGGAGGAGGAGATGAGAAGAGGAAGGAAGCCAGGATATCATCTATGTTGCCTCATAGACTGAAAACAACCTCATGCTTTAACTGGTAATGGGTGAAAAAGGTGTTCCCAAATCTCAAATGTTTTTATATGGTTAATGGAATTTAAAGGGTCAGTTCACACAAATGACAAAAAAATGTTTTTTCCCTTAGCACTAGTGTTATCTAGCCAGGCAGATGATGTTGGTCTTATTCGGCAGATTTGAGATATCTGTCTTTGAGATTTCTGCCTCCATCTCCAAACAATGGAGGTGGACAGCAACATCTCTTTCCAGAAACAGCTTCCGTGCTGCTCTGATTTATATATACACATATATCTTCCATTTTCCAATCTTTGTGATCACTCAAAGCGCTTCACATGCCCTTAAATGTGGAGAGAGTGTCTGCCTCCTGAACACACACTGGGAGCTGGTTCCACAGTAGAGGAGCTTGATAGCTGAAGGCTCTGGCTCCCATTGTACTTTTAGAAACTCTAGGAACCACAAGTAACCCTGTACTCTGGGAGCGCAATGCTCTAGTTGGTTTATAAGGTACTATGAGATCTTTAAGATAAACTGGAGCCTGACCATTAATCGCTTTGTAGGTCAAGAGAAGGATTTTGAATTCTATTCTGTATTTTACCGGGAGCCAGTGCAAAGCAGCTAATACAGGAGTAATATGATCTTGTTTCCTAGTTCTTGTCAATACTCGTGCCGCAGCATTTTGAATCAACTGAAGAGGCTTAAGGGATTTTTTGGGACAACCAGATAATAAGGAGTTGCAGTAATCCAGCCTTGAAGTAACAAATGCATGGACTAGTTTTTCTGCATCTTTTTGAGACAGGATGTGCCTTATTTTTGCAAAGTAGATGAAAGAAGGCAGTCCTTAAAATGTGTTTTATGTGGGAGTTAAAAGATATATCCTGATCAAAGATAACGCCGAGATTCCTTACGGTGGTGCTGGAGGCCAAGTTAATGCCATCCAGAGTTACTATGTCATTAGACAATACGTTTTGGAGGCGTTTGGGGCCAAGTACAATAACTTCTGTTTTGTTCAACATCAAAAAGTTGCAGGACATCCAATTTGTTATGTCTTGAAGACATGCTTGAAGTTTAGATAATTGATTGGTTTCATCTGGCTTGATTGATAGATATAATTGGGTATCATGCGCATAACAATGAAAGTTTATGGAGTGGTTCCTTATAATATTGCCTAAAGGAAGCAAATATAAGGTGAATAGAATAGGTCCAAGTACAGAACCTTGTGGGACTCCATGACTGACTTTGGTTTGCATGGAGGATTCATCGTTAACACATACAAATTGAGATCGCTCAGATAAATAGGACTTAAACCAGCTCAGTGCGGTTCCTGCTATGCCAATGAAATGTTCCAGTCTCTGCAGCAGAATGTCATGGTCAACAGTGTCAAAAGCAGCAGTGAGGTCTAACAAGACAAGAACAGAGACAAGTCCTTTGTCCGATACCAGTAGAAAGTAATTGGTAACTTTCACCAGTGCCGTCTCTGTGCTATGATGAACTCTAAATCCAGATTGAAAAACCTCAAATAAAGTATTGTTCTGTAGAAAATCACATAACTGTTTTGCGACTGCTTTCTCAAGAATTTTAGAGAGAAAAGGAAGGTTAGATATCGGTCTATAGTTAGCTAAAACCTCTGGATCAAGACTGGGCTTTTTAAGAAGAGGTTTTATTACAGCTACTTTAAATGATTCTGGTACATAGCCAGATAATAGAGACAGGTTGATCATGTTTAAGAACGAGGAGTTAATTAAGTGTAAAACTTCTTTAAGCAGCTTAGTTGGAATCGGGTCTAAGAGACACGTTGATGCTTTAGACGACGAAATTGTTGAATTTAGTTGGTTAAGATCGATCGTAGAAAAGCAGTCTAGATATATTTCAGGTGTTACAGTTGTTTTTAAGGTTCCTGTTTTAGAAGCTAAATCATTACCAATTGAGGAGAGGAGATTTATTTGATTAATTTGGTCTCTAATATTTAGAATTTTATCGTTAAAGAAGCTCATGAAGTCGTCACTACTGGTAATGAACCAAGTATCGCTGGAATCACTTCCTTAAATTTAGCTACAGCACTATCAGATAAGCATCGAGCATACGATATTTTGCTTAGTGACTTGCAGTCCAGTAGCAGGACTTCAAAAGTTATTAAGAAATGGTCTGATAAGAGAGGATTTTGTGGACAAATTAATAAATGTTCAATTTCAACACCATATGCCAGAACAAGGTCCAGAGTGTGGTTTAAACAATGAGTTGGTTCATGTACATTCTGACTGAACCCAATTGAATCTAATAATGAGATAAATGCAATATTAAGGCTGTTATTATCAACGTCCACATGAATATTAAAGTCACCTACAATAATTACTTTATCTGTTTTAAGGACTAAACTTGATAAAAATTCAGAGAATTCAGATAGAAAATCAGAATACGGACCAGGAGGGCGGTACACTATAACAAATAAGATTGGCTTCATTGTTTTCCATGTTGGGTTTGAAAGTGTAAGAACAAGGCTTTCAAAAGAGTTATAGTTTAGTTTAGGTTTAGGATTGATTAATAGGCTTGAGTCGAATATGGCTGCAACTCCACCACCTCGGCATGTACCTCGAGGAACGTGAGTATTAATATGACGAGGCGGAGTGGATTCATTTAGACTGACATATTCTTCATGTCTCAGCCAGGTTTCAGTGAGACAAAATAAATCAATCTGATTATCTGATATTAATTAATTTACTAATCCAGCTTTAGATGACAAAGACCTGATGTTTAAGAGTC
>CALSCE010009901.1:8511-21670 GCA_943593645.1 Bovichtus variegatus
ATATATATATATATATATATATGTACACATATATATATATATAGAAAAATATAAGAATATATAAGAATATATAAGAAAAACTGTAATCTGTAAATTAAAGCTGCCAGATGAATGTAGTGTAGTAAAAAGTACAATATTTACCTCTGTGATGTAGTGCAATAGAAGTATAAAGTAGCAGAAATTGAAATATTCAAGGAAAGTATAAGTACCTCAGAATTGTACTTCAGTAAAGTACTTGAATAAATATACTTAGACACTTTCCACCGCTACTATTAAAATCTAATAGTGTTGGACACAGAAATATTTGTGAAGCAGGTATGTGTCAATTATGTAATGAATAATTGGAAAATTACAAATTTCTACTTCTTCTGTGGTGTTTAATTAATGCTCTCACATACAGGATGTTCTTTCAAAATAAAGTACAGTTAATATTTGGTAAAAAATAATATACATCATGCACACTTAAAATGATACGTTTATGATTCAAAAATATTCTTACCTTTAACCTGCCAACATTAATGCTTCTTAATTAACATTATAAAACAAATTGTCTCTTTCAGCGTCTTATTATAAGATATAATGTTATATAATTTATATATAATAATTATCTGAACACACAGAAAATTGCAGCATGGTACAGAGTTGAGACCATAATGTACAAATATTAAAGCTCATAAAACACAGACATGACACATAATTTAAAAATAGAAGAAATATATAATATATGTATATATATATATATATATATATATATATATATATAAAGAAATATATATAAATACACACAAATATGAAGTATATGTACAGTACGTTAATCCTGCATGTTGCATAAATAAAGTTTTTCTCTTTTTGGAAACGTCTCAAATATGAACGTTGATATAAAAATAGAATTGTCATGTTTTCCTGTAGTGATCGTTAACGTCTGCTGAACAGCGTCTCTGTGGAGGAAGATCAATATATTTATAAATATAATTAGATTTATATAATTTTATATTTATACACAGAATTATGTTATTATATAAATGTAGTTATATTGATATATACAACTATATTTATAAATATAAATATATGTATGTATATATAAGTATAATTATTTTTATATTCACAATTATATTAATATATAAATAGAATTATATTTATATATACCTATATTGATATATATATTTATAATAGAATTATATTTATATAATTACATTTATATATTTCTATATATAAACATCAGTGATTTTAACTCTAATGTATGGTGTAGTTTAATGATTGATGAGATGCAGGTGTAGTTTAATGATTAATGAGATGCAGGTGTAGTTTAATAATTAATGAGATGCAGGTGTGGTTTAATGATTAATGAGATGTAGGTGTAGTTTGATAATTAATGAGATGTATGTGTAGTTTAATGATTAATGAGATGCAGGTATAGTTTAATGATTAATAAGATGCAGGTGTGGTTTGATAATTAATGAGATGCAGGTGTGGTTTGATAATTAATGAGATGCAGGTGTGGTTTGATAATTAATGAGATGCAGGTGTGGTTGGAGCTGAAAGTGTAGTTCTTTGACCACTTACCTCGTTGGGAGTTGTAGTTCACATTTTCATAGACGGGGTGGAGGAGGTTCTCCTGCTCACAGCGGAGCTTCCTGGCTCTGAGAACGTCACGAACACACTGATGGAGGTACGAATACTGACCCTAAGGGGGTGGAGGAGAAACTACATCACATCAACACTGAGGAGGTGGAGGAGAAACTACGTCAGATTAACACTGAGGAGGTGGAGGAGAAATGATGTCACATTTACATTGAAAGGGTGGAGGAAAAACTATGTCACATTAATACTGAGGAGGTGGAGGAAAAACGACGTCACATTAAGACTGAGGAGGTGGAGAAGAAACTACATCACATTTACACTGAAGGGGTGTAGGAGAAACTACGTCACATTAAGACTGAGAAGGTGGAGGAAAAACTACCTCACATTTACATTGAAGGGGTGGAGGAGGAACTACGTCACATTAACACTGAGGAGGTGGAAGAGAAACTACGTCACATTAAGACTGAGAAGGTGGAGGAAAAACTACCTCACATTTACACTGAAGGGGTGGAGGAGAAACTACATCACATTTAAACTGAAGGGGTGGAGGAGGAACTACGTCACATTAACACTGAGGAGGTGGAAGAGAAACTACGTCACATAATGCCCTACCTCCGTCTGCACCATGTGTGAGCGGTGGAGTCGCAGGTCGAACACGGAGCCGTAGATGTCCAGTGAGTCTTTGGTGTCGAGCTGCTGTAGCACTCGGTCCAGAACTATGAAGGTGCCTGTACGACCCACACCGGCACTGACACACACACCAAACTCCAGTCAAAAAACACTGTATTTAACAAGCAACCAATAATGAAGGGCTTCACACAGGGCACCACCATACCGCCAGCAGGAGTTTGGAGGAGGTGACGGGGGAGTTTGGAGGAGGTGACGGGGGAGTTTGGAGGAGGTGACAGGGGAGTTTGGAGGGAGTGATGGGGGAGTTTGGAGGGAGTGATGGGGGAGTTTGGAGGAGGTGATGTGGGAGTTTGGAGGGGGTGATGGGGGAGTTTGGAGGGAGTGATGTGGGAGTTTGGAGAAGGTGATGTGGGAGTTTGGAGGGGGTGATGGGGGAGTTTGGAAGAGGAACAATCAACCGTATCAAAGAAAAATGTATTTTAATTCAATTCAAACTGAAGTTGGATCAAAGAGTCACCTCAGTGAAAGTGGAAAATAATATTAATATGTAATATTTACGCACAATATGTTCTCTCAGGACATCAGAGTGATGACAATAAGTTTTATTTCTCTCTACACAGCCGGGCGAACATCCACATGTTGTACCTGCCAACGTATAAACTAAAGAGGACAGTAACAGTGGACATACAGAGGACATACAGGGGACTAGGGGACATACAAGGGAGTGTTTACTGAACAGTACACACGATAATAAAGTGTGTGTTGGTGTAGTGTACCTGCAGTGGACTACGCTGGGTCCAGAACCAGGACTTCTGTTGACGTAGTCCCGCACGGTGCGGACGAACTGGATGAGGGACTGCGTGGTTTCTGGGACTCCATGATCCGGCCACACCGTGTAGTGAAAGTGACGGACGAGCCGCGAGAAGCCCAGCTGCTCCTCCTGACGTGCACACAATTATAGATTATTATAGATATATAATATATATATTAGATACTATATCACAGGTCAGCACTTTATCTTTATATTTCACTACTTTATCTTTATATTTCACTACTTTATTTTTATATTTCATTACTTTATCTTTATATTTCAGTACTTTATCTTAATATTTCAGTACTTTATCTTTATATGTCACCACTTTATCATAATATTTCACTACTTTTGACATATATTAATAAATATGTATTATTTTCTAAATATACTACATAGGAAAAAAAATATTTTTAAAAATCTATTTCTCTTTATGTTTCCATAAAGTGAAGTCCCTGGTGTTAAAGTCAGAAAGACGAATAAAGAAAACTTTATTGAGGATGACGTACGCTGCAGATGTTGAACTCTCGGATGGTCCACTCAGGAAGCACAGACTCTGACAGCATCCTGACGACCAGATCTCCGTAATACAGAGGCTCCTGGTCCAGGGGCCAGTAGTGGTCACACTTCACCTGCACACAGGGGGGGGGCTGTAACACTCCGAAGTACACACTCTGTAGTATACGCTCTGTAGTACACGCTCTGTAGTACACGCTCTGTAGTACACGCTCTGTAGTACACACTCACCCGGCCCTTCTCCACACACTGCGTCACCATCACCATGTTGTGCACGTTCTGCTCCCAGATCATCTTCCAGAAATCATCTTTCGTCCCCGGCAGAGGACCCTGCGTGGCCACATACTCCCGCCGGAAGTTATTCCCCTGAAACATACACAGTGCATATAAACATATAAATATACACATACACACAAACATACACAGTATATATAAACATATAAATATACACATACACACAAACACACATACCTACACAGTTGTGGTAAAAGTTTACATACACTTGTAAAGAACGTGTCTGTCATGGCCCTCTTGAGTTTCTACTACTTTTATTTTTCTGTGGTCGTGATTGGAGCAGACTTCTTTGTCACAAAAAACATTCATGTACTTTGGTTCTTTTATGAATTTATTATGAGTCTACTGAAAATGAGACCAAATCTGCAGGGTCAAAAATATACACGCAGCAATGCTAATATTTGGCTACATGTCTCGTGGCCATTTTCACCTCAGTAGGAGCTTTTGGTCAAGATCCACAAGCGTCTGGTTGGATCTTTGATCCTTCACAGAATCGCTACAGTTCAGCTGAATGTGTTGGCTTCCTGACATGGACGTGTTTCTTCAGCACTATTTTTGCCCCTGCAGATTTGGTCACTTTTTCAGTAGACTCATAATAAATTCATAAAAGAACCAAAGTAATGAATGTTTCTTGTGACAAAGAAGTCTGTGCTCCAATCACGACCACAGAAAAATAAAAGTAGTAGAAACTCAAGACAGCCATGTCAGACACGTTCTTTACAAGTGTATGTAAACTTTTACCACAACTGTATATACAGTATATACATATATATGTATATGTATATATATACATATATATTTATACATATATGACATATGACTGAAATGATATAGACTTATATGTTTATGTATATTTCTGTGTATTTATACGTTTATATATATGTATATGTGTATTTATATGTTTATATATATTTATATGTGTATTTATATGTTTATATATATGGATATATGGATGATGGAGCTCCATCACAGATTTAAATGTCATTCAGAAGTGGGTGAAGGAGGAAGTTTTCAGATTACTGCAGTAAAAATACTCTGTTACAAGTAAAAGTCCGACTTAAGTAAAAGTATGTCAGTATGTTGTACTTCAACATGGTCAACATATTTCAGTGATACATCATATCACTGAAATATTTAAATCAAACTACATGAAATGAAAAGCAGTAAATCCTCAAACTTGTGAAGCTGGAACCAGGAAATGATTTTGCTTTAAAAATTAATCAAACTATCAAAATAATTAAATACATTTCTGTGATGAAAGTAATTAGTAATTAAAGCTACTTTTAGTTATTTTTATTTATTAAATACATTTATGCTCTCTGTGGTTTTATTCATTAATGTTCTCTTTTTATCTGTTTTTTGTCTTTTCTATAACTTTAATGAGTTTAATGTCTTGCTTGTTATTGATATGACACACTGCTTGAAACAGGAAGTGAGAGGATCTTACGGGCATGTAGCTGGCATTGATGTAGTCGGAGCAAGGATCGTCGTCCACGTAGGAAAGTTTCACCCGCGTGGAGTCGTCTGAGCACAGAAACACAGCCTCCGTGAACACGTGCTCACGAGGCGGCGCAGGCTTTGCTTTATACCGTAATCCTCCCGTAAACACATAAACGTTCATGTTTCATGCTGGATATAAACATATAAAAGATATAATATATATATCTGTTTCTCACAACTTCTCTGAAAAGGACGTTTCATTTCACATCAACGCTTTTTACACAAGAGAGACAAACGAGAGAAAACCTTTGTAATACAAGTTTTATCACATTTTTCTAAACAGCTTTTCTAAATGTGCATAAAATACATGATTGGAAACACAGCTCGTTGCCCTGGAGAACTTCTTCTTCTTGTTACCGCGAGTGTCTTCTACAGTCTTTTAGTTTATACCATATTTAGTTGTAACTCACAGGGCAGGATGTTGTTGTACCGGTTCTTGCCGCGGTTCTCCGGCAGCAGAGCCGAGTCCAGCGGCTGATTATGACCGACGTCCTTCAGGTCCTGACAGGAAGTAAACGACGACAACAACAACGACAACAACAACAGTGTTTAACAGGAGTCAGCACTCACACACTCTCACGTATGCACTACTGTAAGTCCTCAGGGGTTCCACAGGGTTTAGTTCTGGGCCCTCTATGGTCTACTGTATATATAAACTGCTTGTAAGTGTCATGATCTGGGTTTTTCTGCTTCCTGTTTTATTTTGTAGGAACATTCTCCTTGTGTCATGTCTAGTTGTACTTCCTGTCTTTGTGTTTTCCCTCCTTCTGCGATTGTTTGCCCTGATTTGATGCTGTGTGTGATCACCTGCCACCCTTGTGTCTTTGCCTGCCCTCTCCAGCTGTGTCCCTTTGTCATTAGTGTCTCTGTGTATATATGTATACACCTCTCTGTTTCATTGTTCCATGTCAGTTCGCCTTCAATGTTTCCTACGGCTTCTTTGATTCATGGTGTGGTCGCGCATGCTGTGTATCCTCGTGTTCCCCCGTGTTCCCTCGTGTTCCCCCGTGTTCCCTCGTGTTCCCTTGTGCTTCCTCGTGTTCCCTCGTGCTTCCTCGTGTTCCCTTTTGTTCCCTCGTGCTCCCTCGTGCTTCCTCGTGTTCCCTCATGTTCCCTCGTGTTCCCTCGTGTTCCCTCGTGTTCCCTCGTGCTTCCTCGTCTCTTCCCGGTTTGTGTTTTTTTTGTACATTTGTTACTTTAGCTTTGTTTTAATAAAGCTCTCTTCTCACTAAGCCTGCTTCTGTGTTTGGGTCCTTCCCTTTACCCCCTCCGTGATGGTTCTATGCTGACGACACTGATTCCCTGCTTTACAGTCTCTCCTGTCGAGGTCGACGACTGTCTTCAGTTTGCATATGTATGATGTTATTTGCCACACAGTGAATGTGATGGATTCTCACAACTGTGATTTTGATGCATTTGTATAATTTGTGCAGTAAACCATGGAAACGGCCCAAACATGAAAAAATGTCTCAATCTGATACTACACACTGTACACACTGTACTACACACTGTACACCAAACTGTACTACACACTGTACAACACGCTGATTCGAGCAGCTGATGTACTGAATGATGATTTATGTATTAACAGACACAATAATCGAATAATTAAAAAGTCGAAAAACACACACACACACACACAAACAAACACACACACACACGCACACACATACACATACACACACACACACACACAAACACAAACACACACACACACACACACCTCGTACTCCTCTGACAGCAGGTAGTTGGAGTCGGCCTGCAGTTTGTTGTAGTGACTCTCAAAGTTCAGGATCTTGATGGGACTGAAACAAACTTAAAGTTAATAAAAAGACAAAGTGCTGAAAACAAAGAGTTGAACTAAGGAGACGTTTGATTTCTCACCTGGAGACTCGACGGTTTCTGAGAATAAAGAACCACAAGTTAAACACAAACCCTGACACAGCTCAGGCTCATTAGTGCAGTACTATCTGCAGTGGTACTGCAGGACTATCTGCAGTAGTACTGCAGTACAGTATGCAGTAGTACTACAGTACAGTATGCAGTATTTTACCCTCTGACTCCCAGGTGGACGCTTGATGTCGGCCTCTCTCTCCTCACATTCATCCTGACTGTCGTTCTCTCCTGAACTCTGAAACCCAGAAGTAAGTTTTATTTCTCGCCTGCCTGTCGTCCAATCAGAGCCTCGACCCCCCTGCTCATCACACGAGAAACACAACTTTTTATTTCATGTAAAAAGTTTCATCTTTGTACAGAAGCCCTGAGAAGCAAAGGAGAAAAAAAACCTCTGACTCGAAGAATTTATATATTTATAAAACAAACAAAATGCATGTTTTTCACCTGCAGATTATTTCTTTTTTGAGGAACATTGCAGAGAATAATTTTTTTTTTTCACACTTGCCTTTCACTTGTGTCTTTAATAACTAAATGAATCGTTTTTCATAAAGATAGTTTATATCAAAATCAACACAAAGTGAGGAGGCATGTTGTGTTACAGTCCAGCAGAGAGCAGCACAGAGCTGACAAATCAAAGTATTGTGGATACTCACACTTTGCGAGCCTTTTGTCTGCAGACCAGCAAAGCGATGACTCCCACCATCATGAGGATGAGGAACATGCCGGCACTGACGCCCTCGATCACACCGCTCAGAGGCTCTGAGGGAGGAATCAATAAAACACTTTCAGTCACATAAAGGCTTTTAATCTGAAGAGTTGTATCAGTTTCCTCCTTCAGTCCACAGCAGCAGCTCTGAAGACTCAACATAAAGGAGTCATCAGAAGTTAAAGGTTAATGGAGGATGTCTTTTACACAAAAATCTGTCTGATGCTAAAATCTCATCTATGTGAGTAAATGTCTTTCCGACAGCAGGATATATTCAAATATTATGTCCAGCTCACCGGCCTCGGTGACCACAGGTAGTGACAGGTACGTGTCGCTGTACAGCGGAGAGCTCGAGTCTTTTTTCTCTTCATCAAACAGCTGAGTGAACGCTCGAACACTGAGCCTGCAGACACAAACACAGGGCACACAAACCTTCTGTCACATTACTGAATTAATATGCTTTTTATTAATATGTAGCCCTGAGAGGCAAGTGAGAAAAAATGTATTCTGATGGTCCATAGCAAGTCTGATCTTAGAGTTATGATGCTGTTATAGCTGTGATGGCCGTGGGATCAAAATCTGTGCTTTTATGGGTTTCAATGGGGAGTTTTTTGTCCTTAAGGGCTCTGACTGTCTGTATTTGGATACACACTTTATTGTACACTTATTACAGGAGCTGACGTTACACTTAGAAACAAATTAATTAAAAACTCCCACCCTTGCCAAAATGTATATCATATACATTAAAACACCAAAATGATCAACAAATTAAAAAGCCAAAAATGTTCAGAGCGATGCACAACAGTTTAATTCATTACTACTATTATTATTGTTATTGCTGTTGTTGCTATTATTATTATATATCATGTCATGTAGTACCTGTATGCAGTTTTGGGTTTCAGCGGGCCGTCACAGAACAGGTCCAGGTCTGTGCTGCTCTCTGCTGGTTCCAGCTCGGGGTCTCGGCGGTGGCAGGAACCCCCCAGTGATTCCATCCCCGTCCCCACGCTCAGCTCGAAGCTATGGGGGCTGCTGTCGCTGCACTCGCTGGGGAAGAAGCTGGTCTGGTAGGATTTTATGGAGCCGTTGGATTTATATTCAAGGTATGAAGGCAGAGGGTGCTGCTGCTCCGGGTGCTCCTCACTTACACCTGCAGGTATCACAGCGTACTTACTTTTAATTACAACCACATGTTAATGAAACAAAGCTGCAGAGGAGATAAAGGTAGAAAAAGTAGAAAAAGTAGAAAAAGTACAAGAAGGAACAAGAAGGGACAAGAAGGTACAATAAGGGACAAGAAGGTACAAGAAGGAACAAGAAGGAACAAGACATCAGGGAGTGTTTTGTTTTGAGCAAGAAGGTACAAGAAGGAACAAGAAGGAACAAGAAAGAACAAGAAAGAACAAGAAGGAACAAGAAGGAACAAGAAGGAACAAGACATCAGGGAGTTTTGTGATTATTTCTTTGGTCAGAGAGAAATTGTCGGTTCAGATTTCCTGAATATGGATCACTGCTCACATTCACACATGAGCTCATAGAGGTAATGTTCCAGAACATTTCGGATACAGATTTCAGATGTGAAAGGGACTCATGAGGACTACCAATACTTCCAATTTGAACATGAAACTATACAACGGATACGAGTAAGACTACGAGTATGGATATCGTACAGGTTCAGATACAAGTTCGGACATATACATATACAGTATATATACTGTATATGTATATGTATATCTCCTACCTTGGGACTCAGTCACCACCACGGTGAAGAACTTGATGGCTCCATTGACGTCACTGAACCAGCTGCAGTTGAACTTGAAGAAGATGGAGGACGTAGAGACGACAGCGGAGCGGTCACTCACCCGGGTACTGAGGGGGGGCACCGGAGGTCCTGCAGGAGGTAGTAAAATATTAATGACACATAAAAAACATTAATAATACACAACAATACAAATATTAACAATAAATATAAACTTTAAAGATGAATAAAAACATTGATTATAAATGAAAGATATTAAGATAAATAAAAACTCCGGCATGCTTACGGTCGATCATTGTCACCACGCTGTCCTGGGCCTCCTCGCTGGTCGTGCGGTCTGAGATCACCTTCACGGAGACGGAGTAGCGTTTGTGCGGCTCCAGCTGCGTGATGAGGTAACCGGTGGCGTCTCTGTCAGTGCGGCGAGAATACACGAGGAGCCGGGAGTCCTGGTGGAGACACTCGATGGTGTACGAGTCGTAGTCAGCCTCCGGGGGCCCCCAGGAGCAGGAGATGGAGGTGGAGCTCTGAGGCCGACAGTGAAGGCCCTGGACCCGCTCCGGCTCTGAGGCAGGAGAAATACTGTCAACGTAGTATTAATACACGTGCTGTAGTACTCTGTGTGAAAGTATTAATATACGTACTGTAGTACTCTGTGTGAAAGCAGATTAATACACACGTACTGTAGTACTCTGTAGTAAATGTATTAATACACACATACTGCAGTACTCTGTAGTACTCTGTTCATTCAGTGATGCTTTGTTGGTTTTGATAAAATAATGTGAAGTTTCCTTCAAGATTGAACAGTAAACATGAGCTTCCTTCCCAAAGGGTCATTCCCTTTGAGGCACAATAACACAAATATAATCTGAAGTGCTGCCACCTACTGGTCCGGATGCTGTTGTGGATGGGTGTGCTGTAGGTGTGTATGGCCCCCCCGGGCCCCCCGCTGACGCTGCGGAGGCTGAAGGTGTACAGGCGTCCAGGGAACATCCCTCTCAGGATGCGGCTGCCGGAGGTGCGGCTGTGGTACGGGTTGATGACGGACAGTCGGTCCCGAGGAGTCCACTGCAGGTCGAAGTCATCGTAGTCGGAGTCGAGGGGGGCGCTCCACGTGATCTCCAGGGAGGTGTTGGTGACCCCCCCAAACAGGAAGGAGGTGGGAGGTCTGGGAGCTGAGGAGGACGAATAAACCACACAGAAATGCTGAATACCCGCTTGAGATTATTTCACATCTGAACTCTCGCGATGTGAATCTTTGAAAGTGTCAACAGTCCGAAGAGATTTAACGTCATTCTCTATTTTATTGAGTTAGTGAAATGCTCTGAGTGGTAAACAGCTCCAGTGTATATGTGTAGGGCTTTTATTGTGAAAGGCAAGAAGGAAGCAGTGGACGGGGTTGGAAAGGGGTCTGAGTTCAGACGACGGTGCCTCCATGTTGTTTTTTTATAATCTCTCCACAACCTGATTTGCTTATGCTTTATTTTTATTATTTATTATTATTAAATCAACCTTGTTCCGGAAAGAAATTATGTTGTTTCTCTTTACCTAATATTTGCCTTCTGATTGAAAGTATTTATGAGAAACCAGTGGGAGTGTCTCACCAGTCCGGCCCAGTGTGCTGGCTCTGTTGCTCAGCTCTCCGCTGAGGCTCAGCACCTCTGCTCGGTACAGTCGACCCGGTACGAGGCCTGAGAAGACAAACTCGGTGACCTCTGAGCCCAGCTTCTGCTCGGGCAGCTGAGTGCCGTCGTGGTCGTAGAGACACAGCAGGTACCCGTTCAGATCCCCTCTGCCACGATCCCAGTTCACCCACAGAGCGTCAGACTGGTTTCCACTGTGAGCCTGCAGAGACCCCACGGCTGCTGGGACTGAAGAGCAGATGGAGGACAAACCGTCCATACTTTTAATAACATTTAATAAATGACTGTTTGGTTTTGTTTTTATAGGTGCTATACAAATAAAGTTGTAATAATAATACTACTAACCTGTCCTGGCCCACACAGCTGATTGGTTGCTCTGCTCTCCGCTGTGGGTCACCACCACCATCCTGTACGGTGCTCCAGGTTCGAGCCCTTGGAAGGAGCACTGCTGACTGCTGGACTGGCCGCGTTGTTGCTCCTGCAGTGACTTGTCACTTTTATACAAGAAGATCTCATAGACGTCGAACTCTCCGTCAGGTGGAGACCAGTGGAAGGACAGACTGATGGTGGTATTGGCTTTAATGGACAGATCAGTGACAGCTGCAGGGCCTGACAGGAAGGAGAGCGGGGTCTAAATATTATGACTTTATTATTATATGTCGAAAAATATAGAAATTACATTACTTCTTTTTTTTCCCCAAAACATTACAACTTTATTGTTGAAGTAATTTGAATTTATTCAGACTATTATGTCTTTTTGCTGGAAATATTAAAACTTATTTTCTTGACAAATTACAACTTTTTTCTCCAAAACAGTGCGACTTTGTAATATATTAGACAAATTAAGTTTTTATTTCAAAGCTTCATACGAAAAACCTTATTTTATTCAAACTTCCTTTGTTGACTAATTAAGACTTTTTTTTGGGACAGACCTCTATCCCGTTAGAAACAGGAAGTTAGAAACAGGAAGTCAGAAACAGGAAGTCTTACGTGTCCGAGCTTCGGCACTGACCCCCGGGCTGTGGACCCCCCCGCTGGTGGTCTGCACCAGGACTTTGTACTTCTTGCCTGGGGTGAGGCGGTCGAACCTGAGCCTGGTGTGTCCGGAGGGCTGAGAGGAGTTTGTCACCAGACTGCCTCGGTCATCCAGGACCTGCAGGATGTATCCGTCAGACACTCCCAGAGCCTCCTGCCAGCTCACCTGCAGGCTGCGGGTGGAGAGGAGGTCCTCCACCTGCAGCCCCGTCACTGCTGAGGGCACTGAACACAGGGACACCACAGTTAGACGACACACAGCACACAATATATTCTATCATGTAGCACAGTATTTAACATATAGGGAACAGTTCTGCAGTACCTGTGCGTCCGGCGGCCGTGCTGTTGTTCAGCAGCTCTCCGCTGACTGACTGAACCGTCACGCTGTATGTCTGTCCCGGCTGCAGTGAGCCGAACGTCAGCTCGTTGTGGTGTTTGAGGACGGCCCGGTTGTCCAACTGTCTGTCCCCTCTGGACAGAAACACAATGTATCCATCCACATCGCCCTGACCGGGGGTCCAGCTCACCTTCAGGCTGCTGCTGTCTCCGCTGTTACTCACGTGGATGTTCTTCACTTTACTGGGAACTGAGGAGGGAAGAGACACTTTTAAACCACAGCAGTCTGTAACACTGCGACACCAGAAATATCTCCTCCCCGTCACTTCTGTCACTCAGAGGATCTCACCGGTGCGGCCCTTGATGAACTGGGCCCTCTGGTTGGGGCCGCTGAAGGTGGACACTAGGATCTTGTAGAGGCGTCCTGGTGTGAGTGAGGACAGCACACACTC
>CALSCE010009911.1:0-13166 GCA_943593645.1 Bovichtus variegatus
GATAGATGTAGAGTAGGTGTTTTAAATGTGAATGGAGCCAGAGTTTTTAAAAAAAGAGCACAAATTTATGAAACCGCCAGAATGAAGCATGTTGATGTACTGTTTTTACAAGAAACGCACAGCGACTGTTTTAATGAGACAGACTGGAGGAGAGAGTGGGAAGGGGAAGTCATTTTAAGCCACAACACTTCTCTTAGTGGAGGAGTGGGCTTCCTCTTCTCCAAGTCTTTTACTCCAGTCTCACTGGAGGTCGAGCATTTTATCGAGGGGAGGTTGCTTTTGGTGAAAGCACGGTTTGACCTTTTTACTGCTGTTTTTATAAACGTGTATGCTCCAACAATCGGTGCAGAGAGGAAGCTGTTTTTACAAAAAGTTAATGATGTTTTAAATGGCTGTGCCTCGGAGGATTTTTTATTCTTGGGGGGAGATTTTAACTGCACAGAAAATGCATCTTTAGATCGCAACCACGCAGAGCCACATCCAGCGTCCCAGAACGCTCTAAGGCAGCTGGTCCACTCTCATGGCCTGGTGGATGTGTGGAGGAGGATGCATGCAGACACTAGACAGTACACATGGTCCCACCTCAGAGAGAACAGGATCTCCTCAGCCAGGTTAGATCATATTTATTGTTTTAAACATCATTTTAATATTTTTAAAATGTGCACTATTATACCTGTTGGTTTTACAGATCACTCCTTGCTTTTATGTAATGTTTTTATGAGAAACATTGTGCCAAGAAGTGCATACTGGCATTTTAACTCAGTTTTAACTTTTGATAAAAAATTTAGAGAGGTTTTTATTTATTTCTGGAGTGTTTTTAGACAGAGAAAGGGTCTTAGGCAGTGGTGGGACCATGGTAAGACTGAGATCAAAATGCTTTGTCAGCAGCACACCCTCAATGTCACACAAGACATCACCAGATCTATGAAAGACCTGGAGGGTGACATAGTGGAACTGGAAAAAATCAGTGAGTCCACAGGAGATCGAGGATATATTGAAATCCTCAAAATAAAAAAAATGGCGTTGGCCGACCTGCTAGAGGTAAAAGTACAGGGTGCACTGGTCCGATCCCGGTTTCAAAACACCACTGAGATGGATGCTCCCTCTAGCTTCTTCTTCAGCCTGGAGAAAAAGAACGGGCAGAAGAGGGTAATCCACTCACTTCTTTCAGACGCAGGGCAAGAAATAACGGAACCAAGCCAGATCAGAAGGCGAGCTGTGAGTTTTTATTCCTCCCTCTACTCTAGTGAGTATGAGGGGGAGGACACACTGGTGGAGGAGTTCTGTGGTGGACTACCACAGGTCTCCGAGGAAACCAACTCACAGCTCGAGGGGCCGTTGACCATGCAGGAGCTGCAGGCCGCTCTGCAGGCTATGCAGGGACGGCGGGCTCCCGGCATCGACGGCCTCACAGTCGAGTTTTATAAAGCCTTCTGGAACATTTTAGCACATGATCTTCTGGATGTTTTTAATGAAAGTTTGGCCTCTGGTTCCGTGCCGATGTCCTGCCGCAGAGCAGTAATAACACTTCTGCCTAAGAAAGGAAACCTGCAGGACATCGGAAACTGGCGCCCTGTCTCTTTGCTGTGTGTGGATTACAAGCTTCTGTCCAAGGCCCTGGCCACCAGGCTGGGGAGGGCTATGGAGCAGGTCATCCACCGGGACCAGACCTATTGTGTGCCCGGCAGGTCCATGGTAGACAATGTCTACCTAATTCGGGACGTTTTGGAGGTCTCCAGCTCATTGGGCATTAATACTGGTCTGATTTCTCTAGATCAGGAAAAGGCTTTTGACCGCGTTGAGCACAACTTCCTCTGGAAAGTGATGGAGAAGTTTGGGTTCAGCGCTGGTTTCATAGCTAAGATCAGGGTTTTGTACAGTGAAGTTGAGAGTGTGCTGAAGTTTAATGGTGCTCTGTGTGCTCCTTTTAGAGTGTGTAGAGGGGTCCGGCAGGGCTGTGCTCTGTCGGAGATGCTCTATGCGCTCTCCCTGGAACCTCTCCTCTGCAAAATACGTTCCAACCTACAGTCTGTTTTTACCTGGTTTTAATGGCGCCATTGTTTTATCAGCGTATGCTGACGATATAGTGGTTGTTGTTGGAAGCCAGAGGGACGCAGACTTTTTAATCGACATTATAAAGGATTTTAGTACAGCATCGGCAGCGAGGGTGAATTGGAAGAAAAGTGAAGCCCTCTCTGTCGGTGAGTGGCGTGGCGGTCTCACAGTTCTTCCCCAGAACCTGGAAAAAAGATGGTTTTAAATATCTAGGAGTGTTTTTGGGTAAGGAGGACGTGGTCCAGAGGAACTGGGAGAACGTCACAGATAAGATTGAGGGAAAGATTTCAAAATGGAAATGGCTGCTCCCTCAAATGTCTTTTAAAGGTAGGGTTTTGGTTTTAAACAACCTTGTTGCATCCCAACTGTGGCACCGTCTGACCTGTGTAGACCCTCCCTCAGGCTTATTAGCCAAAGTACAAGAAAAGATGGTGGATTTCTTTTGGGATGGTCTACACTGGGTGCCACAGGGGGTGCTGTTTTTATCCAGAGAGGGGGGGGGGGGCAGGGCCTCGTCCACCTGGCCAGCCGAACAGCCACTTTTAGACTCCAGTTTTTACAGAAATATCTTACAGGCCCGGCTGATTTGGTGTAGAGAGATGTGGCCAGCTGCATTCTCAGACGTGTGAGTAACCTGGGGCTGGATGCTGCTCTGTTTTTAACTGATTCTAAATGTTTAAAGTTAAGTGGGCTGCCTCCGTTTTATCAGGGTGTTTTTAAGTCTTGGGCCCTTTTTAAACAAAAAAGGTGCACAAAGTCTGACTCTCTGCACTGGTTGTTAAATGAGCCTTTAATTCACAGAGCCAGGTTAGACATCTGTAGCAGCGTCACATCTGGCCTGATGGCGGCGCTGTGCAGGTCCAGGACCCTGACTCTACAACAGCTGGTGGATGCAGTGGGGCCGGACCTGAGCGATGCCCGGGCCCTGGGCTCTCTGCTGGGTCTGAACTCTCTCCGGATGGCCCAGAGGATCCTGGAGCTCTGGAGGCAGAGGCTGTCTGTAAAGGAGAGAAGCCTCATTAAGGACTACGCCGATGGAAAGGCTTCTCCAGACCCAGCAGATCCCTTTCCAGAGATCTACCTAAGCCCAGGGCTCGGAGAACTGACCGGCCCCCTGCTCAAGGTCAAATACCCTGAGAAACTGTCGCTGAATAAGGCGGATAAAACTGCCTTTTATGGGAACTGCGTAAAAAGTATTAAAAAAAATATACTCAGTGACAGGCCCTCCACAGTGTGGAGTACCAGGCTGGGTGGAGGAAGTGGACCTGGCCCACAGTGGAGGATTTTATATAAACCTCCCCTCAAAAAGCGGCCCGCCGACCTCCAGTGGAGGATTTTACATGGCGCCATCGCCTCCAATGCTTTTATCTCTGTTATTAATCCTGCTGTTTTTAACAACTGTCCTTTCTGCCAACTGCGTGAGACTGTTTTCCATGTTTTTAGCGAGTGTAAGAGACTTTTAAGTTTCTTCTCTCTCTTAACATTGGTTTTTAGTCTTTTTAATGTAGTTTTTACTGAGTGTTTTTATCATGGGAGCTGCCTACAAAAAAGCGAACAAAGAAAAAGTCTCTCTCTCTCTCTCTCTCTCTCTCTCTCTCTCTCTCTCTCTCTCGTGTGGTTAGAGTGCTTTCCACAGCTCTGTGTAGAGGTGGCGACGTACCTGTGGAAATAATGTCAACATGAACTCTCAGTAAGACGTTGGTGACAGGAGTGTCGTCACTTATACGACCTGCGCAACACGGGGGCAAGTTTAATATCCCCTTTTGACAAAGCTTCATCACCGTATTGAACACGACTTTACTTTGAGCTCATCTGGTTGTCAAAGTGAAACAAAACATGGAAATAAATATTTTTAGCCAGAATAATTGATATACTCTGTTTTTGATATATGTCATGTACAGAATCAAGTTCTTGATGGACTTTTACAGTTGAACAGCGTTGCAGCTCTTGTTATTAATTATTTACTTATTATTATATGTGATATCATTTGAGTTTATTTCAATGCTAGCAAGATTACAGCAAGATACAATACGATATTTAGTCATTACTTGTTATCTACAGTAGTTTACATAGAAATAGTAATAGCAGTATTAGCATTATACAGGGTGCATAGAAACGTACGTTTGGGCTGTATGGCCAATGAGTGTTCACTCTTCACTTGATAAACAAGCAGCTTTAATCAGCACCGTGCTTTGCTTGTGGGGGGAGGGTCTCAGATTCAACCAAGTCATTGATTTACTTTGATTCAAATGATTCACTGTCTAAAGTACTGGATAGGGGCAAGTAGGGTATGTAATTTATAGATACTTTCTTGTGTGAAAAAGTATGGCAGGTAGTAATTCATCTGCCACTGAGAGATGTAAGCATTTATTGCTTGGATTGTGGAGACTTTTACACCCAAAGTGAGGCTCGGCCTTAAATGAAGAAATAAAAGTGACAGTGTGCATTCTCATACTATAATTGTGTTGACAAGTGAAAGAAATGTTTGCTGGTCCAAAGATGATGCACCATTGCTTCTGACATTCCTTTGTAAAACACAGTTTGTCCTAATGCCTGCTGATGTCCTTCGATCATTCGTCATTGTGTCACAGAGAGAGGTTATAGATCTGAAGCCACCAAGTGCGTCTGAACAGTATTTGCGAGGGTCTTGAGTTTGAAGATAAAGACTCCGTTGGCTGTCCTGTTTCCTTCTTTGTCTTTGTTGTTCTGCACGCATCCCTGTGGTACTTCTGCACAGCACTCCAGTCGATCAATCAACACTGTCAAGCAAGCTGCTGGCAGGCGTGTGATGTCTTTTCTGTAGATGCACTTTGAGTTTCTGTCAGTAACACTTTTTATTCTTCTGTGGGGTTAGCATGTGCTTGTATTTAGCGCAAGTAAACAAAACACTTTGGTGCAGCAAGTGTTACGATTATAACACAGATGGAACTTTCACATAGTACATAGGAAAATATTTGATTTCCTTGTAGCACTTTTATTTTATATAACAGCAATACCTTTTGGATTGCTTTATGGCACAAGCTGTAAAGAGGGCACTGCTCTATCAGACCTGAACTGTTTTCTGTGGCGTGCAATTATATTTTGTTGTTGGCTGAGAGAGGCAATTTTCCCAGCAGTGTATGAACTCATGAAACGGAGGACAAGTCCCATTTCCATCGGTACACGTGTCAAAATCACCGCTTGTCTGTCTGGTGGTACCCCTGCTGCTCGGCTACTGTTCTCAATGCTTCATGGGAGCAGTCAGATTTCTCTCATGTCATTATGGATTAATTTAGAGCTTTCTTCTGTGAAACATAGTCTGTGAATAATTGTGTCATTACAATGGGAAGATTCATGGTTTCATTACATCTCGGTGTCATCCCAGATCCACATTGATTACACTTTGACCACCCAACTCTCTGTGGTGCACAGTTTACAGACTGGAGATGGTGTCAGAAGTTATTAATAATGCATGACAAAGTGTGCGGTAAAAAACGGTTACAAGGCTTCCAACACTGTATAGTGAATGTTGGTATACTAGTAATGGAAAGATCTCTAATTTTGATAACATCTGTCAGTTGGCTGCAAAAACAATTAGATCTAACAAACTGTAAGAATACAGACAAACGTATAAGCTCAGAGATGCTGATGCTGTACAGACGCCTTGAATTTGATAAACCAGGATTAATCTGTCTCTAAGAATGTATTTTGGGTAAATTAGGTCTCTTTTCTAAAGTAAGAAGTCCAGCCAACTGAGCTGCTCAGCTCTCTACTCCACAGTAATGTTGCACCTTCCTGAAGCGTCAGAGGGACATTTTACTGAATAGTTATCTAATGTTGAGTTTGACACGTAGGGTGAGAAATGGTTTCCATGATGGAAATGACATTACATGGGTGTATTTACCGCTCGCTTACTCAACACATTCAGGTTTTACATACAAATGATTTACTACCATGTCGGATTCAACAACCTGAAACCAACGTGAGTCCCAGGCTGAGACTTATGATGGTCAAAGCATCAGTAAATGGGAATAGCAGTAAATATGCCATAACAGCAGAACAGGAGCCCAGTGAGTTCAAACCTGCCTTGCAGACATACAGATCTAAACATTTAACAAATGTTTACATCCTAATGAAGACGAACTGGGAGTAGTATGAATTAGATTTCAAAGAAGCTCTGCGCACCCTCCTGCTGAGACTCGAAAGTCCTCTGTGATGCTGATCGGAGAAACGCCTCTTCTTCTGCACTCTTGAGCTATTTATTTCTTACTCTTACGACAAGAATGTAATAAGCTGTGATTCACAGGCTTCCCTGACCTTGTTCAGATTTATTTCGACACTGATGAGGTGAATCAATCTACTGTAAACCTGTAATGGAGGATCATCCGGCCAGATCATTTCTGCATGTTGCAGTGAAACAGCTGCAGACTTCCTCTTCCCCAGAGGCAGAACTGGCTCAACAACAAACAACAGAGGATTCATTTGTATCCTATGGAGATTTCTATGAGAATAATATTTATCTGGCCTGATACTGTTGGCTGTACAAAGGATCTAGTTTTAGATTTGTAGCCATGCAACACCTTTTTTTTTTTTTCCTGCAAACTGTGCCTGTGTAAGTGGATTTGCCACTTTGTAGCCTTTATTTTCACAGGGATGCTCTTTGTGCTGAGCGTGCTTGTTTACTGCACCTCCCTGCTTCATATTTATATTGGTAGACATTCTCACACCTGGGAACAGTGTAAAAACACTCAATCCCTGAGAATACTCATTGGTGCAATTTGGAGCTCAGTGCCTTGCTCAAAGGCTCCTCCGTGATGGCTAATAAGAGAGCGTGTGCTGGTAAATCATTCTCAATGTGGACAAGGAACCAAAAGTGACGCCCTCAAGTTACAAACGTACTTCTCAAAAGTTAATCTCACTAATGAGACTGCTGATTTAATTAACTAGTCACTTTAATGAGGTTTGTTGCCTGAAGTCTGTGACATTTCTTATAGTTTCAATGTGATGAACCCTAGATAAATCTTTAGGCCTCCGTATTCTTAATACGGTTGAAACAGACACTTTGAAGAATTTGCGCCGGTGTTTGACAGAAGACACATGAGATTAGAAATGCAATCCAGGAATCTGCAGCTGCATCCTAACCAGCTGGCTGCTCTTTCATGTTTCGGAGAGAAATTAGGTGCTCGCTGTTATCGGCTTGAGATGCCGGTGGTCCTCGTTCTCATTATGTCTGAGGGTAGAAAGCCTTAGCTTTGCCATCAAGCAGTCACGAGCCACAACGTGCTCTTTTTGTCTCTGGGAATGCATTTAAAACATCCGTGATACTCTTGAGAAGTTACAAAGCAAAAACCTTTAGTAATTTAAACCTTAATATCACAAAATGAGATAAAAGACATAACCCTAACCATAACGCTGAACTTTTCTGGTGACCTCATTCAAAATAACGAATGAAAATATATAGATGCAAATGTTGTTACGCCCTTTTAACTTGTAATCACCATGTTGCTTTAGGACGTTTGCACAGGATGCATTCAGGCAAACAGCTACATGTACTAAAATCAACTGATCTTTTATCATTTGAATTTATGTATTTATATGGCAAATTAATGGATTATGTCCTCTTATGACATAGTAAATGCAGGCAAATGACCCATATCCATTTCATTCCTGTTATTTCCTGTTAAATTCCATGGAAAGTTTCCACCTTGTAAATTACTGGAATTTTGCAACCCTAGTTTTAACCTGTTACTGTTTAGCTTTTTTTTTTTTCTTCTATTTTGTATTGTGCAACTAAACAAACAACAAAAACATTTAACTCGCTGTATACAGAGACATTGTATGCCAATGTATAAAGATGACTTTAAAGTCGTCTTAAATTATTTAATTTCGTTCTGGAGAAGGTAAATGTTGATAATTACTACATTCAAAACATTTCCTAACATTGTACCTACATTTCTTGGTTATAGTCATTTAATAATCTACTGAACATACACTAAACTCATCAACATACATTTGAAGACATATGTTAAGAAAGTAAACTCTTCTTTCGACTAGTATCAAGTTACATGCATTAATAGAAGTTGCATCGTGCTTACCAGAAGTCTTGTGTTTGTATTATAGTTTAAGGTAAATAACGTCAGTATAGATATCGTACTGCTGTTGTGAACAAACATGTTGACTACCCTTTTTAGACTTTCCACGTGGATGACTATGTGGAATCCACATGAGCTGAACATGGCATTTGTTTCACTAGCGGTGGAATCAAAGGCAGCTGACCTCCTGGCCTGTAAGGTAGCCAAGCGTAGATAAATCTATCCCACGGATCCCTAAGGTGGGTGTCACCTTTGACACAGAAGGTGTTGGCCTTGTAGTTGCATCTCCTGCCCTGTCGCCTCAAGCGTTCGCTTAATGTTTGGAGGAGCAGAGACCTTGGAGATGTTCTGTTTGTGTCTTTGCAACCTTCATTTGTTTGCAAGTAAATTGTTTGGTAGCTTCCTTGTTTACCACAGCAAAACTTCCAATTTCAAAAGTGAAGCATATGTTTTTAACACATGAATAATCTAAAATCTATCTTAATACATCTCCGCAGTATTGATAGGGGTGTGTGCCATAATGCAATGAAAAGTACAGTATGTGGGTGTGTTTTTTTGTTTTTTTTACGATGCAGAAAGAGAAGTGAATCACCATTAATGGACCCTAGTATTTTTTTCTGCATTGGTTTACAGCTTTATGTAGAAATTCAATGTAACCACATACTTCAGAAATTATTTATTTTTGCAGAAAATAATATCACAACTTTATATTTTGTACAGGTGACAAAGTCGAAGCTATGAGAAACAATAAGAAAGTTAAAATTGGTAAAAATGTTTAGCATATTGTAATTCAAGCGGTACCCCAGTGTGTTGCTTTCTGGAAAAGGCAAAAAAGAAGGTCAGAATTTGAGAACATAGCCCTCCTCCTGCAGCTCTCCTCTCTCCTCTCCTTCCTCAGCCCCTCCCAGCAGACAAGCACGGGCCTGTGCTTCATACAGTAACCTGTACCAGTACTCGTCATTCATTTCAAGCATCATTCATATGGCCAGTGTGACCCTGATGCATGTTTTCTTTGCAAACTTGTGGGCCTGTGAAGCCCTTTGAGATGACATGCTTTGATTCGAAGCTCGCTACAATATCAGTGAAACGTTTCAGGGATGGAGAAAAAATGTTGCTCATCGCTTAGCCAGCTGCTGACTGCAGTGTTGTCACGGCTGTGCTGCAGCGGACACACAGAAGGCTAAACTATTATTGGAGAGAACTATAGGGATGGAGAGAAAATGTTCCTAATCATTTAGCCTTCCGCTAACCACTAAACTGTAGCAACCGTGACTTAGCCGTGAATCTGACGTTAGCTCACAAGAAGACTAAACATTTTCTCTACATCTCTGAAATGCTTCGCCGATCTTGTCCTACTCTCCTTTTGATAAGGCCGTCTTACTCTTTAGGGTTGCTTTGCACTGTCAGTTGTTGCTGGAATAGCAATTTTTCCTGCAGGATATTGCTCCGTTGTATCAGGCAGGCTTTCACCGAATGGAAGTGCACGCGCATCTGCATTTGTAGAACAACTAATATGAACTCTCTCTGAAATGACCTTTGATTGGTCTACCATCACTGGCTAGATTTTCTAAAGCCTGAAAACGGAGCCAAGAGGAGGTGCAGATGTCTAGTTTTCTATCAGACCACTTGAATTACAATATGCTGAGAGGTTATTAAGACATTTTTGCCCAATAATGCCAAAAATATGTTAGCTACCCCGGCTAAAAGCCCATGGAAAGAAGAAAGAAGTGTACAGTCACTCTGTCAGTGGTACTGCCTTGCTCTCTATATGTGGGGACACAGCCTGTATCAACCTGTGGGCCCTGCTTTAAGTCATGAGTATGTATGAGAATGTCAGTCCACAGAAAGGACTCATTATCATATTGTTTACACTCAGCCCACTCTGGTCACGTCCTTTTTGATAGTCTTGACCCCTGCTGTCTGGGGATGTGACTCGGACCTGCTCCCATTGTGACTTTTCGACCTGTGGAGAAACACTAAGGGGCCTCTCTGCTAATGGCTATGTGGTTGAATAATCCGTCAACAAACCTTTCTTTTGTAAGTTTCCGTTCCCGCCCTCCCTTTCTCTCTCGCATGCTCTTTCTTCCTTGTGTTCCTCCCTCCATATTACCTCCCTCCTATTTTAAGACTTTTTCCCCTCCAGAGGACAATTTGTACCAAATTAGCAAAGGGGCGTGGTACAGGTAAAGTGTTGTGGTGTTGCTTTTTATTTGTTTCCAAAAGACAATCTCACATCAGTCGTAGCTGAAACTCTTGACTCCTATGTGCTCCTTCATTACAGCTGTGAACATCGATCCACGCAGGCTAAATTCAGGACATTTCAGATCATATCAGGGAAGTTTCTTATCTCAGAAAACAACACAGCCGCCTGCAGTAATAAGCAGGTTCCCAAAGTGACACAGCATGCAGCTAGTCCCCTGCTTTTCCCACATTGGGGTTTTAGTCTTTGCTGTTTATTAAAGAAGCTCAGCTGGCTGGTTTTTATTTCAATGTTTTACATATTTAACATATGGCTCCGCAGATTTTTTTAAAACTATGCTCTCTATTAATCTGCTGGATTATGTTTGGATTGTTTATTGTGCAATGCTTGTACAGTTGTCTAAACCTAAGAGACAAACAAGAACAACTGGTGGCTCAACAAATCATCTAGTTAGAACTGATTCTTTAGCTTTTGATATTTGGTGAAGACACAGATGTTAATTTCGGGCAATCATGACATTTATAAGAAAACATTATTATTATTATTATTGTTATTTTTTAATCTGTTCACAACTCCAAAAATAAGTGCTGGAATTGAAAGTTTTTTGTTTATTGTCTTTCGTTGGAATTCTATGTTGATTTATATGTATACATGACATTTTGTAAAAGTGTAGTCAAACGAAACCAGTTTTTGATTGAATCATTTGAAGGGTTTTGTCTGACAAAATACATAACTGTGAAACGGAGGTCAATTTTGTGGGATTTTTGCATACAACCATGTGATATACATTTCAAACGCATTGCTGAAGCCCACATTTATGTTGCCTCATTCACATAGAAGTTGTAACTGCCCCCCTTCTCGTGAGTCTGCCACGTCATCACAATCCACGCGCTAAATTCTTGAGAGAAAAAAAATGTATATGAATTCATTGAAAAAAACAAAGTTGTCTGATGATACAGATAGAAACATGAACAAGGGCCATAAGGGAGTCCTCTTACCTTCTGAGTGTGTCTGTGTGTGTCATCGTGGCAAAATGTGCTCCTGGAGACGCCTACTGTAGGGGGAACTACCACAGAGGAGGTTTAGACTACTTTGCCAGGTGATGAGATTTTGTCAACGCGAGGCAGTCAAGAAACTTTACAGGTGTGTGTTTGAGATCGAAATGAAGGCCAAATACAAATCTAGGTGTGGTCCGAGCAAGCAAGGAAGCAGAGGGCCTGATTTGGCGTTGCAGCTGGTGTGATCCCATCGACAGAAACGCTGGTTTATTCTTGATTTTCCTAGAGGGCTTATTTAGGGATTTGTTGAAGCACTTCAACAAAGTGGATTCCTCCCTTTTGCGTCGTCCTCCGGTACCCTCTTCTCTGCTTCCTCTTTACTTTTATCTCTGTCCATGTCCCCTAAAAGTTGTACCTTTTTTAATTGTATTTCCTGATGTATATTGCTGTTGAATTCCTATACTGCACTTCCTACAAATCACTTAGTATGGCACTGTGACGTAGTCTTTTCAACATTCCAGTTATTTTTTATTCTTTTCATTATCCTGTTGACTTATCTAGTTTTTTTTCTTTTTTTTGTTCTAGTATGGGTAGCTGTTAAGTTCAAACAGAGACACTTTGCAATTACAACATAAATTAATAATAAAACAGAACAGTGCCGGTGATAATATAAAAGCAATAGAATTAGGACAGCAAACTCGCAGAGAATAGAAAATAAAAGAAAGCAAATGCCAAAGGGGAAGATTGGTAAATCAAGCAGAAAAAAAACAACATTGGTATTCACAACAGACTCCCTTGTGTAGTTACACCCTTTAATATGCATCTGTCACAGCTTTTTCCATCGCTTCTTCTTCCCCTTCTTCTTCCCCTCTCTCTCTGTCCTTTTTTTCACCATCTGTCCAGGTGCGAGTATTTTCCCAGACGTGCTATTAAAAGGAGGCTAGTCGTCTTTCACTTAGTTCTCTAAAGCACTTTTTTGCCCTTCAATTTCACTTCCTGTATTGACTGAGAAACTTCCTTCCTTTCTTAAATCTGTTTAAACCTTTCATCTTCACCAGATCCATTATTCAGGGTTTGTCACCTGGATTTTGTAATAATAACATGAATACAGAATACAATTGGCAACCTGCAGACATTTTGCGGAACACACTTAGAACATGCAACAGTGCACCAAATAAGGTTCAGGAGCCTGTTCTTGTACCGTTCTCTATTCCAAATATTATGTTCTTAGATACAGATAAAGTACCTCTAATGACAATTTTGGTATGATTTGAGTGTTGCCTTATTTGTTAAGTTTCTATATGAATGTTTCAGTAAAAAGTGACAATGTGTAATTCCGAGCCACCTGCTCCAAATAGGGGGCAGTAATTCACCTCTAACTGTGTCCATACAATCTCTAATGTTTATATTCTAGTTGTAGTAGTTTGGCATATTTGTTGTGTTCTAATGTATTCTTTATAGTGTGTGATGCCTGTCAGTCAGTCAGCAGGGCAAGAATACCAAAATTCAACCAAACTGTTTATAATCTGTTTTATAATCTTCATGTGGAGCTGATCATCTGTGTTTACTGAGCTCTGATGTTAACCGGAGCTGTAGTTTGTGTAACGTTACGTGAGTTTGTTTGTTGGACTAAATCCAAAGTGGCAGAAACTAGAAAACGACGCATATTCGTCTCATCTTCCCGGTGGTGGCGCAGCCAGGAGAGCAGCCAGCCGGGGAGGAGAGAGGTCGGCAGCCGCCTCCGTCAGACGGAGCCTCCGTCAGCGGACTTGAGCTCAGCCAGAACCAGAAGCAGCCCTGCAGTCACAGCGGGCTGCTGGACCTGTGTGACTGCAGCAGCAG
>CALSCE010009960.1:61617-75054 GCA_943593645.1 Bovichtus variegatus
TGACGTTACATTAGCAACGACGTTACAATAGTGATGACGTTACAGTAGTGACGTTATAATAGTGACGTTACAATAGTGACGTTACATTAGTGACGTTACAATAGTGACATTACATTAGCGACGTTACAGTAGCGACGATGTTACATTAGTGACGACGTTACAGTACATCACGTTTTGACGCTCGCTCCTGATTGGCTTGTTGTTTCACACTGCTGGATCTGCCGTGTGAAACGAGCTGAACTGAAACCCCAAAGTTTACAAACTGAAGTCACCTGACTTACTTACTGTTCTTATCTTATCTTACAGAACTTAATAGGTTCACTCTTCTGTAGTCCATCAGAGGGCGATTCTCACTGCAGATAATTAAATATTTAAATGTTAATTCTTTATAACATACAGGTTGAATTAAATAAATAAAAAAAGAAAATTAGGGAATTCAAAATCCATAAAAACAAACTGACAGAACTTTACAGATATTAGTACAGATATACTGACAGATATTTTACAGCTAATAATTCTGTAAATATAATGACACGTTTAAAAACACTCGTGATCACAGATCTCATGATGTTCAGTTTGACAAAATCAATCAGTTTAGATTTAAAATCTTCCTGAATTATAGAAACGGAACATGTATATTTTCATAATAAAACACTGCAGAGACCATGTTAAAGGGCTACTTTTATTTTGAAAGAATCATTAAAATTAGTGTTTCAACACACAAATTGCCTATGTGTGCGTGTGTGTAAATATCAAAATAAAATCACATCTTTAAACACTTTAAAGTCTTCAGTCTGATTATAGAGAAAAAACAAATCTGAGATCAATCATAAAGTTGTAATATTATGAAAACAAAGTCATTATTTAGAGAAAAAATATTTTGCATATTATAAACCTAAATCTGAAGTTTTGAGAAAAGTCAAAGTATTACATCTGGCTGCACTTTCACAAAAAAAAGATATAAATATAATGAGAATGAAGAATTTCATGAATAAAAGCCAAAATATGACAATTAAACCTTAAACATACGAAAGAGTTGAAATATTCCAAGAAATAAAGTCATAATTACTAGAAAAATGAATCTGTATTTTCAATCTTTATCTGAAATATACGACTTTGATCCTCTAAAATGACGACTTCATTTAAATAATGTTACTAAATCTGTTGGTTAACAGTCAGATCAATAATGATAAACTTCAGATAATCAAGACAGTTTGTGTGTTTCAATCAACGTTAAACAGGAAACTCGTACCAGAGTTCAGACAGGATCGAAATGTAGGCGAGAATTTAAGAAAAAAAAAGGACAAAAATGTAAAATAAATAAATAAATTAAAGATTGAAATGTTTTGCTTTTTTTGAGCAGACAGGTAAAAAAAAATAAAAAAAATAAAAGGACGGTCAAGTTTTATCTTCGTGGTTTCAGAACAAAAAACATTAAAAAGCACAAAAAAATAAAAACTTTCTGAACAGATTTCACCATTAAATCGTCTGGAAAAACTACTACAAGTCCCAGAAAGCACTGCGGCGGGAAGCATCCAATCAGAGAGCCCCACACTCTGTTACCGGGCAAATTACCACGTTGAATAAATTCAGAAATTTCAAGAAATTAAATTTTAGATTCAATTCTGGACATGACCGCTGAGGCTCATGGGTAATGTAGTATTTAGCACAAAGTGAGGCAGAGAGCTCAGTCTGCTGCTGATAAACTCAGTAAAAACTAAAACACGCAAATCTGTTCAGGCAACACGTGGAACATTAAAACTGCTGGATCAGAACATTTTCTCTCTACAAACATTTGGAGACGTTTAATGTAATAATTCTGAGATAAAGACTTAGATAAAAACTAAGAGAGGAATACTGTGTGGTTTATATTTGTACTTTCTCTCAATGAAGAGCCCGGCTAAATGTTATAAATGTAAAATAAATAAAAAACTTTTTATATTTGGTAATTAAATCTTGATGCAATTAAAGAATCAAATTGAGTCAGAACTTTTTTTAACTGAAATTAAATCAAATCAAATGGGGACGTTAGCATCCTGCTAACGTGCTAATGTTCGTTAGAGGTGAGCGGGAGTTCCTGATCCAGCAGACAGGAAGTGACAGTAAGTGACAGTAAGTGACAGTAAGTGACAGTAAGTGACAGGAAGTGACAGGAAGTGACGTCACACATGTGCAGGAAATTTAAAGGAAACCGTTCCAATCAACTTCCTGTTGGGACCTTCAGAATAAGAGCGGTGCAAGGTGCAGAGTCCTGCACCAGGTTGGGTAACTCGCAAAGATGTTGTGTTACGGGTAAAAAAAAATGTTTTTATTTCTATATAAAATGTATTTAAGAAAATTAGCTTAATGCAGCAGGTGAGAACAACAAACGTTAGTTTCTGGAGAAATCCGAAAAGAAAATGATTATGAAGTATTATTAACATCAAATCATAATATGAAGCAGAACGCGCCTCCAGGAGACGGACGTTAGCCTCGGCTGGAACCCGAGTGAAGAACAAAGCATTCTGGGGGTGTATGAGGACCCGCGAGGATCTGTACTTGTGCTCAGTAGACTGAAGGGGGCGGGGCTTTCAGGTTCAGCCTGATCGAACACCTTTCATTGGACGGGATTTAACCATGGCAACAGAAATAGTCTCAGGTCGGGGGGGGGGGGGGGGGCAGAACTCGCCCCTGTGGGGGGGGGAAAGGTTTCCTCCCGTGGGGCCACGGTGCTGTTGCTGCCCAGCACGGTGACGCACAGATCCTTCTGCCGCTCGTGGGTCTCCTGGTACCACTCGTGCATCGCCAGCGAATCGAACGTCGGGATCAGAGTCACCTGAGGACAGAACAGGAGGTGGGGAGGACCAATCAGAGAACAGATCATAGGCAGGATGTTGTCTTACACAGATCATCACAATCCTGTGTTGGAGGAACCGTGTTTTGTGTTTTGTACAAGGAAATACATAAAAGCAGGACACACATACTGTTAGATTATCACAGTAACACTATTAATACACATAAATATTTAATGTCATTAGTGCAGCGAAGTGACCGATCATTTAGATCGACACGTGTCAAACCTCTGAGACCCAAGCGAAGATATTATATAATTATTTTATATATTTTTATATAAAATATATTGTTCCCTCACTGGATGTATAAAGTTATGTTCAGTCTCTCCTTCATAGATATCCCTTGAAAAAGAAAAGAAATATTTGATATTTTTGGTTTATCTTTCATTTCTCCCTGCCTGTTATTTGGAAGTAAACAAAGCGTGTGTGTGTGTGTGTGTGTGTGTGTGTGTGTGTGAGACGGACCTGGACCTCCGGCCAGCTGCTCTTCCCCTCCAGCAGAGCGTCCAGGATTCGCCTCATTGCCGCCTCCTTCACGGGGTCGTCTCCACTGATCACGTAATACGAGGAGCGAAGGCGTCTGAACAAGTCCAGGTCCACGGTGGAGGAGGCCCCACCGGACGGCAGGTAGGCCAGGTCCACGTAGACCACAGGACCTGCAGGACCTGCAGAACCTGCAGCTTTGGATGCTGGCAGGAAGTCAGAAGAATGAGGTGAATTAAAAATAAACCTCAATAATCAGGGTGTCAGTTTATTAACATAACGAAGCGCCAAATGAACTGTTGATGAAAGTGTGTTTTATTTGCCGTTTGAAGGCCTAGAAATAGAAAAGACATCAGTGTGTGTTGAAGTCCTGAACTGCCGTGTTTCAGCACCGGCCTACCTGAGGATGGAAGTTTAACAGCTCCTATTCTGGAGCCACCCAGTGAGTTTCTGGATGAAGGCTGCGTGTCGAGGCTGGAGGTCATCTTCAGCAAGCCCGAGGAGCCGACTGGCTTGGACTTCCCGTTCTGGGCTGCGCTCCCTCCGGCGCTCGACTTCTGCCCGGTGCCTGCGGGCTTCTTGGTCCTGGCAGCTGAACTCTTCAGGTTCTTGCTCGCCTCCGTGTCGGCCATGCAGGCTCCAGACTGTGGAGGTAACGGGGGCAAATCCTTGACCGGAGCTGGCGGCGGGTCGTGCCCCCCCCTGAGGGAGAGCTGTGGACTGGGCAGGAACAGGCTACTGGACTCATCCTCAGAGTCCATATCTGCCGTGATGGACGGACAGTCGTCTGTGCCGGGGGGGACGTCAGAATCCGTGGCCGTGAGGAGGGACTCGCTGACCGATGTGGGCGGGGTCTCCTGGCTGTAGGCCGATGGGCCGTCGCTGCTGCTTTGATCCTGCGAGCGGTTGTTGTTGTCGCAGAGGTCTGGCGAGGTGGCGAGTCCGCGCCCGACGTGCTGGTGCTGGAACTCACAGGGTGATACCAAGCAGAGGTCGACATCATGAGGCACCTCGATGAGCTCCGACAGACCGTGGAGGTGGTCTGATCTCAGGGGTAAGGCCGTGCCCGCGTTGGAGTCACCAACATGTCCGTTAGAGTAGACTCCCACTGGTCCTTTAGGTGACACGGCAGCGGGTGCTTGCTCTAGAGAAACTGACAGGGATTCATCGACTTCTGTGGACTGAGGAGAGCCGAGCTCAGCCGGCATGGACGTGACGGTGGTGGAGGAGTCTCTGGAAGGACTGAGTGTTAACAGGCTGGACGGTTTATCCCGAGAAGACGTGGAGTTGTCCAGACCTTCCCTCAGGGAGCTCAGAGGACCTCTCGGGTTGTACTCCTCGAAACCTGGACCGGATCCTCTGCAGTCTAAACCCTGAGCGTCCTCTTCAGGGGATGCATGGAGAGCGGTAAGAACTGCACCGTTAGAAGCAGCATGGCCCGTCTCCATACAGAGAAACTTCTCTGGACTCTCTACAGAGTTCCCGTTGACCTTCGAGTTCTGTCCACTGTTCCCGTTGTCGTCTTCCAACCGAAGTCTCTCAAACTCAGCAGTCATGTCCTCGGGCGTCGACACTTTGGAGCGATCTGCCTCCTTCTGGTTGTCCTGCTCCTTTGAACCTGGTTTGCCTTTTGTCCCTTTAGTCAAAGTGTCTTTCCTTGGAAGAGTCCCGTCTTTCTTTAGAGTCCCAGTCTTGCCCGAAGCCTTTTTCACGTCTGCACTTCCTGTTGATGCTGCACTAGATGCTCTCTTCACTTCTTTAACAGCCGGTTTTGCAGGTTTCTTCTCCTCAGTTTTAACATCCTTCTTGCCGTCTTTCTTTGGTTCAGGTTTGATGTCTTTCTTTGGTTTTAAACTCAGAGTTTCTTTCTTCATGGCTTCTTTCTTTTTTTCTCCTTTCTCTTCTTTCTTTACAGTGGCAGCAACTTTCTCTTCCTTCTTTTTCACTTCCTTTTTCTCTTCTTTTGACGCGTCTTTCTTTGGAACAAGCTTTTCCACAGGTTTCGGTGGCTTTGATTTAGTGTCTGCATCCTTTAGTTTCGGCTTTTCTTCAGCATCCTTCTTTTCTTTAGGTGCAGAGTCACATGCTGCCTTTGGCTTCGTTTTTACTTCCTGTTTCTTGACATCGACTCGTGCGAGCTTGTCTTTCTGTAAGGCACTGCTGGGTCTCAGCTCCTTGGACTGGGACTTCAGGCTTTCCCGACTCTCTGCTCGTTTTGGTTGTTTCTCAGTTTTGGACGTTTCGAGGTCCTTCAAACACACAACCGGATGTTTGAGGAAATCCAGATGTTTGAGTTTTTCAAGTCCATCCAGGATTTTGTTCTGCGGCGTGCACCCTGGGAAGAGGACCCGGATGATCTTCTCCTGAGGACTGGAGGGATGCCAGACCAGCAAAGCACAAATGGAAACAAGGCACGGTAGAGGAAGCTCTGAGCCCTTTACCTTCGGTCCATTATTTGGCCAACTCTGCATGAAAGCTTCCAGGCATTTGCTGCCGCTGACTGGATTCAGCGAGTACAGCTCCAGGCGGCCCACTCCCATCTTCTGAAACAGAATAACCGGATCTATGCTGGGTCCGTTAGAGCGGCTGAGAGGTTCTGGTTTGATTGAAAGCCTTTGTAAATGCTGCAGAGCGAGCGCTGCCTGATCACAGCTCCGCAGCTCACTGGGGTCTCCCTGTAAGGACTTCAATCTGTCGGGAACGTTGAGGAAGACCACCCCCACCTCGGGGGAGATGAGGTTCTTCATCCAGTCCTCTTCAGTCGGAACTCCAGCAGACTCTTCCTCCTGCTCCGCCACCTTCCTCTGCAGCAGACTGTTCAACCCAGGGAGGTTGTCCACGCCGATGTGCGTCAGGAGCACAGAGTCGATTCTGTCCAGGTGACGAACCAGTTTCCAGAAGCAGGAACGCGGATCGGAGCCACCGTTCACCAGCACGTTAAAACCGTTAACAGCAAAGAAGGCCGAGTCCCCGCTGCCGCCGGGGAAGATGTAGCAGCAGGGTCGAGAGAGCTTCAGGAAGCCCACGGTGCTCGGGGGCTCCAGGAGCTCAAAGGGCGACTCGGGCTCCAGCGCCTCGGAGAGGTACTCCGTGAACTCCTGCAGACCCTCCATTTCAGGGAGGACAGGCGGAGGGTTGATCTGGATGTTCAAGTAGTCCTGCAGGTTGTGTTTGTCCAACGCAGACCGCGTCCAAACACCGAAGTCTGGACAGCTGAGCGTGAGGCTCGCCTTCAGCGCCGGATCTGCAGAGCTCAACACCTGCCCCACCTTCAAACAGAGAAGCTACAGGTGAGATATTCACATCAGGGCTGAACACTGAAGACTGAAGTCACTCAATGATCAGATCTGATTAAACTCTCTGTTCATATATATTATACTAATATTTACACAGCATGAGTGGATGAAAGCAAAACTTCAGTCACGTTTTATGGAAATTCTGTTCAAATTTGTACAATTTTCTTTGTCTACCTTTTTAATTATGATGCATGTGTTCGCACGCACACACACACACACACACACACACACACACACACACACACACACACACACACACACACACACACACACACACACACACACACACACACACACACACACACACCTCTTCTTCAGCAAAGATGTGGATGAAGTCGTGGAGGGAGAAGCATCCTCTCTGCAGAACGATGTCTCCGGACTCCTCCACACACTGACCCACCAGAACCAGAAGCTTGTGTCGAGACGGGTCGAGGACAAGCCGCCGGACCTGAGACACGTACGTTAGATTAATGCTCCGTTCATGTGGCTTCATCAGACGCTTCCCACACACACATATTAATAAATATATAACAAATAATATAATAATAATAAATCCACAGATACTAAACGTGATGCGTTTCACCTCAGAGCAGACGAAGTCCTGAGCAGGATTCACCACAACCTGAGTGTCCAACACGTCTCCGCGGTGCTGCAGCGTCCTCTGACCTGCAGGAGGGACAGATCACACAGACAGGCAGAGAGACAGGTGTCAGGCAGAGACAGACAGGTGTCAGACAGACAGAAAGCCAATCAAAAGAGTTGGCTCTAGTTTAACTTGTTACCAAAACTAACCAAGTGATGAATCAGTCTGTCTGTTTGTGTTCAAATCAGACAACCATCTGACACACACACACACACACACACACACACACACACATTGAGATATTAAGGGTATTATAATAAATATAACAAATATGTGTATTAAGTGTGAAATACTTGGTTCAGTTTTAATGCACTTTTATTGTGAAAGTCAGAGACAGACAGCTTCCTGTTGTCTCACCTGGGACGTCCTTGGACAGGAAGGCCGAATGTCTTGAGACGAAGAGTTTCAGCTGCTGATCCAGAACAGAAACATCCAGAAGTACAGGCCAGCAGCGCACACCTGAACGCAACAAACAATAACACACTTTAATTATTAATAATAATAATAATAATTTACGCGATGTGAAAACATCTCCAAACAGCTGGATTTATTCATGTTTCTCTACAAAAACTAAATTTTACAAGATGACATCGAACACATCATGATAACGTTATAATTTACCTTCACTCAATACTATTTTTTACTGAGTAGAGCATGAACGCATCATCGTGCAACCTATGGTAACCTCCGTTAGCGCCGCTATTTAACCCACGCGGCAGCTAACCGCTAACGTTAGCTAGCTCTGGTTGTTCACATCGAAGAGTTTACAGCTTTACAGTCGTGAGCCCCCCCCCTCACTAACACTGCGTCACAGAGTCAAACTGATAAAACACTAAATGTCTGACGAGTTATTGTTCAGACCTTGAACTACACACACAGTTTCCTCCGTGTTTCCTTTTATCTCTGCTTCCTCCTCAGCAAACAGGAAGCTCAACATGTTCAGTGACATCACTTCCTCTCGTGTCAGCTCAAGAATAACCCGAGTAACACACACACACACATAAATATAATAATATATACATTTAAAAAATATATCCATCCATCCATCCATCTTCTTCCGCTTATCCGGGGTCGGGTCGCGGGGGCAACAGCTCCAGCAGGGGGCCCCAAACTTCCCTATCCCGGGCCACATTGGCCAACTCTGACTGGGGGACCCCGAGGCGTTCCCAGGCCAGTGTGGAGATATAATCTCTCCACCTCGTCCTGGGTCTTCCCCGTGGTCTCCTCCCAGCTGGCTGTGCCTGGAACACCTCCCTAGGGAGGCGCCCAGGGGGCATCCTTACCAGATGCCCGAACCACCTCAACTGGCTCCTTTCTACGCAAAGGAGCAGCGGTTCTACTCCGAGCTTCTCTCGGATGACTGAACTCCTCACCCTATCTCTAAGGGAGAAGCCAGCCACCCTTCTGAGAAAACCCATTTCGGCCGCTTGTACCCGCGATCTCGTCCTTTCGGTCATGACCCAACCTTCATGACCATAGGTGAGAGTAGGAACGAAGATAGACCGGTAGATCGAGAGCTTTGCCTTCTGGCTCAGCTCTCTTTTCGTCACAACGGTGCGGTAAAGCGAGTGCAATACCGCGCCCGCTGCTCCGATTCTCCGGCCCATCTCCCGCTCCATTTTCCCCTCACTCGTGAACAAGACCCCGAGGTACTTGAACTCCTTCACTTGGGGTAGGGACTCATTCCCTACCCGGAGTAGACAATCCACCGGTTTCCTGCTGAGAACCATGGCCTCAGATTTTGAGGTGCTGATCCTCATTCCAACCGCTTCACACTCGGCTGCGAACCGATCCAGTGAGTGCTGAAGGTCACAGGCTGATGATGCCATCAGCACCACATCGTCTGCAAAGAGCAGCGATGAGATCCCAAGCCCACCAAACTGCAACCCCTCCTCCCCCCGACTACGCCTCGATATCCTGTCCATGAATACCACAAACAGGATTGGTGACAAAGCGCAGCCCTGGCGGAGGCCAACACCCACTGGAAACGAGTCCGACTTACTGCCGAGAACCCGGACACAACTCTTGCTTTGGGCGTACAGGGATTGGATGGCTCTCAAAAGCGCCCCCCTCACCCCATACTCCCGCAGCACCTCCCACAGTATCTCCCGGGGGACCCGGTCATACGCTTTCTCCAGGTCCACAAAACACATGTAAACCGGATGGGCATACTCCCAGGCCCCCTCCAGGATCCTTGTGAGAGTGAAGAGCTGGTCCGTTGTTCCACGGCCAGAACGGAATCCGCATTGTTCCTCTTCAATCTGAGGTTCGACTATCGGCCGAACCCTCCTTTCCAGCACCTTGGAGTAGACTTTACCCGGGAGGCTGAGCAGTGTGATACCCCTGTAATTGGCACACACTCTCTGGTCCCCCTTTTTAAACAGGGGAACCACCACCCCGGTCTGCCACTCCTTAGGCACTGTTCCCGACTTCCACGCAATGTTGAAGAGACGTGTCAGCCACGACAGCCCCTCCACACCCAAAGCCTTCAACATTTCTGGACGGATCTCATCAATCCCCGGGGCCTTGCCACTGTGGAGTTGTTTGACTACCTCAGTGACTTCCACCAGGGAAATTGCTGATGATCCCCCATAATCTTCCAGCCCTGCCTCTATCAAAGACGGCGTATTAGTTGGATTGAGGAGTTCCTCAAAATGCTCCTTCCATCGCCCGAGTACCTCCTCAGTTGAGGTCAACAGTGTTCCATCCCTGCTGTAAACAGCTTGGATGGTTCCCCGCTTCCCCCTCCTGAGGTGCCGGACCGTACGCCAGAAGCACTTTGGTGCCGACTGAAAGTCCTTCTCCATGGCTTCTCCGAACTCCTCCCACACCCGCTGCTTTGCCTCTGTCACGGCCGAGGCCGCTGCCCTTCGGGCCTGTCGGTACCTTGCAACCGCCTCTGGAGTCCCCCGTGATAACATATCTCGAAAGGACTCCTTCTTCAGTCGGACGGCTTCCCTGACCACCGCGGTCCACCACGGTGTTCGAGGGTTACCGCCCCTTGAGGCACCTAAGACCTTGAGGCCGCAGGCTCCCGCCGCAGCTTCAGAAATGGAAGCTTTGAACATTGACCACTCAGGCTCAATGCCCCCAACCTCCACAGGGATGCCAGAGAAACTCCGCCGGAGGTGTGAGTTAAAGGTCTCTTGGGTATGGGCCTCCTCCAGACGTTCCCAGTTCACCCGCACTACCCGTTTGGGCTTACCAGGTCTGTCCAGACTCTTCCCCCACCCCCTGACCCAACTCACCACCAGATGGTGATCAGTTGACAGCTCCGCCCCTCTCTTTACCCGAGTGTCCAAAACATGCGGCCTCAGATCAGATGATACGATTACAAAATCGATCATCGATCTTCGGCCTAAGGTGCTCTGGTACCATGTACACTTATGAGCATCCTTATGTTCGAACATGGTGTTTGTTATGGACAGCCCATGTCTAGCACAGAAGTCCAATAACAAACAACCACTCGGGTTGAGATCAGGGAGGCCGTTCCTCCCAATCACGCCTCTCCAGGTGTCTCCATCGCTGCCCACGTGCGCGTTGAAGTCTCCCAGTAGAACTATGGAGTCCCCTACTGGAGCCCCCAACAGGACTCCATTCAGGGTCTCCAAGAAGGCCGAATACTCTGAACTGCTGTTCGGTGCATATGCACAGACAACAGTCAGAGTTTTCCCCCCCATAACCCGTAGGCGTAGGGAGGCGACCCTCTCGTCTACCAGGGTGAACTCCAACGTAACGGCACTCACCCGGGGATTTGTGAGTATCCCCACACCCGCCCGGCGCCTCACACCCTGAGCAACTCCAGAGAAGAATAAGGTCCAACCCCTATCCAGGAGTACGGTTCCAGAACCGAGACTGTGCGTAGAGGAGAGCCCAACCAGATCTAACTGGTAGCGCTCCGCCTCCCGCACAAGCTCCGGCTCTTTCCCCCACAGAGAGGTGACGTTCCACGTCCCCAGAGCCAGCCTTTGCCGCCCAGGTCTGGTCCGTCGAGGTCCCCGACCTTCACTGCCACCCGTCTGGCAATGTACCCGACCCCAACGGTTCTTCCTGCGGGTGGTAGGCCCACATGATGGAGAGGGGGGGGGTGCCACGTTGCTTCTTCGGGCTATGCCCGGCCGGGCTCCGTGGCAAACCTGGCCACCAGGCGCTCGTTGACGGGCCCCCCTTCCAGGCCTGGCTCCAGACGGGGGCCCCGGGCTTCCTCCGGGCAGGGTCACACCTCCTCTTTTGTGATGTTGCATTGAGGTACTTGAACCATTCTTTGTCTGGCCCCTCGCCTGAGACCACTTTGCCATGGGAGACCCTACCAGGAGCACTAGGCTCCCGACAACACAGCCCTCAGGTTCATAGGAGCACCCAAACCCCTCCACCACGGTAAGGTGATGGTTCTCGGAGGGGGAAAAAAAAAAAAAAACTTAATTTTTCATTAAAAAAAGCTTGGATGTCAAAATACTTAATTTTCTTGAAAATAGCTTGAATGTGAAAAAATACAAAAACATTTCATGAAAAAAGCTTGAATATGAAAAAATACAAAATTTTCTTGAAAAAAGTTTGGATGTGAAAAAGCAAATAATTTTCCTGAAAAAGTTTGGATGTGAAAAAAACCTTAATTTTCATCAAAAAAGCTTGAATGTAAAAAAAAAACTAAAATTTTGTTGAAAAAAGTTTAGATGTGAAAGAAAATTAATTTCCTGAAAAAAGCTTGGATGTCAAAATACAAAATTTTCATGGAAAACAAATTTATTTAAAGAAATACTTAATTTTCATGAAAAAAGTTTGAATGTGAAAATACAAAATTTTCATGGAAAAAAAATGTATTTGTAAAAAACTTAATTTTCATTAAAAAAGCTTGGATGTTAAAATACTTAATTTTCATGGAAAAAAATGTATTTAAAAAAATCTTAATTTTAATGAAAAAAGCTTGGATGTAAAAAAAACCTTAATTTTCATAAGTAAGTTTTGGTTCGCTCGGACATCAGTACTCAGTAATAAATGTCGTCTACATTTCATATGATGTAAAATCTATTTAGATCACATATGAATGAAATGCTTGTAGAATCCTTGTTGTATTTGTATTGTTGATTTAATGTAGAGAGGGTCACATAAAGGCTGAGAACACGGCTCTAACACTAAACGGTTTCCTGTCCAGTCGAAGGCTCTGCGGGAGCGCTGGCTGCTGGACGGAGCGCCCTCTGCTGGACCAGAGCAGGACGAGACCCGGAGCCTGGAGGACAACATCTGCAGGTTTATTATAGTTAATATAATCCTGGAGTCATAACTCAGTGAAACATGAAACTCAGATTTATATCGTGTGTCAAATGCTGTTCTTTATTATTCATATATGGTTAGAAAATGAAATTGTAATTTCAATTCTGACTTAAATTATACTTGCAGAAAATGGTTATTAATTTTCAAATTAAATGTAACATTTAAATATTGTCCACTGTACACTGTTTTCCATTTTTATGTCCATGCAAGGTTCGTCAAAATGTAAATATAAAAAGTTATTATTGTGATATTAGATGAATGTGGAGATGATGTTATTGTGGAAGAACTCTGTGTGCTGCAGGCTGGAGGAGGAGCTGGTCAGTCTGGAAACTGGAGCTTTGTGTGAGACCATAACACACACTACTGTGAGTACACACACACACATTATATTAGTCAGACGTGCATGGAGGATGGAAGCTGCCAAAATCAAATGTGAATAAATAAATGACTCGTTAAATAAATTAATATGCCATTAAATGTACCAAAAATAATGTTAAAAACAAATGTAGGCATTAATTTCCCCTTTTATGTATTTAATAAAAAAAAGAAATCATAAATGTATTTTTTTATTGCATTTTTAAATGTATTTATTAAATGTATTGATTTATTTTTTATTGTATGTATTTATTGTATGTATTAAATAAATAAAAGAGAAAATAATGCCAACATTTATTTTTATTAATATTATTGGTGCATTTAATGGTATATTATTTTTATTTATCCAGTAATTTATTTATTTAATTTTGGGAGCTTCCGTCCTCCATAGTGAGACAGGTTTATTTAATACTTTATTTTGTACTTAGATGGTACTACAGTGACTTTAATTATGACATTGAACTTCCTGTCTGTCTGTCTGTCTGTCTGTCTGTCTGTCTGTCTGTCTGTCTGTCTGTCTGTCTGTCTGTCTGTCTGT
>CALSCE010009966.1:0-22579 GCA_943593645.1 Bovichtus variegatus
CAAACCCCTCCACCACGGTAAGGTGATGGTTCTCGGAGGAGAACCATCACATCATTATGTATTTATTTATGCATTTGTTTATTTTGGCATTGTTGTACTGTATTTTATAGTTTTTAATGTGACCTTTGTATCAAGTTTTATTGGATGCATTTTATGTTGTTGTATTCAATGTAATTATGTGATGTGTAGTATACAATATTTTATAGTATATTTAATTTGATACATTTTTTGGAAACTACAGTAAAACCTAGTAAAATCAAACTAAAAAATACAATAAGTTAAAATAAGTCCATTTACAGTTTTCACAATAAATGTAATTAAGTATAATAAATATACCACAAAGTAAAAAAGTGAACAGCAAAAAAGTAAACAATTACTATACAATAATGCAAGAAGAAACTTCACAAAGTTATCAAACAATATAATGTAAAAAAATGAATTCAGTAAAATACTATGAAATAGAAAATATTACATGTTATTTAAATCCATTTCTTTTTATTATATGGTTTATTACTTTTTATGAGCTTTCTTTAGCATTTTTATGTAAATTGTCACTTATTTTTATGTATTTCATTATTTATGCATTTATTTTTTTGGCATTGTACTGTATTTTATAGTCTTTTGTGACCTTTGTATTAAGTTTTATTGGATGAATTTTATGTTTTTGTATTCAATGTAATTATGTTATGTGTAGTATACAATATTTTATAGTATATTTCATTTGATCTAGTTTTTTGGACATGTAAAGACAATAAAATACAGTAAAACCATGTAAAATCCAAATAAATAAATAGATTAATACATAAAAGTTAAAATAAGTCCATATACATAAGTACATATACATATAGTATAATAAATATACCACAAAGTCAAAAAGTAAATAGCAAAAATATAAACAATTACTATGAAATGTTTAAAAATGTAAATTAAAATGGAAAAGAAAACGGAAAGTAATAAAACAGAAAGTAATAAAACAATATTATGTCAAAGATGTAGATCAAATTAAAAATAATATAAAATATTGTATACTACACATTTACAAAATTACATTGGATACAATAACATAAAATGCATCCAATAAAAGTAAATACAAATGTGACATGAAAAAAATTACAGTACAACAAAGTAAAATCAAACAAAATAAAAAATAAATAAAAAATAAAAAGTTAAAATAAGTAAAGTAAATTAACTAAAAAGTTAAAATAAGTAAAAAGTTAAAATAAGTAAAAAAAAAAAAAAAAAAAGTACAGTTTTCACAAAAAACTTCACAAAGTACAATTTTTATACCATAAAGTATTTTAAAAAAAACAGTAAAAAATAAATAAATAACATTTAAATAATATATAAAGAATTACATTAAAATGCCAAAGAAAGTTCACAAAAAGTATATAAAAAATACTATGTATAAAAATAAATTAAATATATTATACCATTGCCTATGCTACATGTGACATGATGAAATTAAATATAACATAAAATGCATTCAATGAAAGTAAATAAAAAGTTGACATCAAAAACAATAAAATACAGTACAACAATGTCAATTCAAACTAAATCAAAAATAAATAAATATATAAAAATAAAAAGTTTAAATAAGTCAATTTACAGTTTTCACAATCGTAATAAAGCACAATTAATATACTATAAAATATAAAAATAAGGGTAAAATCAATTACAATTAAATAATGTATAAAAGTGTACAAAGGAAACTTAACAGAAAGTTGTTAAACAATATAATAAAAATGAATAGATAAAATATACTATAAAATACTACGTTACGTCATGAAAGTGAATAACAAAAAATGCATCTAATGAAAGTGAATAAAAAGGTGACATGAAAGACAATAAAATACAGTACAACAATGTCAAGCCAAACAAATAAATACATAAAACATTTTTTTAAATGGGTCAATTTACAGTTTTCACAATTAATATGATAAAGTACCATGAATATACCATTATATTATAAGTATAAAAATAAACAGTAGAAAAAAACTATTTTAATTAATGTATACAGAATGACATTTAAATGGCATGGATATCTTAAAAGAAAGTTATTAAACAATTTAATGTAAAGTAAATTGATAAAATGAAATATACTATAAAATAGAATATACTAAATGTTACATAATGAAATGAAATACAAGAACATAAATTGCATCCAATAAAAGTAAATACAAATGTGACATGAGTAAAACAATGTCAAATTAAAGAAAATAAATAAATAGATGAAAATAAAAATAGGTTGAAATAAGTCAGCGTTTTGGCAGTTAAATGCAGTGAATGTGAACCATCAGTGGAAGGAATTGTTGGCTTTGATTTAGCGCTCAATTCAAATGGCAACACAAAGACAAATGGACAGAAGTACTTGCAGTAAAGCATCAGAATTAAAAGTATGCATTCATTTAACGAGGCCATTTTTGAAGCTCGTCATACTATCTGCCAAACTCCCCTCATACTGCTACATCGGAAAATATTTGATGAAATATACATTTCTTCGACGGCAGTACAACACACTTGTTTGTCACAGTAGCGATCTTAAAAATGCATCTTACAGTGTAAGGAGAAAACATTACAATGTTTCACTATGAAGCACAGTACTTGAGTACTTGTACTTTACACTTTTGCTTGACGTTGCCTGATTATGTTTATTGCATGAACATTTAATAATGTGTCATTATTAAAAGGTGGGGAAAAAAGAAGTAGGTTTAATCTAGTACTGTACTTGTTACTTGAGTATTTCCAGTTCATAAAATGTTATGCACTAATGTAGATTACAGAGCCCAGAAGTATAAAATTGGCCAATAAGCTCCAACTCCACTAGTTGTGATACTGAAATCTATTTGATAAGACTTGCTTGGAACATAATATTTTGACGTACTTAAGGATCTGTGAACTTGTCCCACAGTTGATACAAATATTCTTTTCACAGTATAAAAAATGTGCCTCACTCTCATTTAGATGTTTACAATCAGCGCAGGATCCAAACAATGAGTTCATGACTTTCCCCATGCAAAATAAACATCAGTGAGAAACTTATTACCGTTAGTTGTTCTGTAAGAATAATACATTATTGTATTCAGTGTTGCAAGTAACTAAGTACTCAAGTTTCTGACTTAGGCACAATTTTAAAAATACTTAATTGGTGTCAATGTTCCTTTAAATTTAGTTCAAAACTTCCAAAGTCAAACATCTGTCACAATTGATTCATTTATACTGAATTATTTTCTCAAAATTGGTAGTTTTAGTCAGTCAGTACATTTCTGAAAGTAGCAGGATTACTTGCCAGGCAACATGGATCAAGTCATCAAATCAAGAATAAAAACCAAAAACTCTCTCTCTCTTTATCCATATATCAATACAAAGACTATGTCTATTTGTAAGATAATAAAGCTTCCATTCAGTACCAGGTTCAAAAAAAAGAAATTAGCTAATTTTAACTACTTTATATACTGCCGGGTGGCTTCATCTATAATAATACATCATCATTTATACCTTGGTAAGTTTTGAACTTATTTTTATACTTTGTATTAATCTGAATCTTTACAGCAAACCAGCAAAATCCATGTACCTTCAGATCAATTTTCTTTTTCAAACCTTTTTACTTTATTATATGGTCACATGAAAAATGAGGGGCGAGGGCCGGAACTCTCCAAAGTAATTTCAAAACAAAAGCCCTCGCTTGGTAAAAAACCAAGGAGTTGTAGGTCGGTATAAAAAGGATTCTGAGACAATGATAGCAACAGGTCCTACTCATTTAAATATGCTGGATAATAAATACTACGTCACACGTTTCCCTGCTCATGCTCTCCCACGTGTAGATGTACTATCAAACATGCCAACATAACACAAGTATTGTTTAGTTATTTAGCTCTTCATTTCTGTGATCCATTAGTCAGACTGAGAGAAATTTAACGTTATAAATACTTTATTTACGGCGCTATGTTGCACAACATTGTCAATAAAGACAGAAGAAATCTTCCTTCATGATAAATGTGCACGAGGGGACGTCACTGGTGTGACAGTGTGAACCCTTTGAAGCAGCACGTGTCGTTAGGAAACGCTACATGCCGGTGGAACAGCAGCCATCACACACTTTTCCATCATGGCGCTGCTGCAGTTATCAGTGCAGAGCAGCAGCAGCAGCCTGGTACTGTCGTGTTCTTATATTTGGAAATAGAGACGCATAGAAATCAATTTCAGAAAACTTCTCTTCATATTAAAAAAATTGTTCAAATTAAATGTACTATAACATATACTACATGTTACATAGTGAAAATTAATACAATTACATAAAATGCATCCAATGAAAGTAAATACAAAGGGGACATGAAAGACAATAACATCGAACCACCGACCCTCCGACTGGTGGATGACCTCCACCTCCTCCTCCTCAGCCACATACAACACAAAGTAAAAAAACAAACAGAAAAAAAATTAAGAATTATTATTAAATAATACATAAAAATGTACATTCAAAGCAAATGTAAACTTAACAAAAAAAATTATAAAAGAATAACGATGTCATTTAAATAAAAAAATATATAAAATAGAATATAACAGAATATACTACATGTTACATAATAAAAATGAAAACAACATAAAATGCATCCAATAAAAGTTAAAGAGGTGACATGAAAAACTATAAAATACAGTACAACAATGTCAAATCAAACAAAAATAAATAAATACATTTAAAAACCAAAAAATTAGAAAAGTACAATAAATAAAGTATAAGGTATAAAAATAGACTACGAAAAAAAATCTATTACAATTAAAAAAATAAAAAAAAAAAGAATTAAAGAATAACATTAAAATGCCAAGGAAAACTTAAGAAAGATATTCAACATTATAATGTAAAAAAAAAAAAATCAAATTGTATGGATCAGAAGCTATACAATTCATCTGCAAGGCTTGTAGTAATGGCTTTGCTTCATAGGAGGAAGCCTTATAATAAGGGTAGAATTATGAGTAAAACATTTTGACAGCCTTTTTATTTCTTCTGTACAGTTTAACATTCTTTAGCACAAATGTACATTTGTAAAAGCTAATGTTGCAAATGTGATGTCTTTTACATTTTTTGGGGAGAAAATAAAAACAAAAAGTGTATTTTAATGTATAAATATATCGATCAATTGATTCCCTCTTAAATATAACGTATAGAGTTTTTTTTTTTTTTAGGGCTTCATAATCTGCCATGGTTTTAATTTGAATCTGTTCTGGGACAGGTTGGACCTGTAACTGCATTTGATTTCTCCTGGTGTGGGCGCGCATGCTGTGTTCCTCCTGTATACCCCTGTGTACTCCCGTGTTCCCTTGTGTTCCGTCGTGCCATCCTGGTTTGTTTTCAGTTTTTGCTTTTGAACTTTGTTTTGATTGTTTAAGCTTTGATAATAAAGTTCTCTTTTCGTTATCACACTGCCTGTTTCCTGCGTTTGGCTCCTCCCCTTTACGTCACCTGTGACATACCTTTTCTTACTCTGCCAGTTCATCCACCTCATGTCCATTCAACATATTGTTTTTATAATATGTTTAAACCAGTTAAATGTTACTGCCATCTACTGGTAAAGAGGGTAAACACCAGCTTTACATTAAATATCAGTGCTCACAGCAACAACTGTACACTCAATAATTACTCTGTAGGTTAAACTAACAAACTGCATTGCATCAAACAATGCACTCATCAATCCAAATCTTGACTCGTGTACATGGATAAATACACTGTTAAACCGCCTGTACACAGCTACTGCTGCTAACATACTTCCGGTCCAGGTTTATTTATTTAAATATATTTTTTCATAACATTACCTTATTTTTTTTATATTCACATGACTCAATTTACAAAGAATAAGATTCGTTACAAGTACAACATTTCTATCCTTTAGACGTTCCCCTGGTATGGGCTTGTTCTGAAATATTTACTTTACCTTCCGGAACACCTGCCTTTCTTCATTCTTCAATGCAAAACGAAAAAATTAATAAAGCAATTATCAAAAAACAAAATTGGTCCGTTATTTCAATGTGATTTTCTTATTTTTCACTTTTGGATGAAAGTGAAACTGTTTTATTTGGTTTCAAACGAAACAATCATAGTTTCTCCATTTATTTGCTTAAAAGAAAATAGAAAAATAAATGCTTGGCCAGACGGGACCATGTACATTTTGTTAGTTTGATTTGTCGTTTCAACGATAAACCAAAACACTAAAATACTTTGTTTTTTTTGTTTTAAACCTGTAGCCTAAATGGTAGCCTATGCAAATAAATACATTGATATTAGTGTGTATAAGAAGTTGTAAGTAAAAGTAACAACACAAAGCCAACTGACCTGGTGCATCATAGCTGCACATGGACGTGTGTTCCTCTCCTGTTCCAGTCAGCACATTACTCCCAGTGCTTCCCCCAGTACTCAGCTAGACAGAGGGCGAGCAGCAGTGGCACAAAACAAGAACTGTGGCTGAGAATAATGCAACTGGAGTTCAAATACTAAAAGTACACACTGATCATGTCACACACACATATCAACTCTTCATTTCTATATATTGCCTAAATTCACTGTGTGTAAAATCAGGCGTGGTAGAGATTATGGTTGTGAAGTCCACAAATCCAAAGCAGAGAACAGTGGCAGAGGGAGTAATGTGAGAGATTAGTCCTGATGTGAAAGTAAACTATGCACACAGAATAGATGATGTGTTGATGTCTCTACATTTGCTTTAAATAGTAGCAGCACACTATACAAAGGCATCAGTGGAGAGCTGCTGGATGTGTCTGCCCTCACAGTGCCAGAGATCTACAAGGACTTCCCTCCTGCTGCTGCACCATCCTCTGCAGGTGCCACGAGTGGACTCTGCTTTCATGGGACTGGGCTTGTAACTCATCCATAGACATAGACATGGAGAAACAAATGAGAGCAACGGCACAGCAGCAAAGCAATGTACTGCAGAGGACGTGGACAGAAGCAAAAGATATTGTAGCCAAACAAAGGCCCACCTCAAGAGATCTACACACAAGCCCACTATAAACAATCCAAACTGTCCCTTTAAAGTGTCTTGAGGTGACATGGTCCACTGATACATATCTCTAGATCTATATATATATATATATATAGATATAGAGACATATCTCTAGATATATATATATATATAGATATCTATATATCTATATATATCTATCTATCTAGAGATATGTATCTCTAGATATATATCTATATATTTATTTATATATAGAGATATAGATCTCTATATCTATATATAAAAACGTCTTTAAGCAAATTAGTTGGAATCGGGTTTAAGAGACAGGTTGATGGTTTAGACGACAAAATTCTTGAAATGAATGGTAAAGAACGATCGGAGAAAAGCAGTCGAGATATATTTCAGGTGTTACAGCTGTTTTTAAGGTTCCTGTATTAGAAGTTACATCATTACAGATTGAGGGCAGGAGGTGATTAATTTGGTCTCTAATATTTAGAATTTTATGGTTAAAGAAGCTCATGAAGTCGTCACTACTGAGTGATATAGGACTAGAAGGCTCAGTAGAGCTGTGGCTCTCTGTCAGCCTGGCTACAGAACTGAAAAGAAACCTGGGGTTGTTCTTATTTTCCTCTATTAATGAAGAGTAATAAACTGCTCTGGCCTTACGGAGAGCCTTCTTATATGTTTTAAGATTATCTAGCCAGACTAAACGTGATTCTTCCAGTTTGGTAGAACGCCATTTCCTCTCAAGTTTTCTTGACTTTATTTTTTTAGTTTGTGGGTTTGGGTGTTAAGCCACGGAGCTTTCTCTGTTTTATTATCTTCTGTTTTAGAGGAGCGACAGAGTTGAGTGTCATTCGCAGTGAGGCAGCAGCTCTATCAACAAGATGATTCATTAGGGACTAAAGTTATCACAGGAGTCCTCCGTTACATTGACATTGAGACATGGTGATGAACTAAATGAATCTAATAGAGAATCTAATAATGAGATAATCCTCTTCTGTTTACAATTGATTTCAGTGGTCGTGGGGCAGACACAGTCACTATGGGGATTTGAGAGGGTGACTGCCCAGATGGATGCACAGAGAAGTATGTAAGACTTTAACTCCGCCTCCTGGTCTAAACTCCGGGTTGTCATGGATTAGGTCCACTACTAAATGTACTAATATTACTTGATATGAGATCTGCCCCCTCTAAAGTAGGATGAATGCCGTCACTCCTAATCAGACCAGGAGTTCCCCAGAAAGTCCGCCAATTATCTACGAAGCCCACATCATTATCTGGACACCACCGTGACAGCCAGCGACGGAATGATGACATGTTTAGCCCCATGGGCAGGGGACTAGAGAAAACTACAGAGTCCGACATTGTCTTTGCAAATCCAGACACCGACGTTTTTCATTTTAGTGAACTCATTACCGCCAACGTGAATAACAATCTTACTTTTACGGTTAGCCTTAATCAGCAGTTTTAAATGTGCTTCTACGTTTCCCACTCTGTCCCTAGGATTGCACGTGACTATTGTCGCTGGTCTCTCAAACCTCATGTATCTCAGAATTGAGCTACCAATAACCAGAGTTGGCTTCTCACTGAGCCTGTGTCGCTGAGTGGGGAGAACCTGTTAGAAACAGTAAGTGGTTGGTGGTGAACCGTGGGCTTCTGCTTACACTTTTTTCGGACAGTCACCCAGTCTCCTGACTGCTCTGGACCCGCCGGGGGACAGCTAACAGGAGTTACCTCTGGTCGGCCTGCAACGGCTACAGGGGGCTTGCTAACAGCTACAGTAGCTAACGTTAGCAGAGCCTAAAGGAGTGTAAACAACTGTGGATTTAGCGAAAGAGTCGCTAAGAACAACGGACATGACGCACGACGTGGGGGTTCTTACTCATTTGGGACTGTCTATTTGCTAGTGTTGTAGGTGTTAGGCTAGGAACATGGCTAGTGCAGATAGTCCCTGGGTTTATTATGACATGGGCAAAGGTGGAAAGAGGGGTGGGCTCATGGAATTAAAATAATTTTCTTAATTTTTTTGTCTTGTCAAGAAGAGTTTGTGGCTGGCCAGGCAAGACTTGGTGAGGAATAAAAGGGACAGTGGTGTAGAGGGAGTGATAAGGAGAGTGGAAGTGAATGTGAAGGAGAGGATTGAAAATGACATTGTAAAGTGGGGGAAGCATGCCGCCTTGGAGCGGTGGAAAGAGTTTGGCTGGAAATGGTAAAATCCTAAGGCATGACATGGAAGGGGTGTATTTTTGCTCTAGGTGTATGCTGCAATGCATTTTTTGTACACATGTTTTAGGGACTGGTTTTGATTTAAACCTAGGATCTTGTATTTATTTACTTTTGCCATGTTGCAAGTTTAGTTTAATTGGTGTAAATAGTTATTTTGATTGGAATTGCTATTATCAATGCTCGAGTTTGTTTACCATTATGCTATTTGAAGTTTTTTGGTTTAAAAAAATGAAAATCCTGTTCTAATCAATTAAATATCTGATATATCCTCTATAAGGGGACAACATTCATGGCATCTCCCCTGCCAGGTAAGTATAAGTTGGATGAGTCAGAGACAGGGGAGTCTTCCCCAGACACAGTACTCTGGCCGGCAGTTCCTATAATGCATAATCCCAGACTCCAGTACCTTTAGCATTAGCTCACCTTGGCAAGCAGTTTCTCTGAGAAAGCAAACACAGCCCAGCAACCGGACAAAAGCCTGAAGCTTTTCTAGAATAGAACAATGTTTAGGGCACAAAGAAAGAAAAACCTTGGAGTTTGGTCGCAACCAAAGCACCTACTTCTCGCTGCCATCGGGATTACGCACAACGTACACCAGAAACATCTGCATGGCAACACTGACACTTTTCTGGGCAAATTGCAAAAGAAGCCATAAGCCTCAAAATGAACATTCCCACAATAGACATTAAAATTCCAGCAGACACAAGTTCTCGTGTGATTTTTCTTCAACATAAGGGGAAAGCGCAAACGCACTCCCCCCACTACCAGAAATTATGATATTGAGATTCCCACATTTGGGGAATAAGCAGAGCTCGAGTCTATGGTAGTGCAAAGTCCATAGGGACTTTAGATAGTTGCGCATTCTGATTGGTCAAGCGTCTATAGTCAGACTGGAGACTCCCAATTGGATTGGAGAATACAACTGGAGACTATCATACGTTGTTATGCAAATTTGAATGTAGTGTAGTGAATCAGCCTGAGCGTACAGTATTTCTAGTAAGATTGAATTAATTTATTAATAAACTTACTGTTTATATTACCAAACTGTCTTTTTACACTGCCCAATTATTTTTTTTATATTGTCAAGTTGACTTTTTATACCGCTGAGTTGTCTTTTGATCGTTCAAGAAGGCTGGACATAGTGTAGCGAAGAGTTTTGTTCACAAATAACATTAATGTTGCATCTCTCAGTAAAATTTCTTTCAAACTAAAATTGTACTCATTTTAACATTTCCCACTACGGGAAACTTTCTGTAGACATCTATGTTATCTTTTGCTAAACATTAAACCTTGACAGCATGGACCGGGTCAGGTTCATGTTGCCGCTAGTTACCGGTTAGCATCTTTTAGTAAAATCTCTATTACAGTATTGCTTTTGATTGTTATACCCACTACGGCAAATGTTGTGTCAAGATCCATTTGATCTTGCTTTAATCCCTATATACTGTTCAAATTTTGACACCCGACTGAGTCACCAGGTCTTTTTTGACCCGGCCTAAACATTACGATGTTTTAGTAACGCAACGTTATTGTGATACAGTAGTCTCACAATAACTCTGTAGTAAATTTTGTTTAGCAAGTATTGTGCTTTGTAGCACATGAATAATGTAATATAATAATGGGCAATCAATGTGTTTGAAGATCTGTTTAAGTGTTAAAATAGGACAGTGTACGTGCAGGCCTGTTATACAGGTTCCAGAAAGGTAGCACCTGTTTTTTTTATTTTTTTTTTTAAATGTGACCTTACAGGACCCAAACATAATAGTCATGAGTAAACACATTCAGATCCTTGAGTACTATGAATATGTGTAGACCTTGAACAACCCCAAAGATATTAGTGTCAGAACAAAACCTGACCAAACATGAAGAAAGGGGGTCTTCTAAAACGAGACACAATTATAAAAATACAGAATGGATTGTCTGTAAAAAAAATTGTAAGGGTAGGGAAATGCATTTTTAGCTCCACTCCCATCTACAAGGGCAGGACAATGTTATGGATAAAAGGCGAGCTCAGGCCATCTTTAGTTAGTGTGTGTTACAAGTAGCAACCTCAGGTTTTGTTCCGCTTGTCAAAGAATAAACTATTGCTTCAAACTCTGCTCCTCTCCAGTGAAGTTCCTTTTGAATTTGTTATACTTTTAAATAAATCTACATTGAACTATTCAATTGTACAAAGTTACATGTTGGCGAGGAGTTCCGGACTCATCCTCTGGCCCTGAGTAAGATCTTTTTCCTCCGACAACCACCCAAATTTCATGTAGATTAATAATGTTTACCTTGACTTGTACGTTACCATACCAAAGCTTGAACTCCATTTTGCATCCAAAAACAACCCATCACTCATTGATAAAAAAGGTCATTAACTCTTACCTAGTAACTCTTATTGGTCAGGGAGACTGTATTTGAGGTATTTACACTATTAGTTTCTTAAAATAATGTTCCTTGGATGTGAAAAACACCCACTAGCACCAAAAATAAGAGAATATAACATCTACAATGTTTTTTCTCAGTGTGTTTTTTGTCTCAAAATGTTATCTTTGAGTTATCATTGCCTCCCAGGCTATGGCATAATGAGAGCTCCATATTCTTGATGTTTTACTGGCAGCTTCCGGGGGAAAAGATGGCTTGCACACTTTGAGTTTGTCAAAAAAGCTGAAAATATCAGATGCATGGAAAACAGCAGGGCCAGGAGTTTTGACATATGATCTGAAATATGAGCTGTAATCAGTGTTTAGCCGTTTTCATCCTGCTCTGACCCTTCCTCCTCTTCCTTGCTGTGTTCTAAAAGGGCATCAATGACCTCTGTACACTAACGTTCATTCCTATAAAAATTATAATAATAGTCGTTTTTGTCGTTGAGGACTTACTTTACAAGAGTATTTTAGTAGGTACAACAAAAGGTGGCAACCCCAGTTATCCACAGAATCAACACTTATGCTCCTGGAAATCAGCAACAGGCTGTAGTGATGGCAACCAAAGAGGCCTGTTCCACAGCTGTTTTACACTCCTTCCGGCTCTGCTAACGTTAGCTTGGCAGCTAGCGATGCCGTCTCTCTCTTCCTTTCCTCGTCTCTCCTGCTCGGTGTGTTTCATGTTTAGCTATTCCTCTGCCTCCTTTAGAGATAATGGTACATGTATTAAATGTAGTTTATATTCAGGGTTGGAGGCGAGTTTTAGAGGGCTAGAAGCGCGGCTCCTCACCATGGAAGGTAAATTAGCTACTGTAGCTGTAAGCAAGCCCCCTGTAGCCGGTGCGGGCCGACCAAAGCTAGCTCCTGTTAGCTGTCCCCCGGCGGGGCCCGAGCAGCCGGGAGACTGGGTGACTGTCCATGGGAAGTGTAAGCAGAAGCCCACGGTTCACCACCAACCGCTTCCTGTTTCTAACAGATTCTCCCCACTCAGCGACACACCCGCTGAGAATCCAACTCTGGTTATCGGTAGCTCAATTATGAGGTACGTGAGGTTTGAGACACCAGCGACAATAGTCACGTGCATCCCGGGGGCCAGAGCGGGCAACATAGAAGCACATTTAAAACTGCTGGCTAAGACTAAATAAAAATAAGTATAAATACAATAAGATTGTTATCCACGTCGGTGGTAATGACACCTGATTGCGTCAATCGGAGTGCACTAAAATTAATGTCAAGTCGGTGTGTAGATTTGCAAAGACAATGTCGGACTCCATAGTTTTCTCTGGTCCCCTGTCAAATCTAACGAGTGACGACATGTTTTGCCGCATGTCATCATTCCATCGCTGGCTGTCATGGTGTGTCCAGATAATGATGTGGGCTTCGTAGACAATTGGCGGACTTTCTGGGGAACTCCTGGTCTGATTAGGAGTGAGGGTATTCATCCTACTTTGCAAGGAATATCTAGTAATATTAATAAGTTTATTAGTGGACCTAATCCATGACAACCTGGAGTTGAGGCCAGGAGTCAGAGTTGCAGTCTTACACACTTCTCTGTGCTTCTATCCGGGCAGTCACCCACTCAAATCCCCATAGTGACTGCGTCTGTCCCACGCCCACTTAAATCAATAAAATCAATAGTAAACAGAAGAGGAGTAGTACATAAAAACCGAATAAAAATTAACACCACCACTGCAAAAGTGCAACTAAATAGAAAAATTAAATGTGGACTCTTAAACGTCAGGTCTTTGTCATCTAAAGCTGGATTGGTAAATGATTTAATATCAGATAATCAGACATGAAGAATATGTCAGTCTAAATGGATCCACCTCGTCTATATATATATATATATATATATATATTAATACTCACGTTCCTCGAGGCCAAGGTGGTGGAGGTGCAGCCATATTCTACTCAAGCCTATTAATCAATCCTAAACCTAAACTAAATTATAGCTCTTTTGAAAGCCTTGTTCTTACGCTTTCAAACCCAACATGGAAAACAATAAAGGCAATCTTATTTGTTATAGTGTACCGCCCTCCTGGTCCGTATTCTGATTTTCTATCCGAATTCTCAGAATTTTTATCAAGTTTAGTTCTTAAAACAGATAAAGTAATTATTGTAGGTGACTTTAATATTCATGTGGACGTCGATAATAACAGCCTTAATATTGCGTTTATCTCATTATTAGATTCAATTGGGTTAAGTCAGAATGTACATGAACCAACTCACTGTTTAAACCCTGGACCTTGTTCTGGCATATGGTGTAGAAATCCTCTTTTATCAGACCATTTTTTAATAACTTTTGAAGTCCTGCTACTGGACTGCAAGCCATTAAGCAAAATATCGTTCGCTCGATGTCTATCTGATAGTGCTGTAGCTAAATGTAAGGAAGTGATTCCATCGGCACTTAATTCATTACCATGTCACAATATCAATGTAACGGAGGACTCCTGTGATAACTTTAGTCCCTAATGAATCCTCTTGTTGATAGAGCTGCTGCCTCACTGCGAATGACACTCAACTCTGTCGCTCCTCTGAAAAAGAAGATAATAAAAGAGAGAAAGCTCCGTGGCTTAACCCCCAAACTAAAAGCTAGATAATCTTAAAACATATAAGAAGACTCTCCGTAAGGCCAGAGCAGCTTATTACTCTTCATTAATAGAAGAAAATAAGAACAACCCCAGGTTTATTTTCAGCTCTGTAGCCAGGCTGACAGAGAGCCACAACTCTACTGAGCCTTCTAGTCCTATATCGCTCAGTAGTGACGACTTCATGAGCTTTTTTAACCATAAAATTCTAAATATTAGAGACCAAATTAATCAAATAAATCTCCTCTCCTCAACTGGTAATGATTTAGCTTCAAATACAGGAACCTTAAAAACAGCTGTAACACCTGAAATATATCCAGATTGCTCTTCTCCGATCGACCTTAACCAACTAAATTCAACAATTTCGGCCTCTAAACCATCAACATGTCTCTTAGACCCTAAGTTACTAAAAGAAGTTTTACCCTTAATTAACGCCTCGTTATTAAATATGATCAACCTGTCTCTATTATCTGGCTATGTACCAGAATCATTTAAAGTAGCCGTAATAAAACCTCTTCTTAAAAAGCCCAGTCTTGATCCAGAGGTTTTAGCCAACTGTAGGCCGATATCTAACCTTCCATTTCTCGCTAAAATCCTTGAGAAAGCCGTCGCAAAACAGTTGTGTGATTTTCTACATAACAATACTTTATTTGAGGTTTTTCAATATGGATTTAGAGTTCATCATAGCACAGAGACGGCACTGATGAAAGTTACCAATGATCTTCTATTGGCATCAGACAAAGGACTTGTCTCTGTTCTGGTCTTGTTAGACCTCAGTGCTGCTTTTGACACTGTTGACCAGGACATTCTACTACAGAGACTGGAACATTCTATTGGCATCGCAGGAACCGCACTGAGCTGGCTTAAATCCTATTTATCTGAGCGATCTCTGTATGTGTTAACGATGAATCCTCCATGCAAACCAAAGTCAGTCATGGAGTCCCACAAGGTTCTGTACTTGGACCTATTCTATTCGCCTTATATATGCTTCCTTTAGGCAATATTATAAGGAACCACTCCATAAACTTTCATTGTTATGCGGATGATACCCAATTATATCTATCAATCAAGCCAGATGAAACTAATCAATTATCTAAACTTCAAGCATGTCTTAAAGACATAAAAAGATTGGATGTCCTGCAACTTTTTGATGTTGAACAAGATCATATTACTCCTGCATTAGCTGCTTTGCACTGGCTCCTGGTAAAATACAGAATACAATTAAAAATCCTTCTCCTGACCTACAAAGCAATTAATGGTCAGGCTCCAGTTTATCTTAAGGATCTCATAGTACCTTATAAACCAACTAGAGCATTGCGCTCCCAGAGTGCAGGGTTACTTGTGGTTCCTAGAGTCTCTAAAAGTACAATGGGAGCCAGAGCCTTCAGCTATCAAGCTCCTCTACCATGGAACCAGCTCCCAGTTTGTGTTCGGGAGACAGACACCCTCTCCACATTTAAGAGCAGGCTAAAGACTTTCCTTTTTGATAAAGCTGATAGTTAGGGCTGGCTCAGGTTTGCCTTGGACCAGCCCATAGTTATGCTGCTATAGTCTTAGACTGTCGGGGGACTCACTCCTCTCCTCCTCTCCCTCTCTATTGATATGCATTCATGTCCCTTAAATGCATGTTACTAACTCACCTAACTCACTCCGGGGAATTATCCCCGGACTTTCTGTGTCTCTCATCTGGCAGGTTGCCACTATTAAAGGTTACGTCTGGATCATGAATCGTGGCTGCACCTGTTGCCCTGGTCCTGCCTGACACCAGGAGCCTTTATTGACATCCCCCTGGATCCATCTTTTGTATATACGATCGTATCATGTTTTCTGCCACATAGTTTGTCTATGCTGTATTTTTAACTATGTTGTTTGTTCTGTACACATGTCACCTATTACAGTGTGTCCATCCTGGGAGAGGATCCTCCTCAGTCTCTCCCTGAGGTTTAGAACATGTTTCCTCTTTAATCGTGGGGTTTCTTTTAGGGAGTTTTCCTTGTGTGGTGTAAAGGGTCTAAGGACAGAGGGTGTCGTATCCTGTACATATATTATATTTAATACCATTGTAGGCAACATATTTTTAATAGCATTTGATGGCATGTTTAAAGTAAATTCCCTGTAAATCAGTTTGCGCCAAACCATGGCTATTATCAGTGTTTATTTATCTTTGCAAAGTTTCTTTACGCCTCATCACACTTGCAGTAATATGATGACAATACTAAATTAATGTTTATTTTTCCAGTGTGCTTGACAAGCACAGAGCAGAGGTGACAGACACACACAGAAAGGGAGAGGTGGGGAATCGGTGGGTGAAAGACTCCCTCACCGAATATGCTGAGAGCTTCCCATAAGTCTCCAATCTCCTTGAGGCCAACATAGACAGGTGTATCTACAGTCAGAGGGTTTGAGGAGAACACCTTTCAGGAGATGTGGGAACTCTACAGCCAGTACCAAATCCAAAAGGACACATCAGAGTAATGCAGTGCTGAGCAGAGAAAGAGAATACAGCAGGCATAAAGTTCGGTGAGGCGGTGGTTGTATACACTTGTGACCCACGTCACCAGCATGCAGTTGAAGTGTTTCTGGAAATATATTAGGGACAAGGAGCAAGGAGTTGGTGTTGATAATTAACATCATGAAACAGGAAGAGCAGAATAGCATAGTAAATGAAAATTGTTCAAAATTACTGATATTTTAAGCACTTGGGCTAAATGTGTTTTTTTGCTTTTGGTAATTAAAAAACTAGTACATCATGAATCTAGATAATGAAATGGACTGCATTCATATAGCGCTTTTCCAATCTTTGCGATCACTCAAAGCGCTTTACAACACGTCAGCATTCAGTCACATTACATTTGTTTTCCACTTACCGCAGGAAAGCACGTGGGATCCTTCATCATGGCCAGGTGATGATGCTGAACTGGTAGCTGCAAGCCAGGCTGTGGAAGGTAAGTGATGTAGACTAACCGTTTTTTTTAAATGTTTTTATTAAATGTTTTTATTAATAATACAAAACTACTTTGTTTGGTACATTTTTAGACTTGCTCAAGAAACAAGCAGAGGCCACTGCTGTGTGGCATGTGTCCACTAGCCAGCCCACAGAGTCCCTGTCCACAACTAAGGGTCAGGAATCTCCTCCGAGTGACTCTGCTGCAAGTGATCTGTGATCTGTAAATTAGAACACTTTGTTTTGCACGTTGTTTTTTTTGGTACACTGTGCTCACAGAGGTCCTGTGCTTGACCATGTGCTAATGCAGGCAGGAGCGGAGACGGTGTCACAACTTAGCAAGGCTAATCAAGTTATCTTCCCTGCCATCCTCACCGGTGAGTATCCTGAACATAATGTGTGCATTAAACAAACGTAACAAAAGTAGTCACTCAAATCTACGTCAACATATGGATTGTGACTCTTCTTACAGGTGTGGTGTGGACTGGAATGTTGTGTGCCTTCTAAGGGACAGGACCGAAGGGAAACACTATGGTCAAGGTAAATTGGGCAAACAGGATACATTAAATAATAACAGACGACATCCCTCTTCCTCCTTCACCCCTCCCCCTCATCAATCCTCAACACCCAATACCTTCTACAGGAAGACGTTACATTATATTAAATCTGTAAACGACATATTGTTGTGGCGTTGTCCTTCCTAGTAAAGTGTATATTTTGTACATAAATCAGATGTTGTACAGATTAGGGAGAAAAGCCATTTCTTTTTACACTGTTTACTCCTGTTTGTTTTGACTAGGGAGTTAGGGTGAGTGAATGTATTTTTGTTTGTTTTGTTCACCAAGGGATTAGAGCAAGGGTGGGCAATTAATTTTTACAAGGGGCCACATGAGAAACCCGAGCTGTGTTGGAGGGCCGAATCAACAATAAGTTGAACTTAATTCTGCTCAATATTAATTTTCTCCAATTGTAAAATACAGTACATTATATATTTTGATTAGCTGCTACTGGTAATAAAAATAATAAGTATATTCTCTTACAATAAATATATGAAAATACTCCTTTAGAAGTAATAAACAGTAAAAACAATCATTACATCAGTGTTTCATTTTATTTTTAACATGTTAATCTTCACAAACCAATACTGAAAAGGTGTGAGAAAAATCCAATCTGTCTTGGGCTTGAACAAGTGCACTGAAATCTGGTTGAATGTCGATATGCGAAGGACAGCTGAGAGGTGATCATCAGTGAGAGACGATCTCTATCTGGATTTGTTGAACTTCATCACTGAGAGTGTCTGTTCACATATGTAGGTAGATCCAAACAGGACCAGAATCTTCTGAGCATGTCTCCTCATGTGTGGAAAGTTCTCCTCTTTCAGGGAAGAGTAAAATTCAGGCAGTGAGACTGACCTAAAGTGCTCTGACAGAAGTGTGTCAGACTGCAGGTCAATGAGTTCAAGCTGACCATCACTGGGTGCATCATCCACCTTGCATGTAAATGGGGGAAAAATCATGTGCATTTCATTCTCAACTGTTTTAAAGTCTTTAAATCGCCTTGAAAACTCACCATGCAGTGCTTCTAACATGGATGAGTACCTGTGGAGGTGATCAGCTGATGGTGTGGCTTCCTTCAGTGTTGGCAAGTGGGTGAGAATGTTGTCCTCCATTTGGCTTGAGAGAAGCTGCAACTTTCTCATGAAAGTCTTCACTGCGCTGTACATTGCATGCACAAAAAGGCCCTTGCCTTGCAGTTTGACATTTAGTTCATTCATTAGTGCAGTCACATCTACAGCAAAACCAAGGTCTGCCATCCAGTCTGCATCTGAAAGCTGCGGGATGTCATTTCCTTTCTTCACACAGAAGTCTTGAATCTCTTCTCTCAGGTCCCATACTCTTTTAAGCACTTTGCCCAGGCTGAGCCACCTGCATGGTAGGGTATGTCACGATGTTCAGTCTCATTTTCCTCCAAAAGTGCAACAAACTCTCTGTGATTCAATGTACTTGCCTTGATGAAGTTAACTATTTTAGTTATAACATCAACAACATGGTTAATTTTTAACACTGACTTACAGTGTCACGTACACCGCAGCTCTCATCCAAAGCCAAGGAAAAAAAGTCAATGTTGACCGCTCTGTTCTGCAGCTAAAGCTCCAGATTTCCCGCGATGTCCTCAATCCTCCTCGTTACAGTGCGTCGGGAGAGGGGCACTTTCTCAAATGCCTCCTTTTTCTCTGGGCATATTATTGCTGCAGAGTCCAACAAACACTCCTTAATAAACTCTCCGTCAGAAAAAGGTTTACTTTTTCTATCGATTTTGTGGGATAAGACATAACTTGTCTTGACAGCTGCATCTCTGGATGTGCAATGTTTTGTAAAAAGTCCTTGTTGGTTTTGCAGCTTAGCTAGCAAAGCATCCGACTCCTTTGCCCGCTCTTCATCAGACAAGTTCTTGTATTTGTCTGCGTGTTTGGTCACATAGTGGCGACTCAAATTGTACTCCTTGAACACAGCGACCTGCGCACCACAAGCTAAGCACACGGCTTTACCTTTGACTTCTGTAAATAAATACTTAGCAGTCCATGTCTTCTTGAAAACGCGGCATTCAGTATCAACCTTTCTTTTTTTGGTGTGAGCGGACATTTCGAGGACTAGCCGGCTAGCATCACTTGTAGCTGTTCACGCGCGCATACATAAATAAAAAAAACAGCGCCCTTTTCAAAATAACACAGCAACACAGTTACAAAAGTATTTATGCCATGCACGCAATACAACTGTGTTGCTTTTATTTTGAAAAGCGTGCTGTTTAAAAAAAATACTTTTTCATATGTGTTATAATTTACGATTGACCTCACGCGGGCCGGCCAAGGTCGGCCAATGGGCACACGGGCCGTAAAATGCTCAGGTCTGGATTAGAAAGAACTTGGGTAGCGAATATAGTTTGTTTTGTTTATTACTTTGGCTTTAGTTCATCCTGAACATTTGCTTTATTGTTGTAAATAGGCTAATAATCCCCATTTGTGGATTATTGCGTTGGTTTGGGGACCGGGGGAAGAAACTCTAAAACTCTCATGTTGTGGCATTCTACCCCGACTGGGGCTTAATACTGCAGTAGTAGTATATGTACAGTTCTTTAGTCTACTTGAAGCAACCATTTTTGTCCTTAACTTTAATTAGTACGCTTCACATGCTTCTCCATTGTGTCCTGTCACATCTAATGTATATCAAGGCTGAGAATTGTGTGCTTGAGTGCACCTGTAACTGTGATATGTTAAGGATAGCCTAATTAGAAAAATAAAGGCATGGTAATTAAAAGAATAGTATCATTCTAAGAAAATGTTTAGCATTCACTTAACATTATTTTATCTATCTGGTAATGTAGCATTTAAGTCCTCTGGACAATAACTGCATTTTTTTATGTGAGTCGATCTTCAACGCTGTTCATGTTCTTCTCTGTTCTGCCACACCACTGTGTCATGACCAATTTCCCTTAAACTGACATCTCCCTCTCGCTAACTCTCTTTCCCTCTCTTTCTATGCCCTTAGGTTACACAGTACCACTTTGCCATGACTCCATATACATATCTGTTTGTGCGTGCGTGTGTGTGTGTGTTGCGTGTGTGTGTGTGTTGCGTGCGTGTGTGCGTGCGTGTGTCCACACACACACACACACACACACACACACACACACACACAGACACTGTTAAGTCAAACTGGAGCTCTCTATAAACTAATAACACAACTAAGAAGAATATAATAAACAGGATATTCAGAAAGGACTGGTCATCTGGTGACAATTAGCAAATACGATATCTACACATATAGCCTGATATCTTTCTACCGTTTACCAGAAAAAAGCTGCTCTTATTTCCGTCTAAAATATAAAATTCCATTATTATACAAAAGTCTGTCATTCAATATTATTATTTTTATTTGTTTTAAAAGTCCTATACACAGCCAATTATTAATTTGCTTCAAGGCGTAGTACTACTTATTTGCTTTTACACCCAGAGCAATCTAGATGGTGAGGAAGAGCAGGAACATGATGCAGGGCCAGCAGAGCTGGTTTCTGACCAAGCAGAAAGTGAGGGTGAGTTTAGTGCTGTAGCTTCCAGGCCTGCCAAGGCAAAGAGGAAGACCAGTAACCAGCTGGAGGTGTACCTGAGGAAGAAGGAAGCCAGGGAAGCAGAGAGCGACAGAGAAAGGGCACTGCAAGAGATGTGGTCACTCTGTTTCCTTAAGCTTCGTGCCTGCAATGAGGTGCCTGTCCCCAGAAAGGCAATCATGGCTTAGGCTGAATATGCAGGAGTTGTGTCATGAGGCAGAATTCGGAAAAGCTGGAATGAAACTTAAATGAACTGATTAGGGCAGATGCAAATTGCTTTAGGCAGCAGAACCACAATGTACATGTGGCATTTTGCCAAGGCAGTTGTCTGCTGAGTGGAAGTAATGGGCGAAAGTTTCCCGTACTCTTTTGTCGCTGTTGCTGCCAAAACCTCCAATCTCAACATCCAGAAAACAGTAGTTTGCATCCACCAGGGCAAGCAAGATTACCGTAACAGTTCAAGTTGAAATTGATTTTTATAGACAATTAATGTGTATACTTCAAGAAGTACTGATCTAACCATTTTTACAGGATTCAGTGTTCATATTTTATAGTTTATGCAATATGATTGTTTGTAGATGTGTTGTACAGTTTCCGCCACCAGGTTGTGCCTTTGAGTGTAAGGTGAGGGAGTTTTGAAAGCAGTCGTCGAAGAAGAGCAACGTCCTCCATCTCTCAGTCTGATATAGAGTTTATTTCTCTCTTAATTAATTAGCCTTAATTAGTTTATCACTAGCCAATGGCCATAGTTATTTTTGCCTTTAAAAGGATATGATGTAGCCTAGTAGAGCCGACCATACAAGGTGAACCATATAATAAACAAACATTTAAGGATGTGATTAATATAGAATTGCTCATCAGGAGACATACATATTGATACACACTCACACACTGTTGGGTTCAGTATCTTGCCCACACTTGGACATGTTGACTGCAAAGGCCAGGGATTGAAAAGGTGATGCTTTTTCTGCTGTCTGTTTTTCAACAGAACAGACAGAAGAGGGGGCATTAAAAAAGAGAGAAGATATATTTCAAAGTGGGAGAGAGAGAGAGGTGGCAGGGAGAGAGAGAGAGTGTGTGTAGGGAGACAGAGTGCTCTCCCATAAGAGTTTCGGGCGCACAGAGGGAGCTCACTGCTGGCAGAGATACAGCGGGAGAAAGACAGGGATAAATATAGAGTGAACTGGCTTCACGCTCTGTGAACAGCCACTTCTTTGCCCACTGATCCCTGCCATAAACATAGGGACAGTCCAACGATACAGAGATTCCATAGTCTTGGAAGGGGCGAAGAAGGACAAAATAAAAGGGAAAGACGGACTTGAGAACAGCTTTGTG
>CALSCE010009966.1:22589-53167 GCA_943593645.1 Bovichtus variegatus
GATGATGATGTAAATGTATCAGAAGTGTTTATGGTCAATAGAATTTTGTATTTTCATTAAATGTAGTGTAATGATGCAATCAGCTCAAACACACAGTGTGAAACAAAGTAAACCCTTTAAAAACGGTCTTGCTATACTTTTAATGATTATTACTTTTACTTTTAAAATATTATTATCATATTGTAGGTTAATGCTCCACTTTAGAGTCGGAGACAATAGTAAGGTTCCCACATTTACCGGTTTAATAAAACACAGTGCAGAGAAGATGTGAAATAATGTCTGAGAGCGAAACAACGAATAGTGTGTGAGCATTACTCCCACCATGTTAGCTTTGGACCAATAGAAACTCTGATATGATTGTGACACACAGCAATAACTTCATTATTTTAAAGTTGAAATACTTACTGAAAGTCAGCTTTAGACTTCTAAATTGAAATGTCTGGATTTATTAGGACTCTGTCAGTTATGCTACTGTTCATAGTCTGAAAGCTTGGACGGGATCAATAACTTGAAAAGTATAAAGTCTGTCAAACTGAGTCCAAATGCAATTTGAATAAAAAGACTCTCTGCAGTATATAAATGGTATTAACATAATCCTGATGTGTTCCAGCTGTCAAACCAGGAGAGTGTGAGTTCAATGCTGCGGATGGCAGGGGAGGAGCTGGTGGTGCAGATGTATGATCGGCTGGCTCACTGTGAGGAGGCGGCGTACAGACACAGAGCTGACATGGAGGAGGAGAGGGTCCACTACCTGGCGACAGAGGAGAGGATACTCACACAGCTCCAGTAAGGGTTTGAGTTTATACCTCTGAAGAAAGACCGTGAAACTTTTAAGTAAAAGTTGCACAGCCATTCTCTCACAAATACAACGTTGATTTCATTAGCAGCGAAACACACCCTTCAGGACATTGAGAGGTTTTGCTGCTACAGACTTGGTCTGGTATGATGGTGGCTAATGTTAGCAACCTTTAGATAGATGTTGCTTTGTTACTACTTGGTCAGTTTACTGACTTAGTTAAGTAATGTGCACTTGTGGACAGGGTGGGACGATATAGGATTGTATTGCAGATCGTGATAGAGTTTGGTTAACAGATGATTCATCCCATTTATCCCATTATTTTGTTCAGAATCATCTTGACATGAAATGTTCACATTGTCCCATGTCTAGTGGACACTGTTCAACAAAAGTTACGTCTGATTGTTTAACATGATGAGATTGTATTCTGTGTATTTCTTATTGTCAAAGATCCAAACCAACAGTGTTGTTCTGTCGCTCAATACTTTCTGAATTCCCCACTGCTCCTGATCCCTGTCCTACAACGGATTCACTCACCTCTCCCACCCTCTCCCACCACCACACTTCTAACCAAGCATCCTGGCTAAACACTTACGCCTTCAGTCGTCGACATGACACTGTTCAATATAGAGCACACAACGAGCTGAGCAGAGAAATGCTGGATTAAGTCTACCCCAACACCATATCTGGACTTTCCATTAATGCCCATGACTTCTGAAGAGATGATTTATCCTTTTCAACATTTACACACTCGCTCTGACATCATGTCCCTTATGATGTCACTCCAGCTGAAGTCAAACCATTGGTGACATGCAAGACATCGCACGGCAAACATCTTTAGGCAGAGAGAAAATGTGAAGAAACGTATTGTTAAAAATAGAGCCAGGGGGATGGGAAGTGATTTGATTGGGTATGACATGGTTTCCAGAAACATCAGAACTCATTCTCATGTTAGCATGCTACACACCGACTTCATAGCACAGATGACTCTGTGCAAACAGAAGCCTGGCATTTATCAAGCATCATTCAGAATGAGTATGATACAATTATCTCTCTACACAACAATCCAAATGAGATACATCTTTAACAAAATACCAACACGAAACATCAAGAAAGCATTAGCTTCTGTCTGTGAATCTGTTTCAGCTCAAGTTACTTTGTATTACTTAGCAACCTACCTTATATAGGTATATTCAGAACTGAAAGATATGACATTTAATTTGTATAGAGATGAAGATCTAGCTTCTGTTCCACTAGCTTACGGATCGCATGTTCATCTCAACAGAACTACTGTACTGTCTAATGACATGTGAGCACCACATAATTTCCAACAAGATAAAACACAGACAATGTTGTTTGTCAGTTATGAATTTTAGCTTTAGGCAAGAAGTCAACACGCCACAGGAATTTTAGTTGACAACTTAACATTTTGCTGACAACATAATTGTTGTTTTATCTTAATTACAAATTGCTATACTTAATTATTCAGTGAGACATTGTGTTAATGCTAGCCATTTGTTCTTTAACCAAACAGTGGTGAATGATGTATTGGGAATAATTCATTCTTAATCCTGCCTACAAGGCTCTGATTGCTCAGTTGTTTCTCTAACAGGGTAAACAGCAATCAGTGAGCCGCAGACCTATTTGTTCCATGTGTACTAAAATATCTGATATGAGGACAGTCAGGCCTGGAACAAGACTCCCATTTGTCTTACAAATATACATACATATAAATTGATATATACTGTATATATATATATATATATATATATATGTAACGAGAGGTCAATTTGCAGTCTGAGAATAATAGTTTAGGGAAATGTCCGGCCCCCTTTACCTTAGCTTTATAAAAATGTGGCCCCCCGAACAATATAGTTGAATAGCCCTGGTCTATGGTGTCTGAACGTCGACTTTCACATTTAATAAGGCTTTGACTTTATTGAGGCCATACAATTAAAAATGTTCATGGCAGCTTTTGCACTCATGATGTGTAGACTGTAGCGTTGCTACCGTAAACGCGTGCAAAGACTCACTTCGAAACCCAAGAACTGCACTTTTTATCTTAATTTGAGGACCACCAACAGAACTGTCAAAAGTGCTCTCCGCTGCCATCTTGTGTCTACAGTAGCTCTCACACAGTTAATGTCACGTGTCCTTGTCACATCTCAGTGAACTGGAGGACTATGTGGACCGTTTGCAACGTAGCTCCGCCTCCAGTGCCAACCAGCTGTCAGTCACTCTGAGAGACGTGGAGGATGGAGCAGTCAACCTGCGGAGGGTTGGAGAAGCTCTGGCCATCCTTAAAGGTTGGTGGATTTGGGTTGAATCAAGACAGGACTGAATCAAACACTGTCTGTCTATTGGCTGATGAAACATGTAGCAAGATGCTTTGGATCAAAACTTTGGATGTAAATGGCATCATCACGTAAGGATTATTAGAAAAGGGTGAAGTCAGAGGAGGGAGTTATGAAAGTGATGTTATTCATCATGTGATCTGAGTCTGAAGCTAATATTTCCTACACTTTACAACAGCAGTTTTCAACAGTGTTCACAGAGACTATTTCTTCAATAGTTCCAATAAAGACTGTTGAAATTGAGTCTGTGGATTGTCCAGGCTTTATAACCAGACTTTTTTTAAATGCTGTGAGTGCCAGAAACATTTCATATATTGCCTTTTTCCTTGAAATGACTGCATGCAGTTCTGTATCTACTGTTTCACTTTGACCTAACTTCCGGACTGTTTACCGTGATTTATCATGATGACAGTGTAAAATCAATAGAATTTAGACACACACAAGAAATATTGAGAAATTAGATATTTTGTAAATTGTTCAGCATTAATTAAAAGCGTGTCATGCCAATCAAAACTTCTTGTAATGAATCAGTATTAGCTATTTTGAAGCCCAATCCCTGTCTGATTCTGCTTATTCTAAACATTTGCACTCCAACTCTGAGAGCTGTCCTTCAGCGCCCCGCTGCGCTCTGTTGAAACACTACAACCAGTTCCCAACACGCATCATTGCAAACTAGTAAAAACAGACAAACACAAACCAGCAGGCAGCAGTTTCAGTGAGTGATGTCCACACTGGCTGGCTGTGTCACTGACCACAAACATTGTGGGCTCCGGTGAGAAACCTCACGTGTGTCTTGCCTTTACCTTTGTTGGTTTTTAAATGCATTATATAGACATTATATAAAACAGTTGGAGGACATTATACAGATTATATTTGCTTAATGCTGAGCTATTTTGACGTCAGATAGATCTAATCTAAATTGGATCAAAAGTATTTACTTCGAAAAAGACGGTAAAACTAGCCCCCACAATACGTGTAGCGTGTAAGAACTGACTTTAAAATAACATTCATTCGAACATTATAGGAAACTTCACATGCATTCAATATGTCAGTCAAATAAATAAATAAATACAAAATAAATGAATAAATATTAAAAAAAATAATAAAATTAATGGGTTTTTCTTTTTACCTGCAGACTGTATTTAAGTGAGAATGTGTATATCAATTGTGGGAGTAATTAGTCAAACTTAGCCATGAAGAATACATTTCCTGACTTTAAAATGATAGTACTCCACCTCAGAGTGTAATTGAGACACTTCCTGTGTCCACAGACCATTTCACTTCCTATTGATAGCATATCCCCTCAGAGGTCACCTGTTTGTTCCACATTGAGACATCTCAACTGCCATTTGTTGGGATGCCATAACCTTTGCTACAGATATCCCTGAAGCCGAGAGAAGGAATCTTACTTTAATGATCCCCTTGTCTCTTGCTCCACCAGCAGGTCAAAGTTTTATTTGTTTTGTGAAATATCCCAATTTATGCTTGATCATTTTATCCATGGTCCCAAGAGTTTTATACTATAGTGCAGAAAACAAATTTACAGGATGACACAAATACAAATATAAGCAAACTCAAATATAGCTACTATGTGTGCAGCCATTTATTTTTTGGAAACTGTATTAAAAGTAAATTGATGTTTGTAAGAGATGGTCAGTGATCAGTTTAATTGATCGTCCATCTGGACTCTAGGCTCAGGGTATATGTACAGCTGTATAAATGTTGTAGGACAATATGAATATTGTATCAAATAAATCTAAAACTGACACAGTATTATAAGGTCTCATCACAATCAGGGACAACATACTTTGATCGGGACATTATTTGTATCCCATTATTTCCTCTACAGCATATCCTGTGCCCTAGCACTCCTGGGATTCATTGTTAACTAATTAAACATGGTGATGTGTAGAATTACAAAGTTTTCACTTGTTGTGTGTCTCTCCCTGACTCCAGGTGAGTTTCCAGAGCTGCAGGTGAAGTTGCGTTCAGTGCTGAGGCTGGAGGTGGAGGCTGTGCGTTTCCTGAAGGAGGAGCCTCATAAGATGGACTCTATGCTGAAGAGGGTCAAAGCCCTGACCGAAGCCCTCAGTTGTCTCCGCAGGTGCTCATTACCTTCACTCAGAAGTAAAACTGCTATGTTTAGCGGGGAAATAATCCTGATGCATTTGGCCAACTTTGTCCTCCTGTTATCTACAGGTGTGTGTCAGAGTCAACCCCCTCAGCCACCTCAGTACAGGTGGAGCCCCTCAAGGTCCTGGAAACAGACCAGGGACCTCTGAAGACCCAGAGCCCCCAGAGCTCCCCCAAACCCCAGCCTCGATCCTCGGTCAGACCTCCTCTGCCCACCCCCCTTCTCTCTGGGAGTCAGGCTGAGGTCATCATGGCCAGCAGAATGAACACAGCAGCCACAGTGATCCAGCCCTCCCAGCACCACCCCAGCCCCCCACTGACACCCACTCATGGACGAGACTCATCCACCGTGGCCAAGGTACGACACAGATGAATGATTATAAAATGTACAAAATGTGAGCCTGTGTATGTAAACCGGTTCTTGGTAAGAAACAATGTGTAGAGTAGATTATGAGGAATGTTGCTGTGTTGTGAAGGTGATTCCTAGTAGAGAGGGCAGCCCTGCCCTGCAGAAGAGGTCAGGCCCTCTGCAGTCCCCAACACAGGAGAGCCACACTGACCAGACCACCAGGATACACACACGCAGACATACTGAGGTCAGTGGTAAATATTCATGTTAAACTCTTTTATTCTTATAATGTCTTGGCAATTTAAAGGCTGATCATCGAGTTAGACCTCAAGAAAACTTTCAAATGTTAAATTTCCTTAGAAATGTGCCGTCACTTGTAATTACGATATAATTTTAGGGTTTTTTCAATACTAAGTCTCTTCGACTGAACATGTTACACACTTGGCACATGCATAAGGCCCATTGTTTTATTTATTTAACAAAGAAATACCCTGTCTTTTTAAGGAAAATATAATAAAATAAAATAATGTCCATCCAAATGTTTAAGCACCGAAAAAGACCATTTTCATCTGCATTTTTCTTTTATTGATTTTTATATGTTTCAAAATATTTATTTTAATAATCACCAAACAAAGAGCTACTCTCTGAGAGAAAGTTTAAATGTTTAAAACCAATTGCCACATCAGAACTCTCTATTGTTTGAATATCAATGTGTTGGGGAACATTTATGTTACTGCTGAAGGTGAACTATTCTGTACTGAAGGATACAATAATATTTAAAGGGTTAGTTACAAATGACTCCTGGTGTTTACCGTGGTTGTTCCATAATTGAATAGACAGGCGTTACATATTACTAATGAGAAACGGTGGTCAAAGTAAATTTGCTTCATAAGTTGATTTAAGAACTTGCAGGTCAAAAGAGGTCCAGAATAGAGTGTTTTAGACATATAGCCATCGCTTCAACAGACCTTGTTTCAGTGCGAAGCTGGACCTATACAATGTATATATACAATATACTAATACTAAATATACTAATAATGGTTGTTATGCTAGAGGAACAACAATTATATATTACTTACTTTTTTTAACCAAAATTGAGCCCTCTTCCAAACTATACATTACAAATCACTGCCTATTGAAGGGATGGCAGCTTTTACTGATCTATAGGTGAGGTTTCTCCTACAGCTTCAGGCCTATCATCAACCTGTGTGACTCTGTGTGTCCTCCTCAGACTACAGAGAGACAAACTCCAGGGGGCAGTCTGAGTGTTGAAACCGGCAGTATGAACCAGTCCAGCGGTTCAGCCAGCTTTCACTCCAGTCAGCCTCCACCCCCCAACACCAACGCAGACTTTGACCAGGCCCTCCAGGAAGCCCAGGCCAGTCTGATGGAGTCCATCCCTCATTTGAATGTGTCAGATTCCACCGAGGGTTGTTCTGATGCTGCCACCGGACAGATAACTTCCACTGAGCAGGACACAGCTCTGACACTGCAAGGTTGACCTGTAGAATCCTCTTCACTGAAAACACATTGAGCCTCATGCAACAACGTTTGCGTACTCTTATCCTTAAATCTGGAAGGTTTGCTGGTACAAGTGTTCCTGGTCAGGCTCAAGAAGAACGGAGCATTTTGTCCTGACAAAGACTAAATGTTTTCATGCCAAAAATGCCAATAAAATCATAAAATCTCAACAGAAAACAGATAATACTCTTGTTGAACATCTGAGTAAATTGGCAAACAACAATGATATAGAGAACAGACAAAGCGTTTGCATTAGGTTTATTTTAGTTACATGTTTTATTTGGATCGATTAATCATTTTAAGGCAGACTATCTATGTGACTCGTAAAACAGATTTGGACCACTCGTGAAATGTGATCGTCTGTGCCACTTCAGCACTCTGTTTGTACCAATGGTTCTTACATGAGGCCCGATATTCCTAAATACATGGCAGAATAATGTCAGTTTTGATTTAAAAGTAACTTACTGTACGTTTGCTGTTTATACACTTTTCACCATGTCCTTCATTAAAGCTGCAGTGCATTACAGTTCATAAGGCAACCATTAGGGGCTCAGTCTGTAGGGAACCGGACGTTTGCAGGTTCGCCGGTTCAAGTATCAGTGCTCCTAACGCTAAGATTGGTTAAATACAGAGTCTAAATGTCACTGTGCTGTGTACATGTCTGTGTGACCATTTCCATGTGACTCAATTTACATTGTCATTCCACATACAGTAGAGCAGAAAGGGGATGACAGTCCTGTGAAAACCTTCTATCTCTAAAATGTCAACTTTCCATGAGCTGAGAAAAACAACAGCCCTGTTTTAAGCTTTGTGACCAACAATCCTTTCAAAGTGGTTTGTTTATCCTCCAAAGTAGGAGACTTTCCTCAACCCATGAAGGATCCTTCAGCTAAACTGAACAATTCAAAATCACCAAATTTGTAGTTATATTTTTGTACGGGGCAGCAACAGCATGAGATAGAAATTATATATAGTGTGATTAATTTATGGCAAGTAGAGCACTGTGCTACATGAGAGATAATGTATAAAACAGTTAATCAAGTGTCTGTTTATCATGCGGGCCATTTTTAAGTTATGAGTCATTACGAGTCATTTCACAATATAAATAATGCATAATAGTTATTTTTGAAGTGATTCACATGGTGATTGGTGTTTCAATATCATGGAAACACATAAAGAGTTAACCATTTTAAACCCAGGTCTATGTGTCTGTGCTGCAGCCTCAGTGGAGCAGCAGGCCCTTCTGCCTGATTCCCAGGAAGACACTCCTCCCCAGTTGAGTGATGAGGTGGACTCCACCCAGTTAAAACCCCCAGACACAGGTATGATACCAGTTTGAGCAAAGAAAACACAGCCATATGCATGGAGGGTGTCCGGAACAAGTTTGTATTTTTTTGGTCAAAACTCCCAATCTATCATTTGAAAGTCAAGATCCACTATCTAAATGTAACTGTGACAGCATGAACAAAATACTGAAATTATCAATTATCTAAAATACAGTGTTCTGCCTACAGCAGCACTTGAAAGCTGTGGTGCAGCTGAGAAATGTTGCTGTGATAGAGACAAACAGCAAAGCGACTGCTTGCTGACACCCACTGACATTGTGGAGACATTAGTCGGCTGCTGTTTATCTGCTTGTGGCTCTAGGTGGTCCACTCACTTGGGTTACAACAGATGAAGGCTGGGAAATAGTTCAGGTTTTTAAGCTGATACCAGTCAATCGATCAGCAAGATAGCACACCCTTAATATGATCTGAACAGGTATTCAAAATAATGAATTACGTTTGAATTCGAAGTGAATAAATGACAGCACTCTTATATGTGTTTAGCTCCAGCAGCCTTGCAGATTACTGCTTCTGCTGTGAAGCCTCCGCCCTCGGCTCCTCCATCAGCTTCTCTTCCAGCTGCTGCCTCAGCTCTTAAACCACCTCCTCCCTCAGCTTCTCCCAGCATAGAGCGCAGCAGCCGGCCACAGGTGGAGAAACCCCGCCGCACCAGTGTGGACAAGGAGATGAAGCAGAGTCAAGACAGGGAGGACAAGACAGGAAAGTCTCCTCCTCCTCCTCCCCCTCGAAGGTCAGTTTGTCCCTTAGAGTCAGCTGCAGACTGCGCTTTCTAAAGCCTCTAATGCAGGGGTCACCCCCAAGGACCACATGAGTCGCCCGCAGGCCTGTTCTAAAAATAGCACAACTCACTAGTGAGCTGCGTCTAAAATTAAATTTTATTCTGTTGCTATTCTTTTTTAATCACACTTGCATTCATATAGATTTAAAAATGACAATATCTTAAAAATATGTTCATTATACATGAAGTTTAGATAAGTTTAGGTGAACTCTGACCTACCCTAGTTCTAAGGTCAGTATTGTGCGCGTGACAAGTGGAGAGTAAGCTAGCGGGCGCAGCGAAGATGGGCGCTGAATGCAGTTTCTTACCCCAAAAACATGGCAGAAAAAAGAAAGAAAACTTATCACTTTCACAACGAATGGGAGGAGGAGTTCTTTTTTACGACTGTGAAAGAAACCTGCGTGTGTCTCATTTGCGGGGCGACTGTGGCGACGGCAAAGCGGCACAATGTGGAGAGACACTTCACTACGTGTCACAAAAGCTACCATGCTAACTACCCACCGGGAAGCACACTATGGGCAGAAAAAGCCCGCGAGCTAAAGGCAGCTTTGGGTAAGCATAAGTCTTTTTTCGCGAGCCCGGCGAAAAAGTCACAAAAAGCAACCGAAGCCTCGTTTAGAGCTACATATTTTCTGATCAAGAAGAAGAAGGCATTTTCAGATGGAGAAGTTGTCAAAGAAGCAATGATTATAATTGCTAACACTGTACTTAAAGACGAGAAAAATGGAACCGATCTAATCTCCACTCTCTCCGACGTCCAACTGGGGGCATCTACGATGGCTAGACGAGTGTCAGCTATGTCTGGTAACTTGGCCGATCAGCTGGACCGGGATCTGGCGAAGTGCAGCTGGTTTAGCATCCAGTGAGACGAGTCCGTGGACAGCAGCAGTACAGCGCAGCTGTTGGTTTTTATCCGGATGGTGTTTGAAGATTTCTCCACAAGAGAAGAACTCCTGACACTACTGCCCTTAAAGACAACTACGAGGGGAGTTGACATTTATAACACGGTGAAGGAGTTTTTTCGTGCAGAAAAAGGTACCATTGGAAAAGCTGGTAGCGGTGACTACAGACGGTGCTCCTGCTATGATCGGCCGACATACAGGTTTCATCGCTCATTGTAAAGGTGACCCAGACTTCCCAAAATTTCTGCATTACCACTGCATCATTCACCAGCAGGCGTTATGTACAAAAGTGATCGGCTTTGGGCACGTGATGACTCCCGTTGTGAAAATAATAAACAACATCCGCTCCAAAGCAAAAAAGCACAGGATTTTCAAGGTGCTATTGGAGGAGATGTCAGCTGAATATGGTGACCTGCTGCTACACACAGAAATCCGATGGCTCAGCAGAGGACGAGTTTTACTTCGTTTTTTGTCACTTTTGGGTGAAATCAAAGAGTTCATGCAGTCCAAAGGCGAAGACGTCTCACTGCTAGAGGACACAGAGTGGACACTTGACCTTGCATTTTTGACGGACATTACTGGGAAACTAAACCACTTGAACTGCGAGCTGCAAGGCAAAGGTAAGACTGTTGTTGATATGATAAGTGCTTTAAATGCATTTAAAGCCAAGATGAACATTTTTTCTGTGGATTTACAGAGAAAAAAGGTGCTGCACTTTCCCTCTGTGCAGTCGGTGCTGAAAGACAATGCTTCTGCATCTGAGACATTTGACAAAGTTGCAGAAAAGTACTGTGAAGTCATAAACAGACTTGGGCAAGAGTTTGAGAATAGGTTTTGTGACCTTGGTCAGCTTGAGCCATGTGTGTCATTCATTTCCAATCCTTTCATGAATGTGGACACAACATGCTTTGCTGAGCAACTAAGTGCAACGTTCAACTTGGATGCTGGACAGGTGGAGATTGAAATCATAACATTGCAAAATGACCTCCACCTCAAAGCCTACCAGGCTGCACCAAACTTTTGGTGCCTTGTTGATACAGAGAAGTACAGTGGTGTATGCACAGCAGCTATGAAGTTTGCCAGCCTGTTTGGTTCAACCTATCTCTGTGAATCAACATTTTCTGACATGAACTTCATCAAGAACAAACACAGAACACGCCTCACTGATGCACATCTGAAAGATTCACTCACAGTTGCAGTGTCAAGTTACACACCAGATTACAATACATTGGTGAACAGCATGCAATGCCAGTCTTCCCACTAACAAAGAAACAGATACCAGATGTTGTCAGTGGCAACATGGCAGTGCCATGGCAAAGTTGAATTAAAATATTGAAGAATTGTGTTCAATTTAAAAGTGTGTTCATGACATGAAACAGTTATAATTTTGTTAAAAATGCTGCAGATTTGGTCATTAGTTCAAAATGTGACAAGATTTATTTAAAAATATGTAAGTTGATTTTTCTTTAACATTACATAATTGATAACTTTTTGAAACATGGTGCAACATAGTTCATGATTTGTTAAAAGGGTTTGTCACTGGCTAGTGAAAATGGGCCATTTGTCATATGAAATGTAGTGATGTAAATGATCATCTGAAAATGTAACAATTACTGAGATTAATAGAGATAAAGTGCTGTATATTGATATCTATTTCCCACCTTGTTGTCATTGTTGATAATTATTGTGAGAAATCATTAACGTGATCAGTGTCTTCAACAAGAAGAGTATCATTAAACATTATTAATAATGTATAACTAAAGGCAAACTGATCAAATTTGTTATTTCAGAAGAGTGTATCAAACTGGTAGCCCTTCGTATGACTCAGTACCCATGAAGTAGCTCTCAGTTTCAAAAAGGTTGGTGACCCCTGCTCTAATGCATTATTGTTATTTTTATGAATATTAATTTATTAACCTTCCCAGGTTCCATGCTGTCAGTTCAGGTCTAACCACTGGAAGTTCAGGAGAAGTGATTTTCACTACCAAGAAAGAGCCGGTTGGAGCCCAGGTATGTGTGTGGGCGCATCGCTAAGATTACTATGTATACATTTGAAATCTAAGCATATTTACAAATAGAAAAGTTAGTATCCCCAGTCCAAACTTGCAAATAGAAGAGTATATGTTTATTTGAAATGTCTTGTTCTTGGCACTCCACTATGCAGAACAGCATAGCATTTATATTTTGTGAAATATTAACAGAAAATCAAGTCACATCTCAATCAAAGTGATAAATGTCAGGTCTTCACAGATTTTATAATTATTATTCTACAGGGACAATAACAAGTAACAGGGTGAAAACAGCAACATTTAATATACAATAAATAATATGTAGATGAAAGTTACAATCAGTGCAAATAATCATGAGGATACAACTCCAAACGGGAAGAATCTTGCAAGTAAATTAGCTTCAAATAGGTGAAATCATATAAGTGCAGTACAATAGCATCAAATATGCCAAACCAATCTAAGTGCAACATACAGAAACCATAGAATAAAAACTCAACAATTGGCTACAAATAAGCGAACCAATTTAGTGCTACATACAGAAACATTTTATTTAAGTTTTTTTGTTATTGGCCAAGGTGCTTTCAAAACAGGTGTGTTTTCAGTCTGCAACGTGTAAAGACTTTCTGCTGACATGATATCACTGGGGAGCTTGTTCCACCATTTTGGAGCCAGGATAGCAAACAGACAATTTGCGAGGAGTTGTGAGCCGATTGACCGATGCAGAGCGAAGTGAGCGAGCTGGGGTGTGTGGTTTGACCATGGCTTGGATGTAGGAAAGGCCTGATCCATTCACTGCCTGTAGGCCAGCACCAGAGTCTGTGAAACGCAACAGAAAGGTCCAGAAGGACGACAACAGAGGAGAGGGAGGCTGATCTAGCAGCCTGAAGTTCCTCAGTGACAACGAGGAGGGCAGTCTCAGTTGAGTTGAGCCTTGAAACCAGATTGGAGCGGATCAAGAAGGTTGTTCTGGTGAAGGTAAGACGAGAGTTGATTAAAGACTGCTCATTCAAGTGTGTTGGAGAGAAATGGAAGAAGAGAGACAGGTCTGTAGTTGTTGACTTCAGAAGGGTTGAGTGTGGGTTTCTTTAGGAGAGGGCTCACTCTTGCCTCTTTAAGATTGTTTGGAAAGCAGCCAGTTGTTAAGGAAGTGCTGATGAGATGGCTGAGAAAAGGAAGAAGGTCAGGAGCGATAGACTGGAGAAGCTGAGAGGGGATAGGATCCAGAGGGCAGGTGGTAGGACAGCAGAGGTAACAAGGGTTAGAACTTAATTTGGAGAGAGGAGAGTGGGGAGAAAGGAGTGTGGGGGAAGCACTTCTTGCTTCAGAAATAGAGGAAGAGGAAGAGAAAGAGGAGAGAAGAGTTTGAAAGGTGAGGAGGTTGTCAGGGTGTTTAGATTTCAACCATTTCCATTTGTCTTGGTGTTTGGTGCATAACATAAACATAATACATGATAATAAAATCAAGTACTACAAAAGTCAAGAAACATAGATATAAAATAGAAGAAAAAAAAAAACAATAAAAATATGTACAATATATCTGTTTTATATTAAAGAGCTGAAAAGTTTTACAAGTAGTTTTTAGTGCAGAAATATGCAAAATATTAATGAGTGGATGTGCAAAAGTTCACAGTATGAAGTAATAATAGAATATATGCAATGTACAAAGAAGATAAAAGTGTGTATCTGTGAAGCTTTTAACCTGTGTGGGCTGAGCAGCAGTGTGTAGCTCACATTCATTTGACATTATCGCTATAAGATAAGATAAGATAAGATAAGATAGAACTTTATTTATCCCCCGGAATTTGTTGAATATAACTGTTGAGTATACTTTAGCACACAACCACTTTAAAAGCGATTACTGAGAATTTGATTTTAAATATACTTCTAAATGTAGTAGCATAAGTGGAGTTTTTATAATTATCCTTTTATGCCGTATAGTGATGCAAAATTAAAATACATGATGTGAGTTTGCATCAACACACAAACTCATGATTCCCATAACAATTTCATGACAATTTTTTAAAAATTACATACCATCCCAGCCCCAGTATACTTCCCAATATCTGCTTTACTATGTAGACTTGAAATGAGTTGAAGTGACTTTGAAGCCTCCAGAAACTTTGATAGTTATTATCTTAAGATACACATCACAAAATAATAAACTTAAAACTAAAGCCTGTGCCCCTTCTTAAAATTGGCAAATAAAAACAACAACAATGTAATGGATTTATTCAGTGCTTTGTTTTTACTTCACTACTGTTTAAGGATGAGGGGGAGAAAGAGAAGAAGCTGCCTGTGGTTCCTCAGCCCAAACCCCCAAGACCAGAGGTCAAACCCAAACCCCAGATGTGTGCTCCTGCCCCTCTGGCTGGTTCCAGCTCCACCTTTACTACAGCCTCAGCACACAGGGAGGATGAGGAGGAAGAGGAGGAAGACAACAATTTCATGAAAGAGCTGCAGGTACGTTACTGTTTCTTAAAACTTAAATACTCAACCAGGGAAACTACCAGGACAGCAGATCTGATAGGACTGAGCTTTACTCTGACAGCAATACATGGGTCATAGTGGCCTTTGATATAATGAACATGTTAAAGCATTAATAAAAGATATTTAGCATCCATTGCATCCTCTGACCCTCTCCGTATCCGTAACCCTAACCCTCACCATGGACCCTCTGCCCCTTTCACCCAGGTGTTTCAGAAATGCACTATAAGGGATGTAGCGAGCAAAGGTGTGGTTGAACTCTCAGCCTCTGAGCTCCAGAGCAGAGAGATGGAGTCTAAGGTAAAAAGACAAGATAAAAAAGTCTAACAGCACTAATAAATAATGACTCAATATCTAATCCAACCCTTTAACTCAAAAGCTCAAAATGTGACTCCTGTTTGAAAAAGACTGCTGACTTTTTGAGGATGTAAAGTCAACATCACTGTGTTACGGCAAAGCAACCATCTTGTGACAGAAAAAGATTGTTTTAATCTACAATGAGTTAAAAATCTGAATTTGTGTTCTAATGTGAACCATCTCTAACCAAACTAAATTTATTGTTTCTTTAACTAGTTATGTTTACAACTAATTGATTATATATATTTTCATCACTCAAGGTTAACCATCAAAGTATTAGTGTAAAATTGGCCACTAGGTGGAGCTGTTGTAATGGAACTGACCTTGACAATAAATTATTCATTTGCTCACCTGATTTGTGGTTTACAGTGAATATGTTCCTGCTTCTAACTCACAACAGTTCAAATGTATTAAACTGTATTAACATCATTGAGGCCCTCATATTGACTAATTGCCTCTCTGTTGCTCTGTCTCTCCCTGACTATCATTTACATCAGTAATAATAACACTGCACTCTCCAAAGTCATATGAGATTTGGGGACACAGTAAGAAAGAATAAGTAAGAAACATTAATTTCACAGGAAAACGCTGCACACGGGGCCAAATCAACCCACAAAAGGGCCTCTATTATACCCCCCCTACATACACACACATTCTCCCAAGAAACCAACCCTGCCCCGTGTTTAATGTAGCAATTAGTTTGTGATAATTTGTAACCTGGAAGTACAACATAGACAATCCATATGACAAAACGATTCATAGAATGTGAACATATATGAAAAAGATGAGGATGTCAAGCAGCTCCCAAGTGTCGCCAAACAGCTACACGACCTCCTCTCCATCATGTAACCAGGCTACACAAACACACAAGAAGAAAAACTGAGGCTGACACAAACATACAGCGAGAGAGAGGGAGAGAGGGAGAGTTTACAGTTGAATGTATTTGAGATACAGTATGTATAATAACAGTAAATTCACACTAACATACTAACACATTTACAACACTTGACATTACTTACATTTTTCTTTGAAAATGCGAGCCCTGAAAACTTGTGATTTATTTCTCACTTCTGATTTTACTGACATAAAATCAAAAATTCATGAAACTGAACTGGTGCTTCCTTTCTGTAACCTCCATGCCTCAATTCTTTTCGAAAAACATAGTAGCCATGTGCTGTCAGATTACCTCTTCCATCACTCTCCTGAACATCTTTCCCCCCTGGCAGTGTCTCTCGCACTGTCTTTGCTGGATCTTTGCTCATTGGACTGTACATACTCTGCTCTTTTGGATGAATAAACTTCAGCTCTCCACCTTGCTTTGGTTTTCTCAATTCTTTTATTTCCTTTTAACTGGGATTGATCACACGATGCCTGAAAACACACACACACACACACACACACACACAATAGGTACAAAGACAGACGATTGTTTATATGCATATAAATAATGGATGTATCCTTTATCCTATATGGTAAGGTTTTATAATATACCTTGCACAACCTTTCACAACATGTAATTCCTGACCTGCATAATGTCCATAGCATAACGTTAGCTAATGCACTTGGAAATTAATGGTTCTCTGTACATTCCCTTGACAATAAAGCATGTTTACCCCTCTTTTGTCAGCTGTTCACCATCAGAATCAACTGCTATAGTTCCCCAGATGTTCTCTTTATATTTTGATGTCTTTATAATCTTTACTTTGTTTGTCAAAAAGGGCACTATGTTGCAAAACCAAACGGACCAATGGATCAATCAATCTCTTTTGTTGTGGGACAGTATGATTAACGGTTGTGATGTGCGATTATGACATTGGCCACTATGATGACGTACGAGAAACTCTTTTGACTGTGGGAACAAAAGTCATTATTTTTATTGGTTGGCTTGTTTTTATCGGCATACCAAATTTTCAGAAATCGGACCAGCTTCAAGAAAAAAAAGGACAGAGAAAGAAAGAGAAATATGAAAGTTTCGGATTCTGTGTGGATAGGCTCATAGAGATAGATGGGTTCGAGATGTTGATTTGACGTGCAATTTTTTTTTTGTGCAATGGTTTCACCAAAAATAAAAGGTTAATTTTGCATAAAAGTTGAAACAAGCTCAACCTTTGCTGCAACTCAGCGTAATGTCATCCAGGCAGAACACTGCCGAACCAATCACATACATGCAAGGGAACATAAATCGGAAATGATTTTATGAGTTGAACTGCGCATTGTTACTGTGTTACGATCTTGAGTACAACAAACTATAAAGCAGTTGCCTCTGTGATAACTTTCCAGAATTGTGAAATCCTGTCTCTGAGTATTCTAAACTGTTCTGCAGGGTTGGCATGTGTTAAGCCTTCAGACTCACTGATCTGTAACTCAAACTGGACTTCCTGGGTCGTATTTAATTGTTTCACTGGTACCTGAAACAACACAACCCCCTGGGGGTTTTTTTGACACAGGGCTGCTTTCAATCTGAATGATTGCCAAAGAAATTTTAAAAACATATCAGCGAAAAGCTAGCAATGTGTGGGTATTTGTGTGTCTTTCGTGCATATTCTGCATTTACTACCCAGCACCTGCACAGATTTTAAGGATGTGCATGTGCCTCTTGGACATTTCCCAATATTTCATGTCACCCATTATATCTCTGTTTTTTGATTTACATACCATGCATTTAATACAGTGTGTACATTAAGAATATCTTCATATTGACATTTAGTGCATCAAGGTCATATTGGTTTTAAAGTGTTTATGTTAGGATAGTTAGCTTCAAATATTGTAAATGATCATAAATTATGCTAGTTTTGAATATAAATACTGGAGAAACAATAGACTTGCATTCTAGATTATGAAGTGTTTAATCTTTCCTTTTCTAATTATAGGTGACTACAGAACTGTCAAAGAATTATTTGTCAGGTGGAAATAAGCAATGGAAAAGAGAGGTGAGGACATCTACAACATTGCTTGTGACCAATCAGAAGCCTTCAGAGTTAGCAACATCTGACCACCAGTCAGCTCCTCAGATGGGAGTTACAGGTGGTTGCCCTCACAAACTCATAACAGCAGTTGCACTGGAAGAACTAATTGAACGTAGTAAAGATAATGAGCAACCTGATAAGAAAAAGGAAGAACAGGAGAATTTGTTTAACCAAGTGCCTTCCTTAAACTGTGCAACACTAGAGAAGGTGGAGGTAACCCCACCAGTAGCTTTACATAATATTGAGACTGTTCAGAAGAATGAGGAGGTACCAACAACCACCCAAAAGAAAACAGAGAAGATGGAGGCAGCTTTAACTTCAAAAAAAGAAAATGATTTCACTGTGAAAATTCCCTCCAACAAGGAGGTTGTTGGACAGGTGTGCTCCCCAACCAAAGCAGAAAAGAAGGTCAAGTTTACAACCATTGTAATTTTACAAAAAGAAAACATTCAAGCGACTGACATCACAAGTCCTGATTACACAAATAAACAATTTGTCAAAGAGGTACCTACTGAGAAGAAGGCAAATATGATGGAGGTAGTAACTTTACAGAAAGAAAACTCCCCAGATGATTGCTTGATAGAGTTCCAGCAGGATACATCCCTGAGTTTAGATCAGGAGTGTGTAGCTTCTTCTCCTGTTCTAAAACCCAGCTTAACTCACAGCCACAGCAGCATGCAGCAGAACTGGGAGGCAACAGTGCAGGTATCTCGGGACCAATCCCAATACACAGAAGAAGGAGGTAGCCTCAGCCCCGATATTTGGGACAATGAGGGACCTCCTCCTCCACCACCTCCTACTGGTAAAATCAGCCTTAGAATGTCCAAGACCAGGAGTCCAAGAGTCAGGACGGAGTCCAAAGAGGAAGACTTGAGTGGCGCTGACATACAAACTGTAACTGGGGACAGCACCGGCGAACCCACTTATCTGGCATATGAGAACCAAGGTTTCGAGGAAAGTGATGACTCTGATAAGAAACCTATTATTGTTATCTTGAATGAGCCTATGGACATTCAGTCAGCCTACAAGCGTCTGTCTACCATCTTTGAAAGTGAAGAAAATCTTGATGGTATTTTCTTTCCAGAAAATATTGTGGATGAAGAGGAGACAAAGCAGGAAGAAGAGAAACAGTATGTGAGGAACATTTGCATCAGTGAAATAAATACGGGCTTAGACCTTAAAGACATCACAGGAAATGATCAGAATGCTCATATGCAACATCAAAGGCCTTCAGCAGATAATGGCTTAATTCCTGAAAACCAGGACCAGGGCAAACAAGACTTTCTTAGAAAGCCAGAGACCAAAAGGAAATTCAAATTTAAGTTCCCCAAAAACAAACTGGCTGCAATTAGCCAGGCCCTTCGAGCAGGGACGACCAAAACAGGAAAGAAGACTCTTGAGGTTGTTGTCTATGAGGAAGAGGAGGAGATAGTATCGGACAACAAGCCAGTGAAAGAGACCAAGAAGCAGACAAAAGAATCCAAGAGGTTTGAGACTAACAGTACCAAACAATTCAACAAGTCACAAAGCCAGGTAGAGGAGCTCTGCAAGAGTACATTTGACTCCAGTCTAGAAGAGTCCATTAAACAGTTGGAAATCAGTGTGGACAGTATGTCGGCCCCTTCTTCCCCCTCCAGCATTGTGTCTTCACCTCCTCAGTCCCCCAATTTGTCCTTTGACTCCACTGACAGAGCTCAGCTTAAAGGCAAAGTCAAACGAGAAAGGGAGAGAAGCCCGTCAAAGAGGCCAGCCTCTCAGATCCTCAAGGGCCCAAATCCACCTCAGAGTAAGAGGGCCAAACCACAGCCTCCACACGACACAGGGAACACCTCCACCAAGAAACAGGTCTGATGTTCCTCTGCCTGCGGAGCTCGATTCAGTGATGCTGGGCTGGTGGTGGGATATCTACTCTGACTAACTCTACACATGTTTTGTGTGTCTATGAATCTTTCTTTGATAGCCAGGGGTCATTTTGCCTTCAAGCAAAGTAACTCGTAATTCTTACCAGGAAGGACAAACTGACTTGTTCTTGTTTTTTGTCCATGTAGTTTGAAGGTTTAATGTATTTTCTACAAAGAATGGCTTCCATTGTGTAGTTATCTCTGGTCATTCAAAACAGACCAGTTATGGTTCAATGGCAAATGCAGTAAACAAGATGGTACTTCCTCAGGACAGCTTAAAGAACAAGTGCCAAATAAGCTGTTTAGACTGAACAAGAAACATGTTCTGAGTTATCTGCACAAGATTTGACTCTTGGACTGTGTTTTCAATGGACCAACTGTACAGCGAGCGATGTACACTCACACTGTGTGTGTGTCTGTACTCTGTTTAAATGACAGCTCAAACTGCCCAAAACTTAACAGGAACTTTATTTCTCTCTGTTATTTTCCTCCACAATCCTCCCTTCAATAAATTGCTGCATCGGGAAAAAGGGGACTTTTTCGCTTAAAGTTAAAACATTCTCAGCTCATGCAGATGAATTTCTGCCTCAGTTTACATCACCCTGCACAAATAATCTGTCTGCTTGCATCCAATCACGTATTTGATATTGTTGCTTTATATCATATAATATGTTTAACATTGTCATTGATATCATCAGAGTACTGAAATGTTGATTTTCCCTCCATTTGCTACTCTGGTTAAATAACTTGTAATACAATGATGTTATCTTTGATCTTAATTTGCAGCTTGAATGTAATGCTTTTAAATGTGTTTTAGCGTTGGCGCTGCTACCGTACAAATGCTGTAGCTCTTCCTTGTTATTTAATGATAGCATAGTCCCAGCCCGTCTGTACTAACTAACCTTGTGTTTATGCATCTCCTTGCTAGACCTCCAGCAGCAGCAGCAGCTCTTCTGCTCAGCGATCCCACACCAAGTCTCGCAACTTTTCCTCCTCTGGCCCACCAGAGAAGACACCTAAGGGCCAGAAGCAGCCTAGCCAGGTAAATAAACTCTTGAGAGACTTGAGCGTAGCAGCTCTGAATCAGCACAGACTGAAGGGGAATTACTGTAATGCAGGTTAAACCACCTTCTATTTCATCCTTACTGACTGCCAGAGGCAGTGCTTAACAGTGAATATCTTCTGTCTCGTGCATGCGCAGGTGGAGTATTTATATCAACAAGTCGCGTGTGATATTGGGTGACCTGGCCGGGTATAAGTTCCTGTTTCATCGACGAGATCAGTCTTTTTTCATCTTCTCGCTAGATGCAGGCTATTACTTGCAGAGTATTAGCTTGAGCTACATAAAGATGATATATTACTCGAAGTTACTCGATCGCATCGGTCGACGCTGCGGGTTGCTCGCCCTCCAGAGGCTGCAACAAGCTGTCCCTCTCCAGGGAGGGAACTGCCTGCCGGACGCTCCTGTCATGTTCATCAGCAGTGAGATTGTTAACATTAGCTGATAGTGAATATATTGTATTCATGGATAGCAGAGGGCTTTTGCCCGAGCTAATTGATGATTTGCTAACTACAGTGTGTCCGTTCGGTGTTGGCTGATAGTGACATCATTCTGTATCAGAAAACTTCAAACTCAAAACTTCTAGCGGACGGGACGGGACCTGATAAGGACCCGTGCATGAATTGTACCATCATGCCTCGTGCGGTGAGGGCGGCTCTGCTGGCCAAGGTGCAACTGATGGGTGAAGCTGGCCTCCCCTTGTCTGAGCAGTTGACTCCAGCCCAACCTACAAATTCTAGGTTTCAGGCCGCAGAGGAAGAAGGCTGACAAGTTGTCTTCTAGGATGGACCTGCTAACTGATGAGCTGGCCCAGATGAAGTTACTCCTCCTGGCTTTCTATTCCGGTGCTGGTATGGAGAGTACTGCTGCACCCAATCCACCCATGGCTGATTTGGTTCCAGAGGAGGATATTGTCTCGATGGCAGCTTCAGCCACTCACCCCTGTGGCCACCATGGGCTTTAGCGCCCCACTGAGTGGCCGGCCCGCAATCATTGTGGCCCTGCTTGCTTTCCTGCCAGAGCCTCCAGAGGCTGTGGGGGCAGGGATTGAGGCCATGGGTTCGGCTGTCGGTTATTTCTCCAAGCAGCAGCTCAGCTGCTGTGCAGCTCAAGCTTATTTTCATGTTCCTATTGTGCCTCATCACAGGCAGTTTCTTTGTTTTGCCTTACAAGGCTCATGGCTCTCCTTCTCTCTCACGTGGCCCAGCTGGGTCTCAAGGTGAACTTAGAGAAGAGTTTTCTTAACCTCTCTCAGAGCCTCACCTTTATTGGTGTGGCTCTGAACACAATCACTATGAGGGCCTGTCCGTCACCTCAGTGCATGTACGACATCCTCCAACTTCTTCCACTCTTCCGAGGAGGCCACTCTTCCGAGTCCTTACCTCTTGGGCAAATTGACAGCTGCCTGTTGTTCCCTTGAGTTTATTGTCACAGAGCACATCAATGTGCTAGAGCTACGGGCTGCGCACCTAGCACTCAAGCACTTCCTGCCATACCTGAGAGGAAGGCATGTGCTTGTCCAGTCAGACAACACCATGATGTTTTTTATTTAAACCATCAGGGGGGCATCAAATCTGATTGGTTGCTGGAGGTGTCCCAGGCTTTTCTGACATGGGTAGTCCCTTGCCTGACCAGTCTACAGGCAATGTATCTACCAGGAGAGCGGAACCAGACTTCCTCTCCCATCACAATTTACCACCGGGGGAGTGGCGGCATCATCAGGTGGTCCACAGCGTCTGGGCTCTCTTCGGCAGATCTTTTTGCCCCCTGGGATGTCAAGCCACTTTCCCCTATGGCCACATGGGCATCACCGAGCACATTCTCCAAGTTCTACAGGTTGAATGTCGCCATCCCTCATCATTTGGAATGGTTCTTCTGCAAAGTCCCTCTGCTCCACCTTTATGAGGTGGGTACTCAGGATTCCTTACAACTCTGTTGTTATAAGTCATCCAGTGTTAAGCCCTTCCTCTGGTGGTTAGTAAGGATGAAATAGAATGAAAGTTACAGATGTAACTACGGTTCTATGAATCCACGATGACCGCCAGAGTTCTTAGTGACTCGGAATCTTGTGATCCCGCGAAAAGATTCCGACACCAGAACTTATACATGACTGGGGTCATCCGAGGTCACACGTGACTTTGTTGATACAAATACTCGACCTGCGCATATGTGAGACGGAAAATATTCAGTGTTAAGCACGGCCTCTGGCTGTCATCCAGGACTCATAGAACCGTAGTTACATTTGTAACTTTCGCTTTACCTTTTGTTGTACAGTAAGGTAACTTCAAACAGTATAGTGGTAACAAATAGAGGGTTAACTTAACTATCAGTGATCATCATTAATGACATCTCAAAACAACCCTGCACTCAGAAATGTATAATGTTTCCACTTTAACATTATTATATCCTTTGAGACTTCAGGTACCATGAAGTTATATAACTATTAAAATCTTGGTAGACTCTTGCTGTATATTAAAAGATAGTCATATCGACTTAACATAGGAGGGGTGGTAGTCTAGTGGTCTAGTGGTTGGGCTTCCAAAAAGCATCTGCTAAATTATCTTTAATGTTACATAGGTTTAGGTCTGAAACATGCAAGTAACAAGCAGAAGCTTCAGTCAGGGTTAAGTCATGTGGAATAAATCAGTGTGAATTCCTATAAACTTCCCTTAAACTGCAGAATCTTCTTCAGTAGCAGTTTTCTATTGAAATTACATTTAAAATAGAAATTTTAATTTTAACAAACTACATGAGCGTATTTGTAGGTAAATAGCTAGAAGGCTACATACCTCTAAATAAATTGCTGAGATGAGGGTGAACTGGGTACCATCAATTGTCTGTTTTATATATTTGCATAGCTTGGAAAAAGAGTGAATAATATTTTAGTGATTTGACTGTGTTTGCAGTGAGTTTTAAATGTGTTGAGGTAATTTCTGTGAGGGTGCATATCTATCTTACTTTGTGGGTCTTACTCAACTTATATCTGTCTGTATATGTCTGCGTTTACGTTCCTCTTCACCTTGGCACACTTCTTTCAATATACACTCCCTGATTTTGTTATAGTATCCATTAATGTCCCCATATCCACCGTTAGCTTTGAAACTCAACACAGTTGACAATTCAGTTTTTAGATCAGAGAGTAGATCCTGCATGTAACCTGCATGTTCACTGTGTACAACTGTTCTTCATCTGGCAGTGAGTTGTGGACAAAAAAATCTTAAAACCTCTTGTTCCTCAAACCAGGACACACAGAAGCTACATTTACAAATATGAATAATGCAGTTGAAATATCCGTCATTGATAACCCTCAGATTTATGTCATGAAAGAGTATGTCATCGTGTAAGTACTGCATGGATGTTGTGGTCGGTGGCACTACTGTTTAGGGAAATCTGTTTAATCACAATGTCAAATCTTTAATGACATGTTGAAGTGATTACAAAACAATTCCAAGTTCTTCTGAAAGAAGAACAAAGTATTTTATGTATTTTAATGTTTTCTGTCATAGACAGTTTGTTTGCACATTAACTTTACTTTTTCTTGACTGATTCATTCAAGAGAAATAACACTGCATTTTTATCAGTCATGTGTGCTACTATTATGTCTTTGGCCAGTATAGTATGAACATTAACCTAAGAATTAACATTTATTCAGAACTGCTTTAGCCATAAAAAGAGAGGAGTTTCTGTGTTATATGTGGTGGAAAGCAAAAGGAAATTAAGCCAAAAACAGAAAATGTTGCTGGTTTTGTGAGCGTTAATACTGCCAATGACCAAAACCACAGTCTACTGCCAGAGTAGAAAGGTGGGGGCTATCCCTACCGTTTGCATCTGTCATTACATGATAAAGCATGTGCAACAGCAACTCGATTTCTATACTTGCTTTGGATGTGAACAGATAAGTGTTCTAACTTCTTTAGACACAGTCAGGTGCCAGGAGGACCAGTCTGAACTAGTGTGAACATCATCAACACTGTAGAGCGTACACTCAGAGGTCAGCAATGATCGGACCACAACATTAGACACCTTATCGGGATGTTTTGTTTTGGGAACTGCTCCTAAAAAAGTAACAAGTAACCCGTAGCTGTTATCCTTGGAGTCAGTGTGTAAGTTAACAATTCTTCAAAAGAAAGCCTTCATGCAACATATTTACTGGGCAGAATTGAAAGCAATAGGGATAGCTCAGTGCTACTGTTAGCACTTATTGCTAATGCAGGACCCACCCATCAAACTTCATCACCTGTAATATATCAAACTTCATCACTTTAATATATCAAACTTCACCACTTTAATATATCAAACTTCATCACCTGTAATATATCAAACTTCATGACCTGTAATATATCAAACTTCATCACCTGTAATATATCAAACTTCATCACTTCAATATATCAAACTTCATCACTTTAATATATCAAACTTCATCACCTGTAATATATCAGAGTTCATCACTTTAATATATCAAACTTCATCACTTTAATATATCAAACTTCATCACCTGTAATATATCAAACTTCATCACCAAACAGAGGCTCTTTCTTCTTCTGCTCACTATTCACTATGCATCTCTTCGTGTCAATGCTCAAAATCTTTTAGTCAGCATTTAGAGCAGTCACATTTCAGAATAAAATCTAGTAATGTAATCATAGTTCACTGGTAAACAGATCTGCTGAAGTGGAGCTCACACTGGACATCCGTAGAGGAAGCGGGATTTGCCAAATCAGCATTCCTCAGTGGAACTGAGAGAACGAGGGTGAAGAAACAGCTGGATTTCACTTTAAGTTAGGAGGCAGCTCTAAACCGCAGAGTGCATCATGGAGGAAGATATCATGTTAGCTCCAAAAAGAAATGTGCCATGGTCTGCTGCCGGTCCTGAGACAGCAGGTGATGGTACAAATCAATGCTTTGGCTCTTTACCTTTATTTAGTGATGAGCCCAAAGCCGACAGTATATGAGATAAATGAGCTCCAACTCAACAACAGTAAAACTGAAGTAACACACACATGCATGACTAGTTATAAGTAATAAGAATCTAGTATAAGTATATAAGAATATAATATATAAAAGTACTACATTTTTATGCATGGTGTATTTTCACTTTTAATATTTTAAGTACATTTTGCCATGCTTTTACTCAATTAACAATTTCAATGCAGGTATTGCTACTTTCGCTTGAGTAAAACCTGGGAGAACTTGAAACTAGTTCTTCTGATGTGTTGTCAGACTCGTCTGAAGGTGAGAATAGCAATAATTGTACAGTGGTGGAAGAAATAGGAAGTATTCCTATTCCAATTTCCTATTTCTACTTCCTATTTCTTCCACCACTGTAGAATTATTGCGATTCTGACCTTCAGACGAGTCTGACAACACATCCGAAGAACTAGTTTCAAGTTCTCCCAGGTTAAAACTCACGGATGGACTTATTTCTAGCCTCAAAAAAGAGATTGGCTGGCCAAAGCCATAGAAATAACAGGTATGAGTGTTCTTCTCCTCTCCTGTGGGCTGTGTGTTGTTGGCTTTGACTTGCTGTATTCCGTGGTGTCTGTTTGCAGGCTGACAGCAGAAGCAGTAGAGCAGCCGGGGATAGTAACCGTTGTGTCGTTGCTTTGCGTGCCTCTCAGATCCCAGCCTTGTGCCATAGCTCTGGGAAACACCCGCCTGCCTCTCTGTCCACTCCTCACTGCTCAGACACAACCGATAGCTTCCAGATCCTCTCCTCCGCCTCCTCCTGCTCCACCTCTGCTTCTTCACCTTCAGCTTCATCCACCTCCTCCTCCTTGAAACACTCTCTTCTGTCTCCCCCTTCGAAGTGTCCGTCTTCTCCTTCCTCGGCCCAGTGTTCCAAACAACAGGCTTTCTTGTGTCCCGTCTCCTCTTCCTCTTTCCTTCCTCCGTCAGCCTCCCCACCTCGCTTCCCCTCTCCCTCCTTGCCTTCATTTTCTTTCTCCTCTTCTCCTCACAAGTCTTTTATCCCGTCTCTGAATCTGAGTCGTCTCCTCTCCTCGTCTAGCCACGTCCTGTCGCCGTCCCACGCTAACGTCAGCCCGGCCCAACATGGGCCTCGCAGCAGCAAACACCAGCACCACCTCGTCCTCACCTCCACCTCCACCTCCCAACACAGCTACTACTCATCCTCCTCCTACTCTTCATCCTCGCCCTCCTCCACCTCCGCTTCCTCCTCCCCTCCCTCCCTGTCCTCCTCCCTCCTCCCCACCATGGTGAGTCATGGGGCGAGGAGTGTCCAACGCCAGATCTCCGGGCCGTGGCAAGAAACGCACCCGGAGCCAAGCTGCCCGAGTCCTGAGCACGGCGGCGGTGGCCTCGAAGGACGCAGTGTGATGTTTTCATCTAGGATTTAGGTTTTAAAAACATGTAAGTGCAGAAGGAAACGGGTGGGGCTAACCCAACTGATGAAGAAAAGCTAAATTGCAATATGTGTGATTACCTTTCGACATGTTTGCTTGGTGTGGACAGAGATATGACTTGATATCCTTTTATGTCTAAACCGCACTAGCACCATACACAGTCAACCCTAGAGCCCGACCGATACATTGACATGATTGGCTGGTTATTAGATATTTACTGTAGTGCCGTATATGTCAGTCAATAAGTAAGAAATGATAGCTCAGGCATACCAAAGATATATTGAGGAATATGAGTGCACTGAAGAGCACATTTTAGTTTATTTATGCACTACATATATAGGTCACAGTTCTTTATTAACCAAATGTCAGGATTTTTTATTTGGGATATTTCATTTTCTTTTAAATATTTATTCATTTATTTATTTTGGTAAAATTCAAACAATTGTTCAATCTGTCAGAATTCAATACTGACAGTAACATTAGTGCAGTAACAGGCATGCCTTCTGCTCCAGCAACACTGACATCAGCCATCTGAGAAGACATAAGAAGAAGAATCATGGATTTGACACCACAGATGTAGAAATTGTGGATAAAAGTAAAGCTGTTTGCAGCTCCACGTTACCACAACTAAGTCACCTGTTAGCGCTTCACTCAGTGAGGCAGAGGAGGCACTGCCACTGAATATGACCAGGTGGAATTATGTCAAGTCACCAAACTGCATGAACCAATAAGAATGATGAAGGTGCAGCTTGTACCACCTAATGCGACAACATGTGAAGGAGAAGTCAGTTTAAAACATCCTTACAGCCCTAATCCTTACCAAACATGTTTACGTGTTTATGTAAAAAAAAAGAAAATCTACTGAAAGTTTTTTTATTTATTGATTTTGGTCAGCCTCAAAGATCCAGTATTGGTTGGGCTCGAATCACCCCTGGTATTAGTTGTGTTAAGATACACAGACTCATCTCTCCTGTTTACAGCTTACCTGTCACCATGGAAACCTTCAGAACTCCACAACCTTCAGGCCCAGCTTTATAAAGATAACATGTATTAAAACACAGACTGTAGCAGGAGAGCATATAGTTAATGTTATTATTATCTTCAAATGTCCCCCGGCCCCCAACTGTGTGCTGGATATTTAGGAGTGGATGTTTTCAGAGGATCTGGACTTGGACTGCTAGCAGACAATCAGTGTATGATGGAGTTTCTTCATTGTTGCTTCACTATAATGTCCCAGGTGTTACATAGAATAACATGTATATAATCTAAACCAGCCGTCTGGATATTGAATAAATGGGTGAACAGAGCTTATTTTTCTTCAGACTGGTTTTTTATGGTTTCACCTCTGATGTCCACAACACGCAGTCGAACATCTGCGCTTCCTGGTGTGTGGTGAGATGCAGTAGGTGTGCTTTCATTAACACCGATCAATACATTTCTATGAAAAACTAGAGGTCGTGATTATCAATATACAGAGTTTACCCAAAGACAGACTAAACTGTTTAAAGAATATGTTCTGTAAAGACAAATCTGTCCATGTAGATGAAGTATAATATAGAAATGATATACAGGCATATTAGACATATGTAGCTTCTTTGAACATAGCTGTTGTGTGTTGTGCTTATTATGCAGAACCCTTTCTATTTGTGGGGAGTTGTTTCAAGTGACTCTTGCCAACACAAAGAACGTTGTTGTTTTTGTCAAGTTTATTATTGTTATTATTATTATTATTATTATTATTAATAAATCTCCTTGTCAGAGTCAGATGACAAGATGAATATCAGTACAGAGGTATGTTCAGGGCATCTTTAGCTAAGCTTAGACTCCACTAGAATGTGACCTAAATCATGTTTCATTGATCCTCCGTGAGTCTCACGAACTTAAACATTCTGGAGAAAACAGAATCCAGACTGAAAAGTTTTCCTCCTGCAATTTATCAGCAATTAATAATGATATAATAATCATAATAATAATAATAATCAGAATCAGAATCAGAATAATAGAACTAGAACAGACAGAATGAGATGATGAGTAGTGGGGATGTTAGAGGTATAGATGTTTTTTTTGTGAGGACATTCACTGACTTCTTGCATACCAAAAATATATTGTAAATAAAAACTAAAATAAAAAAGTAATGGAGAGGTCCGACACTAACCGTGTCTGTAAAGTTCGGCTTCCACTTCTTTCGCCAATGTCTTCTTTTCTGTTTTTATGTCAAAGGTTAAAAAATGGCCAATAAGACAGTGTTGGGGGGGGGGCTTAAAGAGAGCAGAGTACACACATCCTGGATCTATCTGCTTACACCACACACAGAGGTACACATTGAGATGAACTCGGGGTAACACTGCAGTTATGTTTCTTAAGTGTCAGCCCCATCTTTATGTCATAAATGTGTGTTTCCTGTAAGAAAGTATTTGGTTAGACACACTATGTGGACCTTTTACTGTGCTGTGTATGAGAAAACCTTTTGAATGTTCATTATTGAAACCTAAAGCTACATTTTAATATAAGCCTTCACTTTGTATGCAAACAGTTCATTTCTTTTGTTGTCGTTGTTTTATTTTCTTACCACAATCTGGACCTGTGTATTCACACTTTGTTTACAAGTTCACACGGCTGTAAATAACGGTGGTTTCTGACTTTGTAAGCTGTTGGCTTGAACACTTGAGCTTCCTGAACTAATAAAGAGCTTCCAGAGCGTTGAGACATCAGCGGCTCCTGCGTTATTTCAGTGTGCTGCTGGGTTGTGCCAGTAGAAGGCGGTGGAGACACATCAGAGTCCTGCTGAGCCTGCAAAGCTGCTCACACAACTACACGGTCGTAACAAAAATATATCTGTATATCTGTATAGCACATGTGTACAAAACAGAGTCGAATGTATGCTGAGTGTATAAAACAATTGTTGTTGTCATGCTGACAAGATGAACACAAAATAGAGCAGGAATGTCCACTGGGGAGCACAAAAGAGCGATAGTTGGCAATCGTGCTACAAGACAAAGCATTTAAAAGTATTTAAATGTCTGCATTGAAATGTCTGATAAGGACTACACCTATGCTGTGCACTACTGCGGCTCAGGAGGTGGAGCGGCGGCTCACTAAGTGGAAGGTTGGTGGTGTGACCCCCGGCCCCTGCGGTCTACATGTCCAAGTGTCCTCGGGCAAGACACTGGACCCCAAGTTGCTCCCAAGTGTGCAAGTGAATGTGCATCGCTCGTGAGGAGCTGTGTGTGTGTGTGTGTGTGTGTGTGTGTGTGTGTGTG
>CALSCE010009966.1:190219-203905 GCA_943593645.1 Bovichtus variegatus
GATAGATAGATAGATAGATAGATAGATAGATAGATAGATAGATAGATAGATGGTAAACTGCCAGTGCATACGGTAAGCACGTCATTTACGGTTAATCTTTCGTGTCTGTGTTGTTGGTAGCGTACTTGAGTTGCTCTTGCTTAACTCAGTTACTGTTGTTATATTCTTGATCACAGCGGCTAACTACCTGCCCGTATATCTTAAACCTACTGTTGACGTTTAGCAGAGTAGATTGTCCTACCCTGTAAACAACCAGCGGAGGAGAACTTATTTCTAATATAGTTGACAGATCGTACTAGTAGACAGAAGTCTCTCTTTATCCATTTCGGCGTCTTTATTTCCAGCGGGATAAATTCAAGTGACAACTCTCGGGGAGTCGGGCAGCAGAAGAGATGCATAAGGGGAAAGTAACACACATCACACTCATGGCATTACCCAGCGCAACAGCACTCTCATCTGGACAGGAGTGGTAGTCGCAGCTACTCACTTAATACACAGTAACATATTGAGTCATACAATACATATCTCTGTATGTCATATCTCAACACCTACACTAGTGCTTCTTTAGCACGTATAACTCTCCTTCACTTTCTTTTCTTAGCGACTCTTTCGCTAAATCCACAGTTGTTTACACTACCTCCGGCTCTGCTAGCGTTATCTTGGCGGCTAGCGATGCCGTCTCGCTCTTCCTTCTCACGTCTTTCCTGCTCGGTGTGTTTCATGTTTAGCTATTCCTCTGCCTCCTTTAGAGATAATTGTACATGTATTAAATGTAGTTTATATTCAGGGTTGGAAGCGAGTTTTAGAGGGTTAGAAGCGCGGCTCCACACCATGGAAGGTAAACTAGCTACTGTAGCTGTAAGCAAGCCCCCTGTAGCCGGTGCGGACCGACCAGAGCTAGCTCCTGTTAGCCGTCCCCCGGCGGGGCCCGAGCAGCCGGGAGACTGGGTGACTGTCCGTGGGAAGTGTAAGCAGAAGCCCACGGTTCATCACCAACTGCTTACTGATTCTAACAGGTTCTCCCCACTCAAACACACCCGTTGAGAATCCAACTCTGGTTATTGGTAGCTCAATTATGAGGTACGTGAGGTTTTCGACACCAGCGACAATAGTCACGTGCATCCCGGGGGCCAGAGCGGGCGACATAGAAGCACATTTAAAACTGCTGGCTAAGGCTAAATGTAAATACAGTAAGATTGTTATCCACGTTGGCGGTAATGACACCCGATTGCGTCAGTCGGAGTGCACTAAAATTAACGTCGAGTCGGTGTGTAGTTTTCTCTGGTCCTCTGCCAAATCTAACGAGTGACGACATGTTTAGCCGCATGTCATCATTCCGTCGCTGGCTGTCACGGTGGTGTCCAGATAATGACGTGGGCTTCGTAGACAATTGGCGGACTTTCTGGGGAACTCCTGGTCTGATTAGGAGTGACGGCATTCATCCTACTTTGGAAGGAGCAGATCTCATATCTAGTAATATTAGTGCATTTATTAGTGGACCTAATCCATGACAATCCGGAGTTGAGGCCAGGAGTCAGAGTTGCAGTCTTACACACTTCTCTGTGCTTCCATCCGGGCAGTCACCCACTCAAATCCCCATAGTGACTGTGTCTGCCCCACGACCACTGAAATCAATAAAATCAATAGCAAACAGAAGAGGAGTTGTACATAAAAACCTAATAAAAATGAACACCACCACTGCAAAAGTGCAACTAAATAGAAAAATTAAATGTGGACTCTTAAACATCAGGTCTTTGTCATCTAAAGCTGGATTAGTAAATTAATTAATATCAGATAATCAGATTGATTTATTTTGTCTCACTGAAACCTGGCTGAGACATGAAGAATATGTCAGTCTAAATGAATCCACTCCACCTAGTCATATAAATACTCACGTTCCTCGAGGTACAGGCTGAGGTGGTGGAGTTGCAGCCATATTCGACTCAAGCCTATTAATCAATCCTAAACCTAAACTAAACTATAACTCTTTTGAAAGCCTTGTTCTTACACTTTCAAACCCAACATGGAAAACAATAAAGCCAATCTTATTTGTTATAGTGTACCGCCCTCCTGGTCCGTATTCTGATTTTCTATCCGAGTTCTCAGAATTTTTATCAAGTTTAGTCCTTACAACAGATAAAGTGTAGGTGACTTTAATATTCATGTGGATGTTAATAGCCTTAATATTGCGTTTATCTCATTATTAGATTCAATTGGATTCAGTCAGAATGTACATGAACCAACTCACTGTTTAAACCACACTCTGGACCTTGTTCTGGCATATGGTGTTGAAATTGAACATTTATTAATCTGTCCACAGAATCCTCTCTTATCAGACCATTTTTTAATAACCTTTGAAGTCCTGCTACTGGATTGCAAGCCACTAAGCAAAATATCGTACGCTAGATGTCTATCTGATAGTGCTGTAGCTAAATTTAATTTTGTTGATAGTGCTGCAGCCTCACTGCGAATGACACTCAACTATATCGCTCCTCTAAAAAAGAAGATAATTAAACAGAGAAAGCAAGCTCCGTGGCTTAACCCCCAAACCCGCAAACTAAAACTAAAGTCAAGAAAACTTGAGAGGAAATGGCGATCTACCAAATTGGAAGAATCTCGTTTAGTCTGGCTAGATAAATTCAAAACATATAAGAAGGCTCTCCGTAAGGCCAGAGCAGCTTATTACTCTTCATTAATAAAAGAAAATAAGAACAACCCCAGGTTTCTTTTCAGCACTGTAGCCAAGCTGACAGAGAGCCACAGCTCTACTGAGCCTTCTATTCCTATATCGCTCAGTAGCGACGACTTCATGAGCTTCTTTAACCATAAAATTCTAAATATTATAGACCAAATAAATCTCCTCTCCTCAATTGGTAATGATTTAGCTTCTAAAACAGGAACCTTAAAAACAACTGTAACACCTGAAATATATCTAGACTGCTTTTCTCCGATCGATCTTAACCAACTAAATTCAACAATTTCGTCATCTAAACCATCAACCTGTCTCTTAGACCCGATTCCAACTAAGTTGCTTGAAGAAGTTTTACCCTTAATTAACTCCTCGTTATTAAATATGATCAACCTGTCTCTATAATCTGCCTATGTACCAGAATCATTTAAAGTAGCTGTAATAAAACCTCTTCTTAAAAAGCCCAGTCTTGATCCAGAGGTTTTAGCCAACTATAGACCGATATCTAACCTTCCATTTCTCTCTAAAATTCTTGAGAAAGCAGTCGCAAAACAGTTGTGTGATTTTCTACATAACAATACTTTATTTGAGGTTTTTCAATCTGGATTTAGAGTTCATCATAGTACAGAGACGGCACTGGTGAAAGTTACCAATGACCTTCTACTGGCATCAGACAAAGGACTTGTCTCTGTTCTTGTCTTGTTAGACCTCATTGCTGCTTTTGACACTGTTGACCATGACATTCTGCTGCAGAGACTGGAACATTTCATTGGCATAGCAGGAACCGCACTGAGCTGGTTTAAATCCTATTTATCTGAGTGATCTCAATTTGTACGTGTTAACGATGAATCCTCCATGCAAACCAAAGTCAGTCATGGTGTCCCGCAAGGTTCTGTACTTGGACCTATTCTATTCACCTTATATATGCTTCCTTTAGGCAATATTATGAGGAACCACTCCATAAACTTTCATTGTTATGCGGATAATACCCAATTATATCTATCAATCAAGCCAGATGAAACCAATCAATTATCTAAACTTCAAGCATGTCTTAAAGACATAAAAAATTGGATGTCCTGCAACTTTTTGATGTTGAACACTAACAAAACAGAAGTTATCGTACCCAAATGCCTCCGAAACGTATTGTCTAATGACATAGTAACTCTGGATGGCATTAACTTGGCCTACAGCACCACTGTAAAGAATCTCGGCGTTATCTTTGATCAGGATATGTCTTTTAACTCCCACATAAAACAAATTTCAAGATCTGCCTTTTTTCATCGGCGTAACATTGCAAAAATAAGGCACATCCTGTCTCAAAAAGATGCAGAAAAAGTAGTCCATGCATTTGTTACTTCAAGGCTGGATTACTGCAACTCCTTATTATCTGGTTGTCCCAAAAAATCCCTTAAAACTCTTCAGTTGTTGCTGCTGCACGAGTATTGACAAGAACTAGGAAACAAGATCATATTACTCCTGTATTAGCTGCTTTGCACTGGCTCCCGGTAAAATACAGAATAGAATTCAAAATCCTTCTCCTGACCTACAAAGCGATTAATGGTCAGGCTCCAGTTTATCTTAAAGATCTCGTAGTACCTTTATAAACCAACTAGAGCATTGCGCTCCCAGAGTGCAGGGTTACTTGTGGTTCCTAGAGTTTCTAAAAGTACAATGGGAGCCAGAGCCTTCAGCTATCAAGCTCCTCTACTGTGGAACCAGCTCCCAGTGTGTGTTCGGGAGGCAGACACCCTCTCCACATTTAAGAGCAGGTTAAAGACTTTCCTCTTTGATAAAGCTTATTGTTGGGGCTGGCTCAGGTTTGCCCTGGACTAGCCCCTAGTTATGCTGCTATAGGCTTAGACTGTCGGGGGACTCACTCCTCTCCTCTCTTCCCTATCTTTCTCGTTCTCCTCCTCTCCCTCTCTATTGATATGCATTCATGTCCCTTAAATGCATGTTACTAACTCACCATCCGGGGCATCATCCCCGGAGTTTCTGTGTCCCTCATCCGGCAGGTTGCCACTATTAAAGATTACTTCTGGACCGCGAATCGTGGCTACACCTGTTGCCCTGGTCCTGCCTGACACCAGGAAGCCTTGACATCCCCCTGGATCCATCTTTTTTATATACCATCGTATCATGTTTTCTGTCGCATAGATTGTCCATGCTGTATTTTTAACTATATTGTTTGTTCTGTACACACGTCACCTACTGCACGTCTGTCCGTCCTGGGAGAGGGATCCCTCCTCAGTTGCTCTCTCTGAGGTTTCTTCCATATTTCCCCCACTAATTGTGGGGTATCTTTTAGGGAGTTTTTCCTTGTGCGATGTGAGGGTCTAAGGACAGAGGGTGTCGTACCTTGTACAGGCTGTAAAGCCCACTGAGACAAATGTATAATTTGTTTGTTGAGAGAGAGGGGGAGAAAATCTGCAATTATTCTTCAGAAACATCTCTAAAGACATTACGTTATCGACATTGATTGAAATACATAAAGGAAGAGGTGCCATTTTTTAATGTTTTTTTGGAGCTAGTTACCCACAACCAACCGGCTAATAGCTGCTACCTGACACTGTTGCCGGCGTCTGAAGGAAGGAGCTGTACTGAAGAAGGTAGTGGAAGATTATTATTTGTGAATTATTTTATAAAGATAAAAAGAAAAGAAAAAAGTGTTTCTGGGCTAGAAAAGCTAACAGTTATCCTAGCTTCCCTCAGAACAAAACAAGTAGTCGCCATGGAAACTGACCAGCAAGTAGATAAGAACATCACTGTTCGCAGAGCAGAGAACAGAGAAATTGAATATCCTGCTAAATGTAAAAGTGCACAAGCTAGGAAGAAACACAAGGAGAAGACTGAGTAGGCCCAACAAAAAGAAGGGAGGATGAAGAACATTCTTCACTGATTCCATCTACTATACATCTGGAAAGATACTCTGGAAGATGAACATCTTGACAAAGATGACCCTCTGCTTACCATCACATACAAGTCCAAAGGAAAGGTCACGGTCCATGGGGATGAAGGCAGCCAGGACTCATTTAAAGAGGCATCCCCCCTGTTGAAAGCTGGATCAATGTCCCCTCTGACAGTGAGAATGATGAGAGAACCCCACCACCTTGTCCATCTCTGCCCCTCCCACACCTGTCAGCTCCAACAAGGAGGCCTTGGCATCTGACCTCAGAGGAAGTGTAGAGAACAGTGTAACACAAAGTGAAGGAGGATGCTGAGAATGGAGTAAGAAGCTTCACCAGGCAAGTCCAACACCTGACAGACCAACTCTTATCAGTCCCCACAATGAGTACAGACACAGACTCTCCAACAACACCCTGGCACCTCCTGATACACCCACACAGCCAGCTCTGCCCATCCCAGCTCCCCTCCACTCAGCCTGAAGGACAAGCCCCACGTAGTCCTGCTGGCTGACTCTAATAGGGAATTCCTGTACACAAACAAGCTTTTTCCTGGTAAAAAAAGTGCTGTCTAAACACTGCAGCACCACAGGCCAGGCAATGGAGCTGTTAAAAAAAGGAGACCCTCAGTACCTGGTGATCCACACAGGAACAACTGACCTGCACAGCCTCTGTAGGGACACTGCTGAGGAAGTGAGGAGGATGGTGAAGCAGGCCAGTAAAGAATTACCAGACACCCGCATTGTGGGCTCCACCCTGCTGCCTAGGACAGCCTAGGACCCCTCCGCATGTCATGGAGATTAGAAGAGGATGTGCCCCCTTACCCAATGTCCACCTGGGACCTCCATGATGGACTCCCTCTACGCAGAGAAAGGGTGGGGATATTTGCAAAGATCCTCAAAGACACAGAACTGGGACAAATTCCTTCCACCCCCTCCTCTACTAGAAGCTTTAGAAACCATTCCAGACCCCTTCCTCCCCACCACCACCTCAGGATCACCCCCATGCTGTGAGGAGACACAACAGTTCAGCCTGGACCTCCCACTCTCCCCGCTCCCACCACCTCTCCATGGTGAAACACAACCAGAAGAAGCTACCTTCACCCTCCTCACCCCCAGCCCACCAACCAACTTTACAACTAGGCTGCATGGGAAATAATATACAAAGAATGCAATATTAGACCTACACTAAAGACTGTTATTCATCAAATAAGGTCAACAAGATGACTGTGAAGCTCAAGTCAAGCTAGTTAATTTCATTATATGGATTTTGTTTAAATGACAAAAAGGGTTTGAGGGAAAAAGTGAAAAGAAATGACCATTTCTGTTTTCTCCTATTTAGAGAGAGAACTTTAAATATACAACTTAGAAGTTGCAAGTGCACTAAGTGTTTTGCCTACTGACTTATAGATGGTCAAAGTGGCCAGTAAAATAAATAAAATACGAATAAGATAACATGTGGAACCTACAATGTGCATGGCTTAAATCACCACATTAAAAGAAAGAACATACCAAACCAACTAAGGAAAATAAAGATGCTCCATTGCCTTACTACAAGACCTCACTTGTCAGAGGAAGAAAAAGAAAAGTTAAAAGTTAAAAAGGAGGTGGGTAAATCAAGTGTTTTACCTCTTTTGGTAAAAAAAAAAAAGAAAAGGGGGGAGTTCTATACTAATTCACAAATCAAGTATGAACCTCTTCCTCATATCAAAGCAACACTTAATGAAGTATTGGACTGCAAAACTGAATCTATCACAATAAGTGATCATGCTCCTGTCATACTTACAATAGATATAAGAAGATAAACATTTTATAAATACTGGAGACTTAATACATCAATTTTATCAGATAAAACAAGTTTAAATGAAAAAACATAGAAGAATATTTTCTGATAAATGGCAACAATAAAGTAACGCCTTCAATTGTTTGTGAAGGATGTAAAGCAGCTTTACCGGTAAGAATAATAGAAATATTCTCTAGAATGAAAAAATTACAAATAAAAAAACAGAATAAACTTGAAGAGAAAATAGTGATTTTGGAGGAGAAACTCAAAATGACATCCAATAAAGAAACACTCCTGGAACTGGAAAAAAATTAGACAGACACTAAATAAACTTTTACCACAAAATGTAGAAGGATCAATACGCTTCTCAAAACTGAGATAGTCGGAAATGGGAAATAGAACAAGTTTACTAGCATTCCAATTACGAAAGGCCCAAACAAGTAGAATGGTTACGAAGATGTGCACCCAAAATCTAAGGAATCTTTGACATCACCTAAAGATATAGCTGAATGTTTTGGAGCTTATTAAAAGATTTATATGCAAACTCGGATTCCCTCAACTCAACAGGCAGTTTTAAAAACTATAAAATCTCTGAAAAATAATAAATCGCGAGGAACAGACAGACTGCTCTCAGCATTTTATAAAGTTTTTGCAGAAAAGATTACACCAATACTAGTTAAAGTCCTTCAGCAGGAGGAAAACACCCCCTACACCAATTTCCATCAGGGGGGTGGCTGTGGACACTGTACAGGACTACAAATACCTGGGAGTTCACCTGGACAATTGATGGAAAAAAACTGATGCTCATGTGTTGCAAATATAAGTGTCAGGGTTAATCACATGACAATGTAACCCTCTGATCCTAACGGTCACAAGGACATCACAGCCATAATAAAGAGGAACCAACCCAAATTGGTTTCCTGACTAGTCAGCACCTCTTAGGAGGTGCAATAGATGATTGATTGATTGATTGATTGATTGATTGATAGGTGGTGGTAGTCTAGTGGTCTAGTGGTCAGGCTTAGAACACTGGAAGTTTGTGAGTTGAGCTAAGACACTTAACCCTGAGTTGCTCCAGAGGACTGTCCCTGTAGTCAGTTCACTGTAAGTTGCTCTGGATAAGAGTGTCTGCTAAATTACCTGTAATGTAATGTAATGTAATGTATAAAGAAAAAAGAAAGGTTGTGAATAGGTTACATTATAATACTTCTGACTGTATGTATACTCTTAGTCTTTACCACTATGCACTTCAATCTGAATTGACAATGGTAAAACCATGGCCTGGTGCTGAGCACAGTACCTATGCAGTCGAGGCCATTGTTGCAGACAAACCACTTGCTGATCCTGCCATCCGCAGCCACAGAAAAGAGACATTCTACCTTCTCCTCTCCTGGGAAGCTCAACTCTTGTTGGGTCCACTTGAGCTGCCACACTGGATCCAAGTGCTTGTTGGGGCATTCACTGCAAACACACACACACACACACACACACAAAGAAGTAAATAACAATAACATGAGTAGCACCAGTAACCGTTGTTTTTAATGTGTGATGTAAGAGTTGCACTGTCCACACACACACAATCCTCACCTGCTGCTGATGAACCATGACTTGTTGCCTTGTTGACTCTTCACACTGTAGATAGCAATTGTGCCATCTTGCATGCCCACAGCCAGCTGACTGGGGTTACTGGAGGAGAAATCCAGGGAAGTCACAGCACTGTCACAGTGGATGACACGCTCAGGCCACTGCAGAGGGGACACATGACAACATCTAGAATAGACAACTGGCATTCCAACATGAACAGTCAACATTATGCATACTGCTGGGGAGACATTGAGAACTGGAGGAAATAAAGGTTCAAACAAAGTCATACCGTGGGATTTTTGAGAGACCAGCAGCACACCAGCCCTGGTTTGTGGTTGCTGGAGCTAAACTCAGCATAGCCCACAGCCAGGAGGTCCTAGCAGAGAAAGCAGAGCACAAACATATCTATCTTAGGGAACAACAGTTCCTGTCAACATTCAACAGTTTCCATAGAGACAGTGTTTTTGGTAAAGACAGTATTTTCTGGGGATTATCCAGCATAACCAGAACATTGTTTCTGGCAAGCCACATTACTTTTCAGTTGTTTTGCATATAACTGACAAAAATGTAACAATAACAATTCCCTTCACCTCTTCGTATGTTGGACGTACATATCACAACATGGACACATAAAGTATCTTCATGGCTAGATTGGCCTGATTCCAGGCCTAGTCTGAATCGTCACCCCAGATTTGATCAGCAATTAAAATAGGTCTGGTGGTGTGCTCATTGGCATCTGTTTCTTCACAGTTCACAATTGACCAATCAGAGCTTGCAGAATTAAGAATGGGTACGTCATATTTCTACATACGCTACCTAGCTACATTTGTGAAAAGAGACAACAGAAAACTTGTGACAAGCGTGCCATAGATGACATTGATGCAGCTGTACAGGTTATTGTAAGACGACGTACAGAAACAACTCTAAAATTGAGATATTTCTTTAATAAATGTAAAACATTGTTATGTTAACAGCAACCCCTGCTGGGGTTAAGTGGGAAATGTGTGTTTTGGGATTTGAGTGAACTAACCCTTTAAAGAATAATACAGACTATCAAAATGTTGTCATCCACAATGACACATTGCAGACATGATTAACACATTTTCTCCACGTTGCTAATAATTAGAGGAAAAAATTAAATGGACATCACACAATACTGGCGGTTGTGATAGTAGCATTCCAAAACACCCTCAAAGAAGATACAATGAAAGTGAGTCAGATGTTACCGGGTTCTTCTTGTTCCAGGCCATGCTGCTGATGCTGCGTCCTCTGCTGAGCTCACAGCTGAACGCCCAGAGACGTTCCACAGCTGGAGGGCTCTCTGTATCCTCCTCCCTCTGCTCCACCATCCCGGGCTTCACCGCACTGTCTGGGTCGACACAAGCATTACATTTATACTCGCCTTTTCATTCAGATGCTTCAATGTTATCCTTTAGCACTTTATCTGATGGTTGGGAGGAAATATGTGTGTATGTTATCAGTCCAGAAAGCATCCTCATTCAGCTGCATTATCACTTGTATCAGTGCTTCTCAAGTGGACACAATGCAGCCCATGTGGAAATGAGCTGAGTTTACCTTCTATTACGGGCAGCTGTCTGTAAGCAGCCAGCTTGGGTTGAAAAGTGTTTCCCAGTATGCTTCTCTCCATTACTAGTAAGCAGTGTTGGAATTTCTCTGACAGCATGATGAGCTGCAGCTCTGACTCAGCGTTTATACTGTTCCCAAACGCTTCCACTTCTTTCAATGAGCTAGCAGCACTGGCTGAAGAGAAATACAAGAGAATTATACATGCAAGTTATTGCAGAACTGTCCTAATTCCATTTTTAAAACTGTAAGATATATTACTTCAGTTGAGAATCATGAAAGGAAGAATATAGATGCTTTGTAATAATAAAGTGTCTGAATGATAACAAAGAGTATCTGAGAGGTCATGTATTTTATACACTGTTGAATCATCCACCACAAACACAGTTCTCAGCATTCTCGGTTATTTGGAGTGATATTACACTCATTAAAAGTTGTTACCTGTACTGTCTGTGCTGCCCACTGACATGCTCCTCTCTGCACCTTTGCTGGTGTCTACAACAGTCTCTGGATAGTCAGCCCTCCAGAGTTCAGGGCTACACACATTTTCATCCTTCTCAGGGCTGATTAAAGTGTCATACATGTCCCAGGTGGTAACAGTTGTGGCTGTGTGCATGGAAACATTTGAAAAGACACAATTAACTTTACACTGAAGGATTGGTTCCCTCTAGATAGAAAACCTTCCACTATGGGTTTATGTTTGTAGGTACAAATTAGAGCTGCAATAATTACTTGATTAATAGTTTGGCAGAAAATAAATTGGTAACAATTTTGATAATCGATTAATGATTTCAGTAAGTTTTCAACCAGAAATTTACTGGCTCCAGCTTCCCAAATGTGAATATTTACAGATTTGTTTGACTTTTCTTTGATTGTTAGTTGAATAACTGTGGGTTTTGAACAAAGCAAACACTGTCGTCACTGGGAAAACATGACTTTGCTGCCATTTTATAGACCAAATACATGATCCATTAATTGAGAAAATAATCAGGAGATTAATCAATAATGAAAATAACCACTAGTTGCAGTTCTAGTATTCTAGTAGTCTAGTTAGTATTGTTTGGGTTTCAACGATTCCGATTCCGGTTGTGCTTATAGTTTCCGATTCTTAAAGGTTCTGGATTTTGATTCTTTGAAAGAGTCAAAATAGGGTTACATGCTTACTTCACAGGGAAAAAAAGGTGAATTCATATTAAATGAATATGGGACCTGTAAATGAATGCTGTTATTAAATAACATAATTCAATATTGATCTGTTCATTCTTTTTTTTCATTCACCAGTTAGTTCTGATTGTGGCAATTTGAGATGTAACAATTGTCTTCCCTACTATTGTAGGACACTATAACACTGAAACCTGCCGAAATAACACAGGGTCCAACTTTGTATATTTTTCTATTTTCTATTTATTTTTATTTTACATTGGATTTGTCATTTAGCAGATGCTCTGATTTTTATTTTCTATTGCACCAAAACACAAAGGCACATTCCTTGTATGTGAAAACCTGCATTAGCATTGCAAGCTCAAAGTGAAAATAATGAGAGTAACCTGTGTCCACCATGACCATGCTGTCGCTCTGGACCTGTTTGTTTTTAGCTGCTCCATTCAATGTCTGCACTGATCGATCCACATATTTATCATTGCCCGTTCTGTTTCTGCAAATCTCAGCATACTGATTGTTTCTCTCTCTGTAAAAAAAGGTGAAGGTGACAACAGCTTATTAAAACCTAAGAATATACATTTTTCAATTACTGACCAATAGAATTCACCTCTATTCCACAGTCAGATAGCGCATGAGTATTGGTGTCACAAGGCAGTTCCATAGCGAAATATACATCTCAAGCTGTTAAGAGTGGTGTGTGTCGCGTGTGTATTGGGCTTGACACACATTTCTGATCTAGTCAAGTAGTTGAAAACATCAGGAAGTAGAGGACTTCACTTACATGATAGCTTCTGCGTCATCAGCATCCACTGACACAAAGGTGCTGGATATGTCCAGCAGTGAAATGCTGTCTGTCTCAAAGATGTAGACATCTGTCACCTCTTTCAACATGTCTTCTGTCACATGTTCTTTCACAGTGTCTCTTTTCCCCTGCACATCTGGCAGGGAACAAAAGACAACAAAACTTTCACCAAATACCTCAGATATGTCACAGCTATATGCTAGAGAACTACTGTGACATTCAATCATAATCAAATGTTGTAGTTAAAATTACTTTTTTTCATAGCAACATTAAAAATGTAGTTAAAAAAAATATGAAAATAGCAATCAATGCAAATAAACAGTAGACACATACCCTGCAATAATGGTGTGTATATATAGGTAATTTTACATTTTTTAATGAAATAATAAAAAATATATATTCTAATGAAATTATATTGTGATGAACCTAGGAAGTTGATGGGCATGTCCCGTTTGGAAAATGTATCCTCAATCTCCTCATTCATTGACTCAATGGTAGACTGGCTGGATTTTCTGCTGCTTCCTAATATTGACCTGGAAAACAATGTCAAAGCATTTTTACAAGGCAAATACGTGCGCCAATATTTGGCCTAATGGGCCCAAGGCACAAAAAGGAATGTCAAACACTTTAGATAAAATGGTTATTTCCCTGCCAACATCACCTTCTTATCAATAACTATTATAGTGGACTATGAATAGGACATTTCATTGATTCATTGTTGATTTATATTGAATATAAATGTGGTAAACAATCATGTCATATATCTAACAAACTTGCAAGTGGTTTTCGTCAGTTTTCCTAAATTCAAGTAATACTTTAATATATGGGATCCACACCCTCATGCCACCTCAGCTCAGCTCCAGCTGTTCGACCATCAGATCAGATAGTGTGAAAGAATGAGCTGTGGTACCTGGAGAAAGGCACGGTGAAGCTCCCGGTGGCTGCTGTCTGATCTGATGCTGATCCCGCAGAGATTTCATCAAGAAACCACCTGCTGCCTTTGGCCTGCCCAACAGCTGGATCTACCTGGTGCAGCGGCTGCGGAGTGACGTCATTTCCCTCTTCATCAAACACCTGCGAACAGGAGAACAATATTAGCCTAGTGCTGTTATATTAGCCTACTGCTATTATATCAGCCTTGTGCTATTATATTAGCCTACTGCTGTTATAATAGCCTTGTG
>CALSCE010009966.1:231008-251396 GCA_943593645.1 Bovichtus variegatus
GGTGTCAGCAGAGATTCCTTCATCATCATCACAACATCACGACAAAAGAAACTACACTCCCAAATAATATTATGTTTACACTGAGAAAGTTGATGGCTAATTACAGTTTATTACAACTTGGGTCTTATTTTTATTGTTTTGGCCTATTGTTAAGAATAAGATAGTCACCAAGTGAATTGCTGAGTTCTGGCATGTCGATGATCTGAACATCACACAGGCTTCTAGTCCCAGTTTTGGGGAGATATACACATCTAACCAGCAGCGATAATAATGTGTGACTTTTGGTAGCGACCTGATGATTGACTCAAATTGCCAAAAAAGTAAAAATAAATCGTCCATCCCTATAGACGATTTCTTTTTATACAAATTGCGGACACTTTGGCCTTTTACCTACTCTTTGGAGCTGGGCAATGCCAATGTTTCACCGACAAACGTCATTCAAACTTTAACGGTGACATATTATGCTCATTTTTAGGTTCATACATTTATTTTAGAGGACTCCTAGAAAACGTTTACATTGTTTAATGTAAATAACTCATACTGTCCATTGCGGCAGCACCTATATTCATCCTCTGTCTGAAACAGAAGAGCTCCTGAAGAGCCCAGTTTGTTTGTCTGATTGTTCCGCATCTGCTCTGCGCAAGCCCCAAGGAAACGCATGATGCCATGGGGCCCAAAAATACTTTTTTCCTATAGACTAACATTGGGAAAGAGACGAGGTAAATCAGCAAACTTTTTTTCTCTAAATCAACTTCACAGTATGAACATTTATATAGCCCTTATTTAAATCATATGGTCCTAAAAGTTGTAAAAGGCACTAATAGCCAAATTCAGAGTTATTTATGTGAATGAGCCGAGACCGAGTGGCCGAGAGGCGGGGTTAAAGGAAACGCTAGTGCACTTGCTCTATGGGCCACATGAATGCAGAAGGTCAAAGAAAGATCTGAGTAATTTTTATAATCGGAAGTATAACTTTTTTGGTTTTGTTGTGGTGATATCACGTTGCAGGAAGTGAGGGAGGGTCTTGGTACAATTGATCATGGAAAATTGAGTCCAATAGCTCAATTTTGATACTGTGAGGATCCCAGCAGAGCGCCACAACACTCCCACAGGGCACTCACGCAGGCAGAGCTCCTCACTGCCTCTATATCGCGATGTCACATTTTCCGACCAGCATCTTGTTACACTCCTGTCTTTGGTCCCCGCTTGCTCTCCTTCCTCTGCTTTCCTCTCTTGTTTTCCTCTCCCATGTTTCCTTCTGCTGCTGGCGTGTGGGGCACGATGTTGTTACCTGGGTCAGGCTGCCGGTCTGTGGTTGTTGGTCGCCAACAGTGTGGTATGTGTAGTGTCACCGCTCGGAAATTCTCCCTCTTCTCCTGTATATCCATCACGGTGCGCTACTAAGTACGCTTAGGAAGAAATACGTACAGCAACAAGTGACCAACCCAAACCTGGTCCTCACCTTAGCCCGCAGGCAGGTTCCATCGTCCCCTCCTATTCCTTTCACTGCTCCTTCTCCTCTGTTGTGTAGCCCTGCACCACCTGTAAAAATCCTTTAAGGCCAGAGGGAGATCCTCCCCTTCAGCCAAACCATTGTCCACCATCATCAGCTGCTCGGCAGGGATCGGCTCTGTCAACAGTCTATTAGTTAAAGACGTCTTAGCATGTGCAGTACAGATCAGTAGTTGATGTTCAGTTTGGAGTCAAAGGCAGAATCGCACTAAAATATGTTTGCTTCAAACAAAAACATACTAAAACATGCAATAAACAAATTAGTAAAATTATTAAAACCACTCTTGAACATGAACATGCAAACATAGCAACCCAAATGTACAATTATCTTCTGCCTTATGACATTTCCATCACATAATGTTAGCTTAGTATCCTCGCATAACCTCTGTAAACCGTAAACATACCCTCTGTTTTAATTTGTCTTTGTGAGAAATGACCTACAGAGCCCAGAGAAGAAAAAAGCAAGAGATACAGAGGTAACGTGTTAGCATGTAAAATTTGCAGAGTATGTAATGTAAATACTTACATTAATTGTCAGGACAAGAGGGTGGAAAGTACAATATAAAAAGATAGAAGATGTGAAACATTAGTCAGATTATCATTTCTAGTGTCTAGTCTAGAGATGCAACCTGCTCTCCTCCCGGTGAAGTCATTTCCTGGCAGCAGGGAGGAGAGTTTCTTGTTTCTGTCACACAGGATATCATTTAATGAACAAAATATCAAGATGCACACAGACCCTGTGCCTTCAACGCAATTCACAAGTTCTTGGGGCAGCCCTACTTCTTGTGGGGGCAGACTGGATGCTACAATGTTTCACTATCGCATCTCAAGGTACAAAGTGGCTTTACAAGACAGGACTGGCCGGGGCTAGCTGTTAGCATGCTAACTTCAGTAGATATCTCTGCAACACAACACAGACGTCTTTGACATAATGTCAACACTGATATCTCTTCACACTGTTGATAATGTTAGTTCATTTTTTAAATAGTTTTAAAATAAAATTATGCTGCAGATGCTAAATGATCCACAGTGTTTTCCAGCTAGTCTGTATTTCTGCTGTTTGATGTTGAGCAGGTAGTGTACAGTGGGATTATCAGAGCTTTTTCACTGAAACAGCTGCCTACCGCTGCTGTAAATAATGCTGATGACAGTGGAGTTTGTGGGCCAAAGACCAAAACAATGAGCTGAAAGAGACGAATGAGGGCCGAGGGGAACTGCAGACAGATCATTCTCTATGGGTTTTTTCATTACACGTGAACCTGTGAATTTGCACATCCTCAATCCATTGGTCATGTAAAACATATTTGTGCAGTTTATAATTAATGCAGCTTCAAACACAATTATTCTCCACTTGGCCTATCAGCATTACTAAGCCAACCATTTTCAACTGCTACAAGGAGAACTTCTCTGAAACTCTCTCTAAAGTGATTGTTTTTTGAATAAGCAACATTTGATTGTCATATAAAGCTTTAAACAAACATACTTGTTTGTGTGGACATACTTGAAAACAATGTTACCACACCAGCTTTCATGAAAGGGCGCATATAGATTCAAGGTCCCTGCTGAGCTTCTGTGTGTGTGTGTGTGTGCGTGTGTGTGTGTGCGTGTGTGTGTGTGTGAGAAAGAGAGAGAGAGATTTTCTTTGATTTTTCGAAAAACACTTTATTTACACATTTTTCATCTTTACAAACAGTTTAAGTGCAAAGTGAATCCATTTAAGTTTTAACATTTTAAAATAAAAAAATTATCCAATAAGAAACTTGTACAAAGTGCAATTTATCTTTATCAATAAAACAAACAATGTCCTTGAAGCCCCAACGCTGTTTAAAAGTCTCTAAATCCTCAATGTGTTTGTAAAATCTAATATGGAGTTTGATGTTACAGAGCCTCCTGCCCTTCTCTGTTCTCTATCCTGTTCTTCCTGCTGACATAAATTGCCATCTTAGCTTCTCCTGAGAGGAAGTTTAGGAGCTGCCACTTTTCCTTGTTTGTCTTCTTGTAGGCAGCTCCTATGATAAAAACACTCAGTAAAACTTGCATCAAATAATCTAAAAAACATGTTAAAAGAGAGAAGAAACTTGTGAGTCTCTTACACTCAGTAAAAACATGGAAAACAGTCTCGCTAAGATCACAAAAAGGACACTTGTTAAAAACAGCAGGATTAATAACAGAAATAAAAGCGTTAGAAGCGATAGCACAGTGTAAAATCCTCCACTGGAGGTCGGCAGTCCGCTTTTTGAGGGGAGGTTTATATAAAATCCTCCACTGTGGGCCAGGTCCGCTTCCTCCACCCAGTCTGTTGCTCCACACAGTGGAGGGTCTGCTGCACAGGCTATTTTTATGGATGCTCTTTACATAGTTGGCATAAAGAGTTTTTTTGGCAGCAGAGAGAGTTTATCCGGGTTAGTGACTTTGAGCAGCGGGCCGGTGAGTTCTCCGACCCCTGGGCTCAGGTAGATCTCTGGAAATGGGTCCGCTGGGTCTGGATCAGTCTTTCCCCAGCTGTAGTTTGTCAGGAGGCTCCTCTCCTCTCCAGGGAGCCTCTGGCTCCAGAGCTCCAGGATCCTCTGGGCCACTCGGACAGAGTTCAGACCCAGCAGAGAGCCCGGGGGATGGCCCAAGACTTAAAAACACCTTGATAAAACGGAGGCAGCTCACTTAACTTTAAAAATGTAGAATCATTTAAAAACAGAGCAGCATCCAGCCCCAGGTTACTCACACGTCTGAGAATGCAGCTGGCCACATCTCTCCACACTAAATCAGCCGGGCCTGTAAGATACTTGTGTAAAAACTGGAGTCTAAAAGTGGCTGTTCGGCTGGCCAGGTGGACGAGGCCCTGCCCCCCCTCCTCTCTGGATAAAAACAGCACTCCTTGTGTTACCCAGTGTAGACCATCCCAAAAGAAATCCACCATTTCTTTCTTTATTTGAGCTAAAAGGCCTGAGGGAGGGTCCACACAGGTCAGACGGTGCCACAGTTGGGATGCTACAAGGTTGTTTAAAACTAAAACCCTACCTTTAAAAGAAATTTGATGGAGCGGTTCTCCTAGTTCTTTTTGACAATAATTTCTTTCCCTAAAAACACTCCGAGATACGTCCGTTCTCCAGGCCAGGCTCTGGGGAAGAACTGGGAGACCGCCACCCCAGTCACTGACAGCGAGGCCTTCACTTTTCTTCCAATTCACCCTCGCTGCCGATGCTACACTACAGTTATTCACAATTTTGGTTAAAATGTCTGCATTCGTCTGGATTCTAATCTGGATCAGCATCTCAAATCCCACAATGTTTTTCTAAAATCGTAATACCATTTGTTGTATGTATTACTTTAAAAGATTTTAAAACCCGAATGGTGAAGTTACTGTATTACGTAAACGGACAGATAAACGTCAGTGTTAGTTCGAGAAGAGAAATAAGACTCAGTCACAAACACGTCTTTGAGCCTTAACTGTTTTTACTGAAAAACTGCAACAGGGGTTGGTGAACCAGGCACCTCTGTAGCATCACGCTGCTACTGTACATACAAGACAACACCCACAGCACAGTCACGATTATACAATGCTTCTAATCAATATATTCATCAATATATAATGTATTGTATAATCAACAGCTCTGGGTCACACCACAGAGGGCTCAGAACGTGGAACAAAATGCTCTGTATTTTCAAGCATAAAAATGAACTGATTCTGGTACATGCAGACTAACCATTAAATGTCTGTAACATTTTGTTTTTTTGGCTTTATTTTATTCTAGTTTGAATTTTGCATGGATGTCAGAGAATTTAGACCCAGGTTTGTTTCTCACAAGCTGCTCTATGAGCTTCCACACAGAGAAAGCTTTGGGCCAGTGAGCATGAAGCGCCTCAGATCATCAAGCCTCTCTTAGTTGATTCCAACAAATTACTTTTTTTTTTTTTTTTAAACCAACAAGTTTGTGGTGTAAAAATACAAAGTTAACAGCATGGCTCTCAAATAACTCATGCCCGTGGACGCTGGTCCTCTGAGAGGCTCCGTGCTCCAGGCCCAGAGGTCTAGAGATGATTGGTGATGATCTGCTGGTCCGAACAGGTTAGAGGACTGTGTCCTCACATTCTCAACCCTTCACTTGAGAAAAAACTTTAAGAGGTTTGCAACAACACCAGCGACTGGGACGTCCTGGACCTGAAGAGTGGACAGTGTTGCATTGGGAAACTGAGCACAATCCATGTGAGCGCAGCTCAAGCTTCAGCGACAACTCTGTTTTCTTATTGAAGCTGCCAGTGGTATTGCTTCCTCTGAAATAATCTGCATAACTCTCTGTTATCAACATTAGGACTTTGTTAGAACTTTACATCTAATCATACCTCTCCATTGGGATTAAACTCATGAGAACTGCTTCTCTACGTAATTACACACCTGGGTCGAACGCTCTCCAATGGACATCTGAAAAACTAGCCTATCAATGTCAAAGTAAGTCTTTCTGTTTTCTGGTGCATCCAATAACTCTAGAGGAGAGTCTAGAGAAAAGTAAGACAGGGCCTCATGCAAGAACCACCTGTACCAACAGATTGGTTTTAAAGTGGCATGTACAAGCGATTTAAAAGAACTTTTCAGATTCTTAAATTAGTTCTGAACAATTCAGAATTGTCTCTTAGGCTAGAACGAAATTCCCGGTGGTCCAGACCTGTCGTACTAGTCCTAAACAGTACTGCCTCTCTCCAGAGGGGACAAGACATTCATTTGAAGTAAGCGTCAGAATGTCTTAAGCCGAATGAAAGTTTAAAGACGATACCAAAATCAACTCAAATAAACTAAATTATAAACCTACAAATACACCCGATACAAAATTAATATTCTATTCAACATATCATCACCATGGCTTGCCAAATTACAGAGATAAAAAAAGAAAGATTTTATTGGCATGTCAGAAGGGTAAATTCTCTCTATCCGACAGCTGCCAGTCTTTATGCAGGTCCCTATCCAGGTGAACATCCTACGTGCACCAACAGTGTGACATCATATATTGTATCATCTTTTCTCATCCATGTCCACATGACTGCATCCCATTGAAGTCCTGCACCGCTTTGCCTTAGACATATTGTTGACAGTGCTTCTTTTTATTCTTATCGTTGGTCATTTAACACCAACACTGCTAAATTAGATGTTTCGTCAGCAGGACTTGGAAGATTGCCCACACCTGGAGAGGAACAGGCAGCCTTAAAAGGCGATTTTACGGGTGCGTTTACATTAATGATCACATCTAACAAAAGCGCATCTCTTCATTAACAGGTGACATTCATCATGTTAAAACCCACAATTTACAACAAGTCTGACTTTAATGAATATGACTGGGAACACTTGTACAAGAAAACCTCACAGAAAAACAGTAAGAGAAGTTTAGGATAAGAATAGGAAAACATTATTGCAAAGGCCCAAAGAGCAGCTTTGTTATGAAGCAACTGATGAGATCTTGGTCAAAATCAACTGGTACAATGTGAAATGTTAGAAAATCAGCTTGTTGAAGATAGACAGAGTATATTGAAACATTCCTAAGACATTCTGAAAAAACTTCTGTTTGATTCAGCATATCCCACCACTCTCACTCGGGATGGGTATCACTGAATTCTTCTTTAATGGTACCGATAAGATACTGGACTTTCAGTACCTTACTCTGAGAAACATAAACATGGGACTCTACAAAACTCTTTTTTTCATTTGACAAAAGAAGCCACATTTTTGAAGTATTCAATGTTGACTGAACAAGAGCATGTGTTCCATAACTGTGCCTGAATTAAAAAAAAAGTCTAAATTTAACCAAACATTTATGTTAGCTTTTGATACTCTATGCTCAGAATACATATCCAGTTCAAACAAATAGTGAGGATTAACACCCAGCCCAACCATCTACAGGTGGATTTCATTTGGTTGACTTTTGGAAAAAGGAGATTCACCTGTCTGTCACAGTCATCTTAACATAAAAGCAGCGTGGTGTTCATGGGTAATGGGGGTCATCATCTGGAATGTAGAAAAAGAAAACCAAAAAGATACGATCAACTATTTCAAACAACCCGATCAGCCTGCCTGGAGCTGAAATGTTCAAATGTTCAGGGTTCATAACAAGTTAAACATAAAACACCAGTAGGCTTGGCTCTGGTATTAGAGGAACACGTTAATTTTTGGGGGATCATCCTATTTGGCATTGTACCGATTCAACAAAATAAAAATAAAAATAAAAACTGAAAACAATCACTTTCTAGAGGTTCCTTTACTAAGCTTTGGTGTATTCATGTCAGAAACAAATACATTCGCTGAGTGAGGCTTCAAATGGTACATTCTGTTAACAGAAAAAGAAGGTGCAGGTGACTGTAAGTCAGGAAGCTTCCACGTTGTTTGTGAATTAAAAGGCTAAGGTGCAAATGTGCTCACAATGTCCTGAGTTAAATCTTATCACCTCACCTCCCCCATTGGCTTTATAATCAAATGTCTTCTTCAGTAACATGTCTCAACATGAAAACCTGAGGAATTACTAAATAAAAGCCCTGAACAAATGCGATGCATTTAATGAGAAAAGTGCTCCGTTCGGATGGAATGATTGTGTCTGCTGCATGGACATTTCAGAAAGCAGAAAGTAGTGAAAGCATCACCCTAAATTCAAAGCTTGTATAGAAATGTTCTGATTAAAATATATATACATAAACAAAAGGGCAATTCTGTTTCGAGCTGTTTGGGTGTGTGAAAGAGAGACAAACCCTGAGTGTGCAACAAAAGGCAAAGTAGAAAACTCAGCTGCTTATTTGACTGTCCAACACAAGACCAATCAGAGCGCAGTAGAGACCTGTCTGCTCACCAGGACGCCTCTGAAAATATACTTTTTTAGTGTCATACTCAGTGTTTAAATATTACTCTTTACGCAGTTAATTTTTAATACCAGCTTTCAAGAAACCATCTCAGCAATATCACTGCAGTTATATCAAGAAATGTCACAGGAACCAGGACAATTCTTCGCACAAGCAATGCTGCACCGGGTCCATCAACCTACAGAAGACTTTTATACAAGTTCTCAAGACCTAAGATTTGAAGTATTTAATTAAATCCTGTTAAATGGATCAGGCCTTCAGTTTAAAGACACATTTTCTAAGTCAAGCTTATTTCAGTTCATAGCTTCATCCTGGATGGGGACAGAAGTTATTATAAACCTTGAGTGTAAATTTCCCCGCTGTGGGACGAATAAAGGATTTCTGATTCCAGAAGACTCCAGCTCCACTGTGGCATCTTAAAGGCCTGGTAACAGCAGAATGTGGTACAGCCAAATTAAGCTGCACGTCTTATTGAAATAATTGATTATAGAGTCTTGGTTACACGTGGAGTTAGTTGGTTAACTACTGTAGCGGAGCTAATCACTAACTCAGTCGCCAGCCGGGCTCCCGGAGCTCACCTTTGCTTTCTCTCTACTGTCTGGTTTACACCCCCTGACATTTTGGTCACCATAGTTCACCATTTTGTTCAATAAATGTTATTGGTGAGGGAAAATGAAAGGTCTCCGAGCTTACAAGCTTGGGTCAGGGTTAAAAAAGTCCAGTGTTGACCTTGAGAAAACATTGCTTTGAACCAGCGAGAGGATTCACTCTTCAGGTCAATACTATTATAATTAATTGGAATTGCAGCAAAATGTCACCGTTTTTAATACTGGTGTGACCAGGCCTTAAAGCTGCTGGTTTAAACTAGGGCACCCATAATCATTGGGGTGGGGAGAGAGAGAGAACGAAGGGGCTAAACTGTATGCAACTATATACAAGAGGCTTTCAGGAATTGTGGAGCAGATTATCAAGGTGCAACAAAAAAGATAGCAACAAAAACAAAACATTAAAGTACTGTGTTTGAATCTCTGAAGACTTCTGGAACTGGTTATTTCAACATTAATTATTGTTGTATGACTTACTTGCACAGCAGTATGTTTACTAAGAAGTGTGATTATTTATACTGTCAAACAAGTGGAAATGCAAGCAGTGCAAGACGTGCTGCTCAGCCAACCAGCATACTGTCAGCTGAAGCTCCTCACAGCTCTCACCAGACATCAGTGTTACCATTGAGCACAAAACTACCAAATAAAAAGCTTCACCAGCTTTTTCCATTTGCCCTCCATTAGGAAGTAGTAACTTCTAGACCTGTCAAATATTGCTTGATTTCTACTATTTTCCGAGACATTATATATACAATATTAATAATGGCCTACAATGTTCCATATCATGTTGAATGTCACATATTTGTCTGTCTCTGCTGTTACTAAACAGCAAAAATCCATTACATGTAACAATAAGAAAAAATGAAGATATGGGAATGTCACAGATTGCTACAGTGAGAGACAATAGTGGTCATTCGTAAAATAGGTTATTTCTCAAATTAACTGAAATAAAATGTTTAAATGATCACAATAGTTAAAGTTCAATTCACCCAGCTCAAGGAGATACAAATCAAAACTTGGCACAAGAAGTATGTCAAATTCAAAATACTAAGAAACACAGCATCATAAAGTCAATTCTTTCAACTTATATAATGAATTGGCTAAACTGGCAATAACTCTGCTGTCTCTGCTAGATAATGCATTGAGTGACAGTTGAATAGTGGACGATCTTATGTTAAAGGCCCAAATGAAACAGACTCCAGCGTTTAAAACACTGATGCATTGCACATCATCCTCAAATAGTTGATCTACTGTAAATGTTAGCAAGCTCCAGAAAAAAACACTAAAACAAGATGATGAAACTAGAATGAAACACAGCTTCCTCAAGTCTGAGCGACACTTTCCCAATAACAAAGAAAATGTGACAAAAAAAGTGAAGTTTGGCATTAAAGTGCACATTATCATTGAAAGACTTATTGCTCACTATTATAGGACTTCAAACAGGGCTTTCTGAAGGATTTTAGAAGTCAGTCTCTCTCATTCACTCGATGACAAACGATGAAGCAGCATGGTTTGTTTTAAATGGCTGATTAATAAAAGCAATGAATAGAACATAAAAAGCCGAAACAGAACCTCCTCATCTTAACCACATTCTAACAGTTAATTTAAGACCACAACATGAGCTTACATTGGACCAACCAGTGACGCACTGTATTAGTCAACCACTTTGGGAATGTTAAAAAAAGCAAATGAATTATTATCTTTGCTCTATTAGAAAAATGAAGAAAAACATTTTCTCCAGTGTTATCACAACTACCTGTCTTCATTAAACAATAAAAGAGGGTTTCATTTTGTAGCTCTAATCATTAGGTACTACAGATTAGTGCTTGCAGTGTGGCCACGATGACATAGCGTCTCTTAAATGAGTTTGCCAATATGCAGATGATGTGATGGTGACTGTGCGTAACCCGGTTTCTGACTGACACTTTGTCAAACAATGGAGACAAAACCACATCAAAACCAAGAAAGCCCCTAAACTACCAGTCGTTAAAGAAAGTTACTTTATATTCTCATACAAAATCAAATAATGGCCGAGGCATGGCCAGCATGAACAAATAAAGGTTTGGTAAAAAAAACAACACTTTGAGAATAACAATAGCTGTCACATGGTAAATTAAGCATAATCTACATTTACACAGAATCAATTCCCTTTGGCTGCTTTTACTAATATTAAGCTGCCGTCAGGGAAATGCAACACTTCCTGTAGATATTTCCACATTTAAAGCCCATCAATAACTCAAAGGCTGGAATGATTTTAATGTGATGTGTAATTCTGCAGGAATTGTTGAGTTTCATTGATGGTATAGTAACAGCAGTCGGGAAACATAGAAAAGCTAAAAAGGACTGGAATTAATTGGTGAATGAAAACAGTATTTCTGTAGTAGCAGATTGGTAATTGTGACATGACAGTTGTTGCATGGATGGAATAAGTGCTATGGAAATTTAAATTATACTGACTTTATTCAGACGACAGGTAAAGATGGAGGACGTTTGCATTAATTGGGAAGCAGGGGAATTTAAGAATAAAATACTGACTCTAATACAAGCCTGTTCCAAATAAAGCCCTGGATCTCTCCACCATTGAGGTAACAAAAGGCCAGAGCCGCTATTTGAGCATGTACAATAGACTCACAAAATGTGTTGATTAGTACAACTACATACTGAACATAGAAATGTATTAAAATGACAAACACGTTATTTATTTCAACCAACATTGTCCATTGAAGTGTTAAAACCAAGCCAGAGTGTTTATGGAACCTGAGTTACATTAGCATGTATCTCATGAGTGTAAACACAGCCAGTCAGATTCACTCCCACATGGCTCCTTCATCACCACACCAGCAAGAAGAGCCACTTCATTCAGATTCAAGATCAACTACACCATCCTTTTGATTTCAACAGTTTGAACCAGTATGTGATAGACAGGTGACCTCCCCCTTTTCATCATTGTCACATTTCAATGAACCAGTTTAACAGAGGAGAATAACTGTTATAAACCAAATGTTTTCAATCAGTCTTCAATCAAGATTTCAGGGGACAAAATATAAAATCATGGAAATCTTAACTCTTTTTTTAAGTTTCCAAAAACTAAAATCGGCCTAAATGGGTTGACTGGTGTTCTTTATGCACCGCTCCCACTCATACACACATAAATAAGTTGGCATACATTCGGTAAAACCATTTCCACATGGAGGATACTTTTTCCACATGGGGTGACTGGGAGATACCGTAGGATGATTAAGGTGATCTTCATCTTTTTTCCGGAAACAAAAGTAAAGGTTCCCTCTCAGCTCCACGGCTGAGCAGTCATTCCAGCTGCTGTTCCATGCAGTCTGAACTCAGCACTTTATTTTTTTATATTTGATATTTTCCACACAATCTCCTACTTCGGTCCGTCTCATATTTACAACCACGGTTATAAATAATCGCAAGTCTATGTGTGTTTTTTCTTCCCAGGGTCTCAAAAAGATTAATGGTCAAGTGTTGCACATCCATGAACAATAAAACATATTAAATCACGGTTTGTGTGTGTGAACAGGCATTCCACTCCAATTCACTCATACAAAGTGCGTGTTTCTGTATGTGTGTGTGTTTCTAAAGCGTGTAAGGTGCAGGTAGGCAGCTCTGTGATGATTTGAAGGGGCAAGCAGAAGAGTGAGAGAGTCAAGTCAGTGACTGATTGCTGTTACCAAATGTTCGTCAGCAGAGTCTGTTGGCCAGGGGTCAGGGAGAAGGTCACAAGGCCTAAAAAGTCACCGAAAGGAGGAAAGGTGGAGGGCACTTTATAAACCCTTTTCATTCTATTGTCTCATTGGTAAAAGGGGACTTTCAGTTCATTCTGAGGTTCAAATTACAAGCCGACTCGAGATCTCTTGAGGTGTGGTGTAGGTGGAGACTAACAACTAAAGGCAGGGAGAAAACCTTTTGGTCCTCAACAGCAGTAGGCTTCAAGTTGTCGTCCTCTCCCTTTGTGGGAGCTGCGTGGCACAGAGCAGGAGCAGGGACACTTCCTGTCAGGGTGATCGACTTGCATTTAGCTGCGTTGTTCATGCTAGGCTGATACATTTAGGAGAGCCCAAGCAATGGCTGAGGAGTGGGTGTAGTTAAGAAGTCCACCTCTGGGTGGCTGTGGTTGACAGGGAGAGTTTTTCACCAACTGCTTGGGTAAGGTAGAGTTTAAGTGAGAAGTCCACCCCTGATTATTATTGAAGATAGGAGTTGGAGTTTGATGGCCATGTTGCTGGGTTTGTTCAAGAGGGGAAAGTTCCTCCCTTGAAATACTTCAAATAGTTCTGAACCAATGTAGAGGCTCATGCATTGGAGAAAGGATTACATAGGCATGAGAGTTTAGAACCCCTCCTTGGCTGAGAGTTCAACGCCCGACTCGCTGGGTAATTCCTCAGTTAGGAGGTGGAGTTTCCTCCTTTGAATAAATTCTGGACCCAGGCGAGGGGCGTGGCCTGATGTCAGGAGTCATCATCAGTGTCCTCTATTAAAACCTTGGTGTCACGGGTCTTTGACCTGAAATGGGGAAAAAGAAGAATTTACAATATTGACTGACACTCTTTAGGGTTACAGCACAGGTTAGCATGTTGACGGCACTTGCAGAGTTGGAGGATTTTTACTCATCATTTGTTCTTGGTTATTAAACCCACAAAGTGTGTGTGTTCAAACTAATTCCACTTTGTTTAAAATGCTACAAACTATTGCATACTCATATTGGAAAAATAAAGGCTTAAAGCCCTTCCACATGAAAAAAAAAAAAGGTATGGAGCTTATTTAAAAAGTTTACCAAGTACACACAGAGAGGATCATGTGACCTGAATATACCAATCACTACCAACAGCAAACATCATATATTCAGGGTTTCAGGCTCTCTCTCTCTTTTTTTTCTTTTCTGTCTGTTTTCTCTTTCTAAAAGAATTTCAGTTACGCTTATTGGTTCAACAACTACAACTACACAGCGCTTTCTGGACTGGATGACGTTGCGAAAAGCGATACCTTTTGTTTTATCCTGGCACTATGGAGAGATTAGTAAGAGATGACAGCAATCGAGTCTGGGTAAGGCCGTGCGTTATGGACCGCAGGGTTTTCTTCTTTCATGTTATTTGCTGTCGGTGCAGCAGCCGTCTCTCTCTCGCTCGCCCAACCACACACTACAGCGGCTCCAATACTCTTATAAGACCAGTCATCAACCCAGTCGTATGTTTTCTCCAACACGTACAGGATGTTCTTTTATGTTGATTATATAGATTGCCATTTTGTCTATGATGTAAAGCCTGCCTGTTTGTCTTTATGCAGCGCACTCTATTCAATAGGGGTGTCACGATTTCAATTAAATAGAAAATTGTTTTTGATCATCGGAATCAAAAGCACGATCGCCGATTCTCCCAGTACGTTTTTTCTCTCCTACTTGCATGTGTCAAAAGAAAAAAACAACAATCGCAACATCGGAGCCTGCAGCTCGAAGGCAACACAGCGTAGTTTACCGGCAGCCTGCCTCCAACGCTGTATCCAGTTGTAATACACGGGCAGGCTCCCGTTCATTCCTATTAAAGTTGCTCAGTGGTGCATGAAGCCAAAATGGCTCGACTTTCGAGTATAAAATTCCTCGGATCTTCCTCATCCATGGGGCCCATCGAGCATGTGCACTTTCCTTAAACCCCGCCTCCCAGCCGGCGGAAATAACTCTGGATTTAGCTATTAGCGCATTTAACAACTTTTAGGACCTAATGATTTAAATAAGGGCTATTGAAGTGTTTGTACTGGGAAGTTGATTTACCTAAAAAAAATTATACACTGATTTACAAACGGCCCGTTCTCAATGTAAGTCAATGGAACAAATAATTTTTGGGCCCCATGGCATCATGTGACTGACTTGGAAGTTGTAATGCCACGGTTTGGCAACTACCAAGATTTTCTTCAACGCCCATCGCACCTCCGGGGTGCTTGGAGGTGCCTGCAGCTCAAAGACAACACAGCGTAGCTTACCAATAACCCGCAGCTGCACTTTCAGAGACACCACGGCCACTGATGACGGAGAAACAACAGAACTGGAAAATCCTCCGGCTTCCCTAAAGTCACCGTGTGGCAACAGTTTGCTTTCCCTGTAGGTTATCTAAACAACGAAGGTGTAGTTGACAGAAAAACACAGCTCAGGATGGCACAGGGGTATTTAGCTTTTTCTCTTTGTGTTTAACAGTTGGTTCTCTGGTGAAATAAGTTATTGCTCAAATTTGACCATATGGACTTAGTGTGGTACTTTACCAAAAACTTATAATGGATCAGCTTGATACCACGTACTTTTTAAAGTAAATGACACAAGTCAGGGCATAAAACCAAAGATGTGTTGATCTTTACCAATCCAGACTCAAATAGTCGTCAGTTCTGGAAAAAGATGTTAAAATCGAATCAGGACCTTAAAATCGAAAGTCAAATTGAATCGTGACACCCTTGCTACTCACATCCACAGGACTGCGAGACAGACATGGGAAGTGACCCGATCAGTCAACTGGCTGATTGTATTTACTGGCCCGGGGTATGTCATGTTATTTTGGCAGGTTTCAGTGTTACAGTTAGAGTAGGGGAGACCCGGGGCAAATCTCAAACTGCACGAATCAGAACTAACTTGTGAATGAAAAAAAAGAATGAACAAATCATTATTGAATCATATTATTTAACAACAGCAACCAAATTAAACGGTATGAAATGTATTTACATGGTTACATAAACCTTGAAGTGAATTGTGAAAATTAATAAGGTTTTCATAAATAAGTTTTTTTTCTTTGAAATAAGCATATAAGCTGTTTTAACCCCCACATAGAACGAAAATCAAAAACCATTAAGAACCGGAATCGATAGGTAGAACAGAAATAGATATCAGAATCGTTAAAATCCAAACGATACCCAAACCTACAACCTACGCACCAGGTATTCCTACAGGATACTTTCTACTTGTATAACACAATTAAAAAACACCTTAAAATATGTTTTGGTTTTAAATCACTGATGCTTAGGCAGGGAGCCGTAACCCGTCACCTTCACATGTTCCCATATCACGTTTGCATCTGTGGTAGTTAAGACTCACTGTGAGGCCAGTCGTGGCCTGCGTAGACTCATGCTGTAGCTCCTCTTCCAGTTCTTCTTGCCTTGCCGGTTCCTGACTCCGTCTTCCTGGTCCATCATCTGTTCCAGTAGTGTCTGGTCGTCAGCATTGAGCGGAGCCACACTAATGTCTCTGACGGCCCTGAACTCACCACAGTTATTCAGGTGTTCGTTCTCTAATCGGAAGAAGTTCCACACAAAACGTCTGGGAAGGAGAAACACTGACAGTCAGCGGTCAATTTTGCTTACATACTGTACTTCACATTTTAAATATTCAAACAATAGTAAATAGAAAACATCCTCATGTCAGCCCATCATCACATACTGTATCAGCAGTCACAAATGTTCCAAGTTAGGGGGGACATGGGAGATGACTTGAATGGAAGACAGATCAGATAACACATTTCATAGAAAAGATTAGATCAATAGATTTGAATGAAAAATCCTAGAAGCAGAAAGAAGCTGCTGAAGTAGTGTGAGCAATGTTGCATTCTGTATCAGAAGCAGCATCACAAAACAAGGCAACATAATGTGAGGAGGATGTAAAACATCGAGCTAGCTGCTATGTTGATCCTCGATTACTGTTTATCTAAAGTGTTAAATATTTGCTTTTTACAGTTTTTTTTTTTTAAAATGGAGAATGATTTCTGTCTTTGTAACTGACAACTAAAGCATCTTTGGGTTTTGACAGTTGATCGGAAAAAACAAGCAGTTAAAGGGCATCCCCTAGGGCTCTAGGAAACTATTTCTGGCATTTTATAGAATAATTGACAGATTAACCATAAGGGAACAAGGGGAGGAAGAAAAGAAAGGGATAAAAAAGAAAATACACTAAAAGACAGAAAAGTCAAAAAATATAGTGACTGTATACCTAAAGACCTCCATTGGGGCCAGTATAGTTGCCAGTATGTCAGAGATGCCGTGCAACCCAGAGACTGTACTGAGGGAGACAGTTAAAGTCCATGAAAACCGCAACAGCACATCCTCCACTATGGCACTGTAGTAATAGGCCTGGAGGAATGACAGAGAACAGTTAACATATCATCACATGACCGTTTATATTCTCAGGGACTCATGCTCTTCTAACACAGGTCCCTCGCTGTGAGGAGAAATACCTTATGTGGGTAGACTATCTCCTCTCTCAGAAAGGTATTCTCTCCTGCGTTTCGGTCAAACAGGCCCCAGTCCATCTTTAGATCCCAGACCAGTGTGTAACAGGAGCTGACCACTAAACAGCTGATATACAAATAGAGGAAGATCTGGGCGTCAGCGTGGGCTTCAGCTGTGGAGGAGAGAAAGAGTTTAAAAATGGAAAATCTCATTCAAAGATGGTTGGCAATTTACTTTCGAATAACCCCGACACCTGTATTTTTACTTAAAGGAGGAACCTTTGTGCAAGACCATCACAAAATTATTCCAAGCTTCCTTTAACTTCTACATACAAGTGATTTATACTTTAATAAAATCCTAACCTGCTGTTACTTTGGCTTCTACATATCAGGATAAGCGGCTTTATACTTAATATACAGTCGCCAAACAGAAGCACTGAAGCCTTAGTGAGAAATAAAAAAACATTCTACTAGAAACAAAAAATGGAAAGAAATCCCCTTCCTTAATTCAAATAACACAATCCTGTCAAAGTCTGCTTTGTAATTGTTTTCTCATTGTCTGAGGCTTCAGAACTTCATATAGATTTGTTAACTGTAGATGGTGTCGGGTGGTAGCGAACACGTTTAAAGAACTAGGAGATGGAAACATCTAATTAAAGACACAGAACCTGAGATTACTGACGGAACAAAAGCTGTAAGGTATCATACATTATTTTATAAAAGCAAATAATGATCAGCATGAGCAAACCTCAGCACATCATGGAGTCATGGTGTATGGTGTGTGGGGTGTCGGCTAGCCTCCCAGCAACAAGAAGAATTATGTTCTTTGAGCTGCCGGAAGGCTTTTAATGTGAAACATCTCTGCAGAGGTGACTTATTTTATTGAACAACAGAGGAAAGTCCAGGAAAGTTGAATGACTGGAATGAAAATGTTAGAATATGCTTTTTATAGTTATGACTGTGAATCACTTTTTCTTTGTTTTTTTATTCATGGTGGGGAATATGACATGACTGTTGTTGTACGATAACGATAACGATTTTATGAAGACAACTGAGAAACAAGGAGGAAGTGAAAATAGGAGAAGATCAGAAATCACAGAAACATCTTACAAAATGATGGGAAAAAATGTAAAATAAAGTTCTGTCATCAATAAATGTCTCTTTCATATAAAAGATAATGTAATGGTGTTCCAATACAGGTGTATGTGTAAGCTTTGCCGCCTGAGATGTGTAAATGTAGTCTCCATCCTACCTTTATGTGTGCTGTATAGGGCAGCAAATGTGACAACAAAGAACGAAGTAGAGTATTTCCCAGCGTTAACCAGGTGAGGGAAGGCCCGTTTGGTGTCACGGTAACGTCGCAGACACTGTACAAATCGGAACCAAGCAGGAAGACACTGGATGACCGCACGGACACCATACGAGTAGGAATTACACACATCTCTACCTGCAGAGGATGGCATGCAAACAGTGTGGTCAAGACAAGGTGTGGGTCAGTGTAATCAGTGTTTACAGCATTTCATTGTTCAGTCTCACCTTCACTGCTGATGAGTCCATCATGCTTTTTCCAGTCCAGTTCAAAACTGTAGAAACAGATCATGTACTCCAGATCCATCAGAACCACACCCAGAGAGTTCAACTGGTCAGCCAGCCAGAAGTCTGCAAAGCCAACACGGTGAAACGGAGCCGTCACCACTCGGAACTGTGAAAGGAAGGGAAAGAGTTAGTAGCGGTTTCTCTTCAGACTCCTCAACTGAAGCAATAGTATGCTCGGTCAAGGTGGAATACATCCCTGTTATCTAGTCCCTCACAGATTTTAACGTCCATTTATCTTGGATGTTTTTGATGGACGAAACTGCCATTTAAACCTTTCTCTATGATGACCAAAACAGATCTTTAAATTAAAAGTTTTTGGTGTATTTGCATATGGCTGGATAAATGACACTTTATTATTAATTATTATTCTGCACGAGTTGTGTGAGACTTTGTTAACTGGTGTTGTCAGATAGTTTTGCTGTTATTAAACGCGGCCCACATTTACTTCAATTCATCAAGACTTTTCTCTGTTGCAAGAAAACAAAGTTTTCTTCGAGAATTCAAGGTAAGACGGGGTGAGTAATTACTATTAGGGGCGTATCGATGCATCATTCAATGATAAACAATCCAATATCATTGATGCAAAGTGAAAACATCATCATCTTTAAGATATGCCTTTATTTTGAAATTCCATTGCATGTCTGTGTCACCACTTCTGTTCAAGGGCACCTCCTTCCTAAACATTAAAACAGTGCTTGAACATGAGAAATGTTGCATTTATAGTGAACAACAGGAGGTCTATTCTATTTATAAAAAAGAAAATATGTATTTGTTGAGCGTATGATATAGTGTCATATCGATCGCAGACCCCTGAATTGAAAGTAATCGAAACCGTATCGTGGGAGACTTTGTGATATTGGCAAATATAGTATTGTTGTCCAAAGAATCAATATAATATGGTGATTAAACTTGGGATTTACATACAAATGGCCATTTTGTGGGCAAACTATCATTTAACCATGCTGTCACTCCAAATGCATCACCACTGTAGCTTCTACAATTCTAATAATTTGAGCTTTGACATAAAATACACACGCATTAACAACCCTCATTAAATGGCATTCCATCATTCCAGTGTGTTTATATGTTGATTGGATTGTAGAGAAGAATAAACATAAACTTAATTTTGTGCATCTCTAAATTCACTGAATTACATAACTGTACGCTCCAATCCCAAAACTTGGGTAAAAATATCAGAGAGGATGTGGACACCAGGTTTGAAAGTGAGTACAGTAATTGTGTAGACTATCGCACTCTAGTTAGCTTCACTGTACTTTGAACAAACTATGTTCGGTCAACAACAGGTGTAAGCCTGTAAGTGGTAACTGTGTCTTTACTTACACTTCCCAAGAACTATTACAAAGTATTATGCTGACAATCTACACAGGCAGTTGGGTAAACGTCTTTCAGTCGGCTAACCTTTTCATAGGTTCAGTAGGCTCTAGGTTCTAGGGCTTCACTGCACTTAAAGCTAGAATTCAGAGATGCTCCTTTATAAACCCTTACAACTGCTTCATTCGTCATCATTCATGTATACAGTGACTTGCAAAAATGATCAGATTCTGAATTATAAATGATAAATAGAAATGCCCCTCCGAGAACCATCACCTTACCGTGGTGGAGGGGTTTGG
>CALSCE010009966.1:256396-273280 GCA_943593645.1 Bovichtus variegatus
CGACCCGACCCCGGATAAGCGGTTGAAGATGGATGGATGGATGGAAATAGAAATGTGTTTTTGTGTAATCATTTATTTTAAAGAACTGGCCTTTAAAACTAACTATTTTAAGTTGACACTGGTTTAAATGATTAGAATAAATCGAATGCTTTGAACTACTCAAGATAATAGTAGAATGATGTTGTGATACAGTCACACCGAGCACTGACACAGACTTTTAAATGGGAGACATTGCTGTTAAAAAAATTATTTTATGCTTAAATATATTTAAATAAAACATTTTATTTTAAAATTTTTAAAAAGATCTGCTGAGGAATAATTAATTTTTGGCTTTGATAAATTACTGTTAGAAAACATGAGATTGCAATAAAAATACTAAATGGAAACTATATGTCTAGGTATTATTTGTAATCCAAACAAATCTGATAACTTTCAAGGGCTTAAATACCTTTGCAAACCAATGAGTTTAGAGCTGAAACAATTAATCAATGCTTTGATTATCAACAGCACACTCATCACGAACAACTCTCATAATTGATTAACTGAGCTCCAAAGGTCAAGCGAGACCTCATTGATTTTTATGGACAAGAAAAGGAATATGTATTATGTCTTATAGTTGGACTGCCTGCTGCTCAGCAAAAACACTCTAGATGACACATGCAAGATATAGCAACTTTTTTCCTAGAAATGTTAAATAGTGGATCTTTCAAATGATCAAACCCTTAAAACATCTTTTTCAACTACAAAGATCATAATTTTCTGCATCAAATGTACTACAGTTGCACAAACGATGATCACTGGTGACAGAAACTTAACAGAAAAACAAATAGATACTGTATCATTTGTAATTGAGTGATGATACCAAGAGTTTGAGCAGCCAGAAGCGAGACTTGTAGTAGCAGGTCTTGAAGGGGTTGATGAGGAAGAGGAAGAAGAGGCCGTAGAGAGCAAGAGGATTAGCCTGCATTGGTACCAGAATGCTATCACTGAAGAGACAGGACAGCAGGCTGACGCACCACAGCACCCCCAACAGACCTGCAATCTGCACATACATAGACGGATTCACTTAAAATATTCATCAGCATGAAAATACTTATCATTTCCATCTCATGTGGAGGGCCTTGAGCCGTTTGTTGGGTTTGTTAGACAGAATGTTTTCATGCGTTTGCTTGGACCTCAAACAGATGTTGATGTGACAGGTTGTTTCTGGGGTTGAGTTCAAATATGAGTACGTGGTTGACTCCTGCCTGCCTCCAGCCGTAGGTGTTGATGCCTGGAAGATAAAAACAGTGGGACTGATAAGGGATTGACTGAACAGGAGACCATTCAAGCTTAGGTGGAAGGGAAACGTGTGCATGCAAAAACTGTAATTTATGTTACATTAATATTTCAGTTGTGGATATTTTTTCATTTATTATTGGGGATGAACTTGGCTTTCGTTCCTTCCTTGTCTTGAATTAACAGAAACTTGACTCCACACTTAGCATCCTATCGTGCGTGTGTGTGTGTGTGTGTGTGTACCTAACAGGAAGAGGAATTCTATTAACAGAAAGCCTCCTCTGTAGATCCTGACCATAGGCCAAACATCAGCACTACGGATCACCACAGCTCCTAGTGATAGGTAGAGAGACATGAAAAAAGAATGTATAATTATGGACAGAAAGAGACAAAGGAAAAATGCTAGAACCAGAAAAAGAGAGTGAGAAAACTTAGACCAGATCATCCCATGTCAACTTGTAAACGACTTAACCATTGCTCCATGTTGCATCAAAATCACGTGAAGCAGATTTTCTAACGTTGATATTTGGTGATATAGTAGGCTGTAATGTTTTTAAACACTAAAACATAGTCACAACTTGATTTAATTGCTACTTTTTTTCTCTCAATGTTATCCATAAATTCTGACACCATGAGTGCATTTTAAACCAGGCCCTGCTGTTTCAACATCCCATTTTGCTGTTGGAAACTGTAGAGGATGGTTTGACTTGTATTTATTTACACAAATCAAACAAAAGGGAAAATAATAAGCAGAGAAAGTAAAAAAGAAAAAAAATGTTCTACCTTCATTCTGAGTCACATAAAACAATATCCACAATGCGAAAGACATAAATAGGTTATGGGATTTTAAAAAGGTTATGAAAAATATACTCATTCATAATTTTGACCTGAACTAGTGTGTGTTCGCTTGTGATCAATGCTAGCCAAAATATTGAAACTACTTTATTTTTACTGGCCTGGACACACAGACGTTTATTTTGTAGGAAGTAAAAACTGAGTAACAATGTGTAACTCTGAGTAACACGATGTGAAGTTTCAGACCTTTAAATCATACAATATTCTTAGATGCACAATTTATGTTAAAATTGATTTAGAATTGTATGTGTGTGTATGTATGTTACCTGTAATGACCACAGTGACTATTAAGACAAGGAATACTCCACAGTATAGCCCGACTCTAAAGGTGGTCCAAGCAGGAGCAGGCTGTAGGCACAGAAACAGTCAGGACAAAGGCAACCAATGCAGTACAGTGTATTTCAATTAAAGTGTGAATATAAAGAAATCCCTGTCCCTCTATAATAACAACAATACTAATGTCCTGACTCTGAGTAGAATATATACCTGGTTATTTAAAATGATGGACATGCAAGACATTTCAAATAATTGGGCCATCTTTCAGCATTAACATGGTTCTCTGAGCTTGTTCAGTACACAAACAATTAAGTATCACCAATAATTCATTTGAAATTGCACTTACAACATATTCTTAATGCAGATGTTATACATGGGATGAAAACAATAGCATCAGTGTCAAGACATAACAAGTGTGGATAAAGTCTCCTATCCTCTTATTATTATATTGTATAATGATCATATGTACAGTATAAGAGTACAATATCATATCATTGACTTAATGTGTCATTTCAGATATGTAAATTTTAGACATTCTGTATGTTTTTTATTGGGTCATATAATTTAGCAACAAAAAAAGAAGCAAAGAGACAGAAAGATGGTTTCTGTTACAAAGGCCATCCTGAAGTGGTAGCAAAAAAAACAAAAAACAAAACAACATATTGTCTATATAAAACGTATATTGAGTCTAACTTTTGGGACAACAAACATCCATGGCTGGGTCAATAGTTCATCATTTATTATCGGCATCTGGTCTGTCACTTCGTTGACAACAGTTAGTGAGGGGAAAACTTGATTTTGTGCAGTAAAAGGAGGAAAACAAGCGGAGCATGGGCCTTTGCTTTTCTGATCCTTCACAGAAGCAGTTCAAGTGACAGCAGAGGATGTTGAGTTTAGGAACAGTAACTAAGAGTTAATACTGTGTGTGTGTGTGTGTCTGACCTGTGCAGCTCCCAGGGGAGGAACCCTCAGCCTCTTCATGGCCCTCTGCCGGTCACCGCCTTCCAACTCTGTGGTGACCAACGCCTGGAAGACACAGAGAGATTTTGAGGGTTGATCTCTTCTGAACTGAATACTGACGGCTGGTAAGTGCTTCTTACCGTTACTTTTGAATTATAATATTGACATTGTGGACCATGTACAACCGGCTTCAGTTATACTGTACTTACTGTAAGTACAGCAACACTGATGAAGCATATGTACATACATTTGAGCGGGTTTATACGAAAATCTATACATATGTGTCTGCACCTCGGTCTCAGAGATGAGCTGTGTGATTTTCTTGCATGTATAAAATGGAGCCACTTCAACATGGACCACCCTCCAGTCAGCCCCCCTCGACGTCTCCAAAATCTTATCATGCTTCTTCAGGATCTTCCTGAAACCTGTAAAGTTCAGGTTCTACAGAGAAACAGACAGGGGGAGACAGAGAGATAAGTTTGGAATGAAAGAAGAATCAAACCTGTCAAAACCAGCTGAAAAACCCAGCTGATGAAAGACGTGAAACTGTAAATGACCTAAATATGACAGAAGGGTCTGCACGTCAGCTGTGTTGATTAATGCAGATTAAACGTAGACTGAATGTGCAGTATCCCCATTATCTGCATCGACTGAAATAACAAGCCAGGAACCACCTTTAAACACAACATCTGACATATTATAAAGTTGTTATGATGAACAAGCTGGCAAACAGTTGCCTATTTACACATCCAGCAAATACAGAGCAACATTAGCCTTCATTTGTTGTCGGGTTTTTGTCCTCCTGATGAATTTAAGTCCAATATTATAAATCTTAAAATATATCTGGCTCTTTAGCTGCTAATGGCTCCACTCTGTTCACTGGCTAATGGCCAGCTTTGTCTTTTGGTGCTGGGCAGGTAGTGTACATTAGGTTTGTTTTACTCCCTGTTTTGCAGTTTCCCCTATTAACAGCAGCCATGTTGCAGGATGTTGTTCAGCCCGACTGAGGGGTGTTCCGTTGGAAGTGATATCAGCGTATATGCCCTATAAACTTATTGATTAGTGCAGCATTAACTACAATTTGTTTAAAAGAAATGGATTGGCAATGGAAGAACTAGTCAAACTAAAGTTAGTATTTTTTTAATGAATTTTGTTATTTATTATCAAATCCATAGCAGACACAAAGAAACTAATAATTATCCATTATGTGGCCTTAAATTCTCTCTCTGAACCTAATTATGAATATTAAACTTTGTATATGTTATAACAGCTGTATGTGTGAACTTGTGGGCAAAATGATTATGTTTTATATACTGTATGAACATTATAAGTCATGTTTTACTTTATTTTTCAGGGTACCTATCCTATCTTGCCAGGGACAACAAATGAAGATTTGCCTTTTACGCTAACTTATGATCAGTTCTTTTTTTTTTTATATTTTATTTTATTTTGATGAATGAGAATTGCCCTTATCAAAAAAAGTAATGAAAAGGATAAACAGTAAATAACGGGTCTATATGGGGAGACTGGAAAGTGGGATCAAGCTATGTTTCTTTGTTTGCATGTCTGGTGTTCAGATGAAGTTTGAGTGTGTGAATATGTACCTGATAGTTCTGCAGCAGTATGAGGCTGAGGTAGAACTCGGAGAAGGCCAGCTGCAGGTCCTTTATGTTTCTGTGTTTGCATCGCTCCTGCTGCGACAGGGCGAACACCGTCTTCCTCTGTCTCAGGCCACGCCCGTTAGCCCAGCTCTCCCTCTGGGCGTCCAACGATGACTGCAGCTCGTTCTGCAGCGTGGCAAATCGCCGCTGAGCCTCAGCCAGCTTTTCTGGAGGGAAGAGAAGGAAAAAGATGAAGGCAATTTTAAAGCCTCTGCAGAATAATAAGCACAACAAAATGTCAATGTAAATTAGTATGTGACTGTGTGTGTATAGAGCAGAAGTTGTAGTCTTTACCAGAGTAGAAGGTGTTGATCTTGGCCAACTCTTTTTCACATGTCTGGAAGAACTTCTCCTCAAACTTGGCATAGTACCTCTTGACTGTATCCTCATCTGTGACTGCAAGAAGATACGAGTCATTAGATTAGTGAACCTTCATGACCAGAGTGAAGACTAATTGTCTCACAGCACTGATTCACCACCTTAATGAACCTGAATGTAGATAGATAAAGAGCAAGAGGGCAGAAAGGAAAGACGACAAGAGCATTTCAAAGGCAGAACAAGCACAGTATGGAGGATTGAGTGTGTCCTGCAGTGCCCTGCTTTGACCAGCAGATGGAGCAGGGAGACAGCAGCAGGGCAAAGCTCTGACAACAGTTGTCAAAAGCTGGATTCTCTGTTGTTTACTATGAACACTTGCATGTTTTACCCTCATCCTATGTTCTTCTAATGTATATAGATAAGTTTAATGCAGTATGCATACTGCCTTTTGAGGCCTTTTAAAGAATGTTATCAAACACCACTGCAATGTACAGTAGGTTTCTCCTTGACCATGGCTACATAAATACAGTGTGGAGATATTGACACATGAAATGTCATTTGTTGTTCAATTCTATTTTGTAAATATGTTTCTTCATTCAAGGAAGGCAGAGGGTTTTATTGTAATAACTTTGTGATTGGTTTCAACCTAAACAGATGGCTTAGACTGTAACAACGGAGATCGTGTACATTTATCACATGTCACACTGTGTGAGATGAGTCAAATACAATCTTGGTGCAATCTCAGTCCGACTGTATGGTAGATTGAGGTCATCAGATTGTGCAATGAAAGCATGGTGAATTGTATTGCTACAATGTTGCTACATCAGCTCGCATCATCCATCTGCACCGCTACCCTGGTAGAGTGGGCCATATACAATGGCTGAGTCTTTGACGCAGCGGCACGGGGTTCCAATTCAAGCCGTGGCCCTTTGCTGCATGTCATCCCCCCTCTCTCCCCCTTTCCAAGTCTTAAACTGTACTAGAATTAAAAAGGTACAAAAATTATTTAAAAAAAAATAAAACAGTAAAAATGTTTGCTGTGAAGTATAATATCAGCTAGTATAATGTGGCTTTGATCTCAACAAAAGAGCTGACAATAATTAACTCTGGGATGTTACCTCTGATCTGTATAAAAATCAATAATTTATTTTTGGATACATTCAACTCCAATGCTTTATCATCACACTACTTAACAAAAGTGGGGCAGCACAGTCATGGTCCTGTTCAGGACCCTGAAGGAGGAACAGCTGCTTTACCTTCAGATAAACTGCCATTCACTAAACCTTACGCTTTGTCAAAAAAGTCTAAAATATATAATGTCTTATATAATAATACATAATACAAATAAGACACGCTTTTTTTAAACTAATTTTTTGAAAATTGCACAGGATTAAGTTTTCCATGTAAGGATTGGCTGACAAAGTATTGTTTTCAAAAAATGTCATAACAAGTGACGTGACAGCATCTGTTTCAGTAATTATGTTGATAATTAATGTTAGATTTACTTGTATCACAAATACCATGCCAACAAGTTAATTCCCATTCCTCTCATTGAGTCAAATGTTGTTGTTTTTTTTTTTTTTTTTTTATAGTTTTACCAGAACATAGTCCTGTAATTTCCATCAAAAAAGGACAGAGAACCTCTAACCAACAACTTGTATCCACTGTCACGTCAACAACAGCCTAACAGCAGACCGGGCAGGTGGTTTTGAGTCAGACTTTGAAGACTCAGTGATTCACTGTGTTTCAGACTGGCTGCTTTTAGACAAGACACCAAATTAACTAAATTGGAGTGTCCCAACCACGAGCTCCCTCCACCCCTCTCTCTCTCACCAGTGCACAGCCACCACAGTCAGACTACAGTAATCTGCTTATCCTTTTTTGGCCTTATTCTGCTCTTTTCTCTCTGTGTCTTTGCTCATGTCTTCATGATTATTATCATTATTATCATTATGACATGTCTGTCTTTTGGTAATAGGCTATACTTTCCTTTTGACAATTGATGTTTTTTGGCTCTATTTTTCAGCAACACCCTGCTTTACTTTCACAGTTACACACCTTCACACTTGGAAGCCAGTCAGTAGAGGTGTGCCAACAACAACCATGGCTATGTGTCTTGCTCAAATGCACTTGAACAGTAGTTAATGCATGTGAACAGCATTACATGTCATTTAAAGGTCGCTTTACCCAAGTTACAAAAAACATATTTTCTCTCTTACCTAGTGGTATCTAGCCATGAAGATTGATTTTTTCATTTGTTCAGGTTATGAAATATCTTTATCTGAGATTTCTGCATTCACCTCAATACAATGGACATGCATTGAATCTCTTCTTGGTGTTCAGAGCATTAAAAAAAAAAAATAATAATGTTTTCCCTCTGTTAACGTCTCTTTCCAGTACCCACATGACTGTGGATAACATATGCTGTCTGTCAACTTTGTATTTGGAACGACTCCTTCTGTGGAAAGTAGTTTCAGTTAATACTGTTCACAGTGAGGTATCTGGATATTAAGGCCATTCATTTTAAAAAGACAAGTAACTGCTGGATTGTTTTAATTCTAATTTCAATGCTTTGAACATTACAAAACAAACATCACATTCCCCTCTACTGTGTTGGAGAGGACATGGTCACATAAAACCAAAACCATCTGCGTGGCTATATAGAATCAGAGATAAATGAGAAAAATAGTTTTTGGGAATTTGGGTGAACCAAACCTTTAAATATGACTTTTTCAGCCAGCAAATCTCTTTAATTCTATACTATTACCGTGCCACAACAACCAAATGACAAATTAAAAGCATTATACAGAGTAGGGGTGGGTAATTAGTCAAAAAGCAGCCAATCTAATTTTAGTCATGTTAGACACATTTATTCCTTCATTCTCCTACTTCTTCTGCACAACCAATAATCCAACTATACAGATCTAAATACATAACAAGAGTTTTCTCTGCGAGGTAATTTCCTAGTTGAGTCGGCATTATTTCACCGAGCAGATTTAAGCAATGTATAAATCCTGCGTTTCCAGTCAGAGCGACAAAGAAACGACACGCTGGAGACGTGCAGATGAGAACGAGCTGGTACACAATACAGGAAATGTAACTACGGTGAGAAAACAGCAGAGTATATCTCCATACCTCTGTGTACAGGAGAGAGATGGTGTCTCTGCACTACAGTGAATGTAACAATGAGTCTGAGCTACAGAGCTACATATCTTGGTAATGTATCACACTTTAAATATACTTGTGTATGCATTTCATTACAAACATTACCTACACATATATTTCCACAAATTGTACATAACTGAAAATAGGATATCTATTGGCCTAAAGATTAAACTGGATAATGAAAAGGCAAGTCCATAATGTAGGCTATGGTCAAGACTTTATTTATTTACTTCCAATGATGCAGCCACATCAATGTCAACTTGGAGTACTGTGTAAATTAAGTATAACTGAAAACGTATTATTTACATTTCTTCCTTCATCTTCTGGTAAATCAAAATTTCACCCTTGTAATAATGTTAGATTCATCACATGGCACGAGCATGAGAATGGTATTTAACTTATTTACATTGTCACATCAGCTCAGGCCAAAAAACATGCAAGCCTTCACTGCTTTGTTGTTTTTAACATTCAAAATGTGAATGTTGAATGCCATATAAGACCTACAGTATAGATGAAGAATGTGCACTCAGTATTGCAGCATGGTACGAAGTGTCACTGCTGCCTGAAGCTGTGTGTTGGTGTCACAACTACAGACAGCCTCCGAGTAATTTGCACTGCAGCTAGCTACTAACAGCGCAGTAACAGCAGCAGCAAATCTCATTTTAATCTATGCAGCCGTCGGCAGCAGCTCCGTGCAGCTGTGTCTTATAGGCGTAACCACAACCTGAAAATGTTATTTACAGTTAGCGCTTAACGTTTTAGACACAGTTACGCTGTGTTTAGGGGTCTGTACCTAGACTCATCTCGCAAGAAGAAGTAAGGGTACTCATGTGGACTACAATCAGAACCATTGAGTGAATATAAGGATGTGGAGGTCAGCCCTGGAAGTTATGATCCTATCCACTCTAAAATTTGTTTTTCTTACATTTATGTCCCCTAAAATGTCTGACCTTGACTATACTGACTTGTATCTGTGCAAAGTTTGTCAATGGAGAGGTGTTTTCACATTCTTTCATTGAAAGGGTTAGGGTTAAAATCGGAGATTCAAACGAGCTAGATGAGGTACGTCACAAATTAGAAACAGCCAATCCCTGTTTGACACACAAATGCCGACACATAGACAGGGAAACGGTCTTTAACACAACATTGGCAAGGAAACCTGAAACCCTCCATTACAATAGTGAAAGTTTTGACGGCATAGATATTATTGTATTTTTCACAACAAGTAACCAATGTTCATTTTAACTGACTGACAGAAGAGCGAGCGAGAAAGTACAGCTGGTACCGGTGTTGATTGTATAGCAGTACAGAGTATTGAAAGCGTTTAAAATATTCAGAATCAATCGAAAAATTTATATTTTTTACAACACTAGAGGCCATGGTACAAGATGGAGGGATAAGTGAAGTGATAGATGGTTAATGGGATTGATATAACAACCTAACATCTCTAATACTACAATATACCTGCTTCTCTCAAAGAATCAGAGGTGTCTCCTCCTTTTTTATGTATACTGTATTTCTGGCATTTAAGGATGTTAGGGCGGTTTGCAAATAATTTGGATTGTAAAAGTGTGCTTGTGCGGGTTGCTAAAGAAGTTTTAACTACACCTTGTTATTACACAGTTAAAACAGGAAAGTGTCTTCCAAGTGGAGAACTAGTTTTATAATTTTGGGATCAAGCCATGCAGCTTTCAATTCGCTGAAAAAGTTATACCAAAAACACCTTCATTGAGGATGTCAATCATTTTGATAATTTCTTGGAGAGAGCAGATTTTTGTAGGACTCTTAGGGTACTTTTTCAATGATTAGTTATACAGTATGTGCTTGTTGTAGCTTGTACCGCTGAGTCTTAGACAAGTAACAGAAATCTTAAAATAAACTGCAGTAAAGGGTAAAAAAAAATAAACACAATGAAGGTCAGTGTGGGCATAAACAGTCGGGTGGATTTACTCATTAGTCTGAAGATAAGAATGGAAAAACTGTGAATCACAGTAGGTAGCAACATGTGACTCGAGACTTCTATAAAAGAGTCATATGGGGATATTGTCAGACAAATTTGCCATGCTGCAAATGATTCAGTCAATGAGCCATACCAAGAATATGTCTCGTCAATCACTACAAGATACATAGGTTATGTGGATAAAATACATACACTACAAAAACATGGACGTACTGTATTGCATAAAACACCATGATACTAATTAGCAATAAATACAAATACACATCTAAAGCTGACCCAAATGTCATGAGTTTTGCAGGTCACTGATGAAAGCGGTCAGCAAAGGCAGATTGTCTATTTCTGTGTGGGGAGGTAACCACTGGAAGGAAATGAGCTTCCCAACACTTGCAAACTTTTATACCAGCATTTCTTGAAGTGTACTTCAATCGTTTACAGCATTTGTAGGATACTACTTTTGCATGATGCAAGCATCCTAAACCAAGAGACAACATGTTATCTGTTAGGAAAACAATCAATGATTGTAACTAACTTTGAAGTCTTCTCTATAAGGTATAGAATGCAATGCCAGCAGTTTGCAGATTGCTAAAAAACTACAAAATGTTATCAGGATACTATGAGTAGAGCCTAAAAGATATGATGTGGAATGCTGTTTACATGAACAAAACAATAAGAGGCCAGAAATGGCCAGAAACTAAACACCTAATCACAGTGGATTTCCTGTAAGAAGGTTAGTCAATACATCGTCTACAATTTCTTATTCAGTGATCATCAGTTAATGAACAAAGAGAGTTTATAGGGGTCATAGTTATATAATCCTGACAGATCAGGAAATGTAAGTAGTCCTTTGACTTGTTATTACTTTTTTTTGATTAATGGCCTAAGGCCCAAGGTGCCATTGAAACTATCAGTGACTGTTTGCTACTACCATTGGCAGCTGCCCAAGTAAAAAACAAAACAAAAAAATCTACAAAAATAATTTTTATTTTTGATGAAAGTTTTACTGAGACCTAGGTAATAAAACTGTGGATCCTTTTCACAAGAAGCAGTCAGAGTGAGCAGCAGAAGACATAAGCTAGCTTGAGTTTGGATGAACTCAAACGTTCATGTGTCTTCAAGGTAACCAACTTGTAACACACAGAAACTGTAACACACAGAAACTGCTCACTCTGTGCTGCATCAAAGGCTCTGATCACAATTACTTGTGCAGCTGTCCTAACTAGAGATGTCCCGATCAGGGCCAATCAAGGCTTCTTTTTTTTTTTTTTTTACTCAACAAGGCCAAAAAGATTACAGTGTGGGTTTTTTTGTTTTTTTAAGTGAAGATAAGGAATAGCTTGGATGCAGGATTTGTTTCCTAATGCAGAGCTATTCAATTGTCTAGCATATACATTGGATAGATTTTCCTAACTTTAATGTACTTGAAGTATTATTACAGGTCATTTAGCAGATGCTCTTATCCAGAGCGACTTACAGTGGCTAACTACAGGGACAGTCGTCTGGAGCAGCTCAGGGTTAAGTGCCTTGCTCAGGAGCGCAATGGTGGCAGACCTGGTGTAGAACTCACAACTTTCCAGTGTTGTATTTGGAAGCCTGAGTGTTAGACCACTAGACTACCACCTTTGCATCAAGTATGCACTGTGCAGCTATATTATCTAGGGGAATAGAAGTATCGGATCCAGACTCACTATGGTCAGATACTCAATATTAAATGACTAGGATCGGGGGCAAAACCAGGCCACCGCGAGTACCAACAGTATGGAAAGTCTGGATAGAGCCAGCTACTGAAAACAACCGTTAACAGATCAATCTGATGTGATGTGGATGCACAAATAGTATCCCACCAATATTCTACATTGTCGGTCAATTAATTCTTGAAAAACAGTGATTACAGTTAATCAGTGACGTATTTCACACAGATCAGCAGAATATTTTTGAAAGCTGGCAGATCTACAAGTTATAAGAGCTATTAGTATGGCTTTGGGTTTGGTGTGTGTGGTAGTGTTGTGTTTTTCATGATGCTCTGCTAAAAACTTTACAAATGATATTGCTTTGCGGCTGATCAGGATTTGCTCTACATGTTTTGTTCTGTCACGTCATATTTCTTACTGAAAATAAATGATACATGATGAAAATTAAAACCACTGATAACATAATTTTAAGACATTTTAAGACTCTTTGAGGTCTTTAATGTTAGTGATACTGTGGCTGTTGTTAGTGTAGGATGAGGTAGCCCCATATAAAAAGTAATTGAGGAGCTGCACATGCCAATCTTAATAGCAAAGCATAATACAATATACACTTTACCGAAACATTCCTGTTTACATTGAGTGTATTCATTTTGCAATTACTGCACACCTGTCTATCACAAATGTACATTGTGGGCACAATTATTAGGCAAGAGCGTATTTTGACCATATCATAATTTTTATGCATATTTTCCAACTCCAAGCTGTATAAACTTGAATGCTTAGTGGACTTAAGCATATCAGGTGATGTGTATTGTGTAATGAGGGAGGGTTTGGCCTAAGGAGATCAACACCTTATATCAAGGTGTGCATAATTAATAGGCAGCTTCTTTTCCTCAGGCAAAATGAGCCAAAAAAGAGATTTAACTGACTCTTTCAGAGGGATGCAGCACTCTTGAAATTGCTAAGATATTGGTGTGTGATTACAGAACCATCAAACGTTTTGCTGCGAATAGTCAACAGGGTGGCAAGAAACGTGTTGAGAAAAAAAGACGCAAATTAACTGCCAAATATTTGAGAAGAATCAAATGTGAAGGTACCAGGAACCCATTATCCTCCAGTGCTGTCATATTCCAGAACTGCAACCTGCCTGGAGTGTCCAGGAGTACAAGGTGTTCAGCGCTGAGACACGGCCACGGTAAGGAAGGCTGAAACCCAACCACCGCTTGAACACACACGTTGAAACGTCAAGAATGGGCCAAGAAATATCTGAAGACAGATTTTTCAAAGGTTTTATGGACTGATGAGATGCGTGACTCTTGACGGACCAGATACATGGGCCCGTGGCTGGATCAGTGACGGACACAGAGCTCCACTTCGACTCAGACGCCAGCAGGGTGGAGGTGGGGTACTGGTATGGGCTGGTATTCTTAAAGATGAGCTAATTGGACCTTTTTGGGTTGAAGATGGACTCAAAATCAACTCCCAAACCTACAGCCAGTTTTTAGAAGACACTTTCTTCAAGCAGTGGTACAGGAAAAAGTCTGCATCCTTCAAGAAGACCATGATTTTAATGCAGGGCAATGCTCCATCGCATGCATCCAAGTACTGCACTGCGTGGCCAGTAAAGGCCTTAAAGATGAAAGAATAACGAAATGGCCCCCACCCTCACCCGACCTGAACCCTGGTGAGAACTTGTGGGCTTCTTAAACAGGAGATTTACAGTGAAGGTAACAGTTCCCCTCTCTGACCAGCGTCTGGGAGGCTGTGGTTGCTGCTGCACAAAATGTTGATCGTCAACAGATCAAGAAAGTGACAGACTCCATGAGTGGAAGTCTTGTGACTGTTATTGAAAAGAAGGGAGGCTACATTGCTCACTGATTTCTTTTTTGAAATGTCAGAAATGTTTATTTGTAAATTTTTAGTTGTTTGTTTATTATTCTCACTTTAACAGATGAAAATAAACCAGTAAGATGGGAACATTTTCGTTTTTCATTTAGTTGCATAATAAATGTGTACACCAATAGTTGCCCAATAATTGTGCACACATAGATATTCTCCTAAGAAAGCCAAAACCTCACTTTTACTTTCTTAGATATTCAGGTTTGAGGTTTATTAACATTTTGGATTGACTGAGAGCACTGTAGTTGTTCAATAATAAAATTAATCCTCAAAAATACAACTTGCCTAATAATTGTGCACACAGTGTATATATTATTTTATACAAGGATATTTTATCCCCATTTTAACTTTGTACTATTTTATGTCTTGTCGACATTGTTTTTACTTCAGTGATTTTCTTTTTCATATTATTTATTGATATTTTGATGAGCATTGTTGGAGGGAGCCTGCGATCTAAGTTTTTCATTGCCAACTGTAACTGTTGTGCCCATGACAATAAATAACTGAAACTTGAATCAAAGAAGAGAGGCATTTTCTACAGCAGAACTCCACAGAGTGCATCATCATGCTGACACCATGAAGAATTAGTATTGTTGCTACAAGAGTATTGGAAGGAGATAGCAAGGTTCTCATCAAAAAGGACAGCTCCACTTGCATAAGCTGAGAAATGGTGGTCAGTAAATTGTAAGCAATGACTAAGTCATTAAAACATAACTCTATGAATGAGAAACACATTCATAAGGTTATAGAGGCTAATTTGCTTGTCCATTTCAACTTCCTACTTCCAACCAAATGTTTCCCACAGGATTTTGAGACTGTGGTTGGTGGACCTCTGACCCTCTATTGGGGTCCGGGAGCATGTTCCCCTATAAGAAAATTGTGTACATTTTAAAGTTAAATGGGGGAAGCGGCGAGGTGCCCTGTAAAGGTCACGACCAGAGGCGCAAGCCACCGTCTGGGCCCTTCTCAAACTGAGGCTACAGCCGGTCACAGAGCACCGCAAAGGAGAAAATGCACTCGATGATGGCCAGCCAGCCCATCCTTTGAGGAGTGAAAGAATATTTTCAGTTCACTATGAAACTGTTGAGGAACAAATTTTGTAATTAATTGGAAGCACTGCAACCCTAACAGCAGCTCCACATTCCTTGTTATTATTAGGTGCTCAGAGATTATCAGCTCACTAACAATGGAGTGGACCTTATTGAACATTAGCAAATGTTGTCAGAGAATAAAAGATGATGTTAATCTTCAACAAAAATAACAGAACAACAAAAGTATCTTTCCATGTGTGATTTGCCAACTTTATGACTCTTGAGTAACAAATTGAAACAAAATAAGCAGTGAAGCATAACACATCCTTGAGTAATTTTGTCATAGTATGATATCAAACATTCATCCAAACCCACTGATATTATGTTTTTTATTTAATTCAGATTTAAACTCAGAGATCCAGGTATAATGCAAAAAATCAAATTCTGAGATCATGTAAATACTCAAATAATATTTTTTCATAGCAATATGGGTCTTTGAGTTGTGTAGTAGCTACTATTATAGCAATTTATCATATTTAGTAAATCTCATTTAACCAATTTATGTAAGCTTCGAGTTTGTATGTTTTGAGCTAGAATGTTTTGAATGTAGTGAATTTCCACTGTGAGGACCAACAGTACATTTCCATGATAACTTTACTTCTTTGTTCTTTGTCTGTGAAACTGTTGTTTTTCCTCTGTGAGAGTTTTACTTGACCTTGCATACTATAGATACTTGCATCTTCATGTCTGTGAGAATGCCTCCTATTTTGATATTTTGACTGAAGAAGGTTTCAGTGAACCTCCCTTCCACCTGTTGAGATAGTGTCATGGGAAGAAGATTCACAGAACTACGTGTGCCAAGCACACTTTCTTTCTGATAGGTGATCTCATTGTGTGTGTAATATGTTTTTTCTATTGCTCCTGGTCACACTCGCCATCACTTGTTGCTGTGGGAACTCTGTCCATTTCAGCTGAAATAGTTTGACTCTGTTTGAAATCTCTCTTTTGACAACTGATGAATAAACCATCAAAGAAAACTTGGTTATAACTTCATTATGTATTATGTCATCTCTCACTACGAGATTCACGTTGAGTTTCCACCACAACTTGGTGACGAGGATGGGATCAGACGACGGTGACGGGACTTCGTAAGAGGACAGAATGCGCAAAATAGATGGAAAAATTCCTCCCTGCAGGTGAGAAACTGAGCTCTGATGGAGGACCTGATCAGCGCTCTGATCCAGAGATTGTGAAAAGAATCAACACGGTGAGACATGAATAAATTATTTATTTTCTCAAGAGACATTTGACATTGAGCACATTACCGGTTTATCTCACATAACAACTTGCAGACGTGTCTTGGTTATTATTGTAGTACAAACGTATATAGTAATAGTATATATTATATCTGATAAATGTTTACGTGTGCGTTTGGAATTAATACCTTCAATAGACGGGGCCTGGTCCTGAGCAGCATACAGCATCTCTTTGAAAGCCTGGAGACAAGAGAGAAAATATCAAATAATTAAATACTAAACAAAGACATGAATATTCATCTTGTGAAACGTCTCCACAAGGTTAAAAAAGGCAAGTACTTTTTTATGTACCATCAATTTTAGCCCTATTAAATACTGTCAAATGCTCCCATACCCTTAGATCCCAATGAATAAATGTTATAGGATAACAAACAATGAACTCAAACAATGAACATATATACATACATATATATACATACACACACACACACACATATACATATATATATATATATATATATATATATATATATATAT